>JAYKKI010000034.1:9422500-10022500 GCA_039881145.1 Druceiella hillmani
CACATAGGTACCTTAACTATTTATTGAATGTAGGTTTATTTTTACAATTGGTCAGTAGAATATTAAGTTTTTAAAAATTCAGTTCTCTCCGTTTAGTGTTAAATATAATATTTGCCTATATTTTAGATACACTGAGGGCAAAGTTTTAGTTTCTCTTCGATCTTAATCTCAGATACATTATCTATATCGCTTTTCATATTACGAATATTAGGTTGAAGCTTAATATTTTGCTATTGGCGCTAAAAATAAAAAAAAGTCCGTGACATGGCAATTATATTTTTGAAGACTTATTTTTTGACACATCAGTTAGAGTTGCGCATTTGTTATCTCACTTTAAACATATTATATTAAAAACCATACATGTTTAGGGACTTGATATTTAAGGATATAAGTATTTTTAATTAAACTGTTAACAAAAATTATTTTTTCACTCAATAAATATACACCTACTACAACTTTCATTTCGGTTGTATGCAAGTTGAAACAAGCTATTTGTAAAAATGTATAATTCCACATAGAACTAAAAAATCATGGATTTTTGGATATTTCCCATTATTTGTGCTATAAAATCTTTCAGTATGCTAACTTTCAACTTAATTACTTTAAATCGCCATACGTTTTTATCTTACAAATAAAACAACTTGATTTCATTATAAAAATATAAAGATATAGGCTTCAGTATACGATAGTCATTTCAACTTGATATCTCAAATCGTTTCTTAAAAAAAAGAGTTTTGAGTTACAGTTGGACGGGCGAACGGAAGAACTACCATGTGAGCTTACGAGGATTCTTTTTTATTTAATTTTGAAGAATGGGACCCTAAAGCAAGATGATGACAGATAATTGAATGGTTTATATTTTGTGTAAAATAAGGCAAGGAATCGCTTGAAGCTTGGCCAAGTTATTAGCGACAAAATTATCTTCATAGTAACTTTTAACAAAAAATTGGAGGTCATTAAGCGCTGTAGAAAGATTGCTCGTATATATTATATTTATTAATGGAATTTGAGTGTAATAATATCACATCGAACTACTTAGCGCTGTTATCCCGCTTTGTTATAACATTTGGACCTTTGCTGTGAAAACGTTAAGGGAGACACACAACACCCTAATTTCGTATAAGAAAAAAAATTTAAATATTTTTATTTCAATTTTAATATTTCTTTCATGATATTCTACTCAATAGCGTCCGAAAGAAACAAAAATCTACTCCAATTTCAACAGGTGCACTTCAAATAAACTTTCTTTTATTTCTCCGTATTTGCCAGCTTACAGACAACCCTTAAAGAAACCCTGACAAATAAATATCTAGGCTTGGTAGAAAGTCCGACGAATTAACTTTTTTAAATTAAAACTCTTTTTTTATTTTAAACAGAACCCAAAAATTTGAGCTTATATTTTCTTAAATACTAATTATTAATCTAACTGAGAAAAAGAATAATTTTTAAACAACAAATAATAGAAACAAGAATCACGTGGCTCGGCTTCATATGAAAAACTGCGAAAAATTAAACGACTACATTTAAAATTCTCTCTTCCCTGTTTTACATACTTATACGTATAAGTGTGGGACCTCTAGTAGAGGATCTGTAGATATAAGCATGGGCCGGACGAGCTCTCTGCATACCGAGCAGGTGCTCTATCATATTCTATTTCTCTCTGATTTTCAAATGCCTTTCTGATTCATGATTGAACTGCAGCGATAGAAAAACTTACTTTTATCTTTAAATAAAAATTTTGTTTTCTTCAATCATCTTAAAGAAAAATTACAAGATTAAAAAAATGTATGTGGAAAATTTCAATATTACATTTACTAAATTAAACTAAAGCTATTCTTCTTTAAAATATCACCTAAAAATTTAAATTTGAAATTTTTTAAAATTATTTAGTACTTTGAGTTTTGTATTTTTCAAACTATAATATTATGTTTTTTTTCATATTATCCACCTTTTTACATGCTATTTCAGGAGTAAACTGTGAATGTTTTAAATATTTATCTTAAAAATTTAAAAAAAATGAGAGATCTTGCATTGATTTTATAAAAAATTTAAGGATAACCCAACTTCATATATGTACTGTTCTTATATATGTTGTATTTTTCAAAATAAATCCCATCGTTAGCTGCAAGGATTTTCTTTCTTCTACAATATTGTTTGCTCAGATTGGTCTGTTACATCGAGAGTTGTAACAGAATTAGTGGAGCCATTTTCGGCCACGCGTTTCGCGAGTGCTGAACTTGCCTCGCATTTTAAAGAGTTCTGGAGTACTGCTTCGCATTTTTGCGTGTTAAAAAAAGTCTGCAACTCATAGTTTCTATTTTACAAAAAAAATTTTGTAAGCATTTCCGATGAAATGTTGTCTATTCTTTCGAATGGCGCAATAATTTTTTCAAAAAGATTAGATCTATCGAAATATTTCATGGAAAATGCAATTGTGCAAATATTATGTTAAATAAATAATCGAGCTTTACTCTATGGTTGGTAATTTTTTATATGTTATTTCCATAGACTTAATATACTACGAATAGACGAACATACTCGAAATGCCTTGCATCACCGAAATTGAATTACCCTTGTCTACATAATTAAATGAAGGTGTGAGTTTTAGTGATGGCTTTCACTAACGATATTATATCGATAATATAAAAATAAAGGGGCACGTATTTGATAATTTTTTTTTATTGATTTATTTCCCAGAGCTCATAATTATGAACACCCCTCCAATTTAACATATGTTTAGGAATAATTAAATTGTTTAAGATTAACTCCCTTTTCAAAAATGATAATGCAATACCTCGTATGAGGCATCGCCACTCATATTATTTAAACTTAAATATCTGTTTAAATATATTGGGTGCGTTATTTATGCTGTGAAAAATGGCAACTCGAAACTTTTCGTGTAACAAATTTAATAGCAGGGCCAGAAATGCTGTGAAAGCACTAAAATTTAGGCTTAATTATAAAACAAAAGTTGTATCAGAAAAATAAGTTTTTTGTAAATTGTATACACAGTGTGAATGTAAAAAAGGAGAAAAACATTAACAGATATTTCAAAATTAAAGAAATACCGTATCACTAAAATAACATTCCAGTAATAATCAACAGGAGTTTCTCATACAATGATACTACTGAGACTACACGTTGTAGTGATTTCAATTACACATTTCAACTACGAGAAAAAATCAAAAATTCATCACGGGATTTTCATTACACCAAAACTTAAAAACGTATTTTTACTATTCTAATTAATCTTAAGTTTTTTATTATAACAATGGTTAGCCTTTAAATATAATAATTTTATTAAAATGGTTTATCAAATATTCTTTTGATAATTTTTTTTAATTTTGCTTCATATCTTAAACGTATTGTCAATTAATTTTAAATTATATGTTTTATTAACTGGCATATGGCTATTAATAGGGTAAGGATAGGGATAGGGAAAAAAATAGCGTAAATAAATTTTATAAGTTCTAAAATTGTTTTAATAAATGTTGTGTGTTATCAAAGTTAAAATAATTTTTTGAATAGTTATTAAAATAATGTTCGCATTTTAAGTATACCATATACCAAATAAGTTTTTGATGGATAACTCAAAAAGCCTTTACCTTGCTCTGCAAAATTTTTACGACTTATAAATATCATTAGTTCATGATCGTACCATGGAATCTTTAGAAACTTCACGATGGATATATTTCATATTTTTAATCACTGTTCCATCTGTAAATTTGAAAGCCGATATAATAAATTGTGATAAGTCTTCAGACGTATTATATAGTTTGTCTAATATTACTGAGGATTTAATATCAGTTGGTTTGTCATTTAGAAAATTATCGTTCAATCGTAATTGCTTTAAAATGTTATCATATAATATTGAAATTTTAAAAAGTTTTGTGGGGAAAACTATACCGGAACGAATAGTTAGTAGTAGTAAAATTTCCAAGCAATTTCCATTTTCATTCAAATTTAACTCTCATGAATATAAACATTTTGTATTGAGTAATAATTCCCTGACCGTTGGTCTATTATTAAAACCACCCCTAGAACTTATGGCACTAAAAGTGTGTCTAAATGGTCTTGTGATAATTTATGAAAAGGTAAAAATTTCAAGTGCCTTTTTTGAATGTTGTCTAGGTGTAAATACTTTATACTTGTTATGTTTAGTAAGAACCCGGCTAAACCTAAACGTCTCGTAGAGTTTACGATAATGGTGCCATCCTCAAATTATAAATTGGTAAAATATTTGTTTTTATATTTGCTCAAGTTTGTTGAATATTTCTTGTTTGTTAGTTGAGCATAAAGGTTTTTTTAAATCCAGAAGAAAGATGGTTCCTTAAATTAAAAATACCAAATGTCATCAACGAGGGTAATAAGCAGCACAGTGATAGTTCTAAATGTCTGTAGCAACAGTATTTTCATTGTGTTACATTTCATTTGTTTGATATATTTAATATGCCTAAATGAAATTTGGTTCCTCAATTTCAGACCTTCCTTCATTTGAATATTGTGTATTTGCGTAATAAAGATAAATTCAATTTTTTAATCATTTTCGCCCATTACAACATTTTTGTCACCGAACCAATATAATATTTTTTAGCTTTAAATATGAAATATAGAGTACATGGTTCGCTGTTTAACTTTGCGCCGAATAAACTGGACATGTTAAGATTTGAATCCACTTCGTCAAATTTAATTTAAATTACTGCACATATCTGATTAAGTCAATCAAGGCAAATTTTTAATAAATTTATCTTTTGTGCAGACGTAAAGCTTCCTCCTAGAAAGAAATCTGTTGGAACTTTCCGACATCTATTCACAACCACAACCGGGAATTATTATATATATTAATATAACCAAAATCTGTTTTGGCGACCAATGCAGTATATTCCCTGACGCTCATTTCTTAAAAAGTTTTGGCTTTATTGTATTGAACGACTCGGCTGTAAAACCCAGCAGTTTACTCTCTGATGTAATTACCTAAGTGTGTTAATATGAGGTAAAAAGACCAAAATTTTCACAATTGTGGTTATAACACATTGGACTATAGAAATAAAAATGGAGTATCTAGAAATTTTATAAGGTCTCTAATATATTCGGTATAATGGGCTACATCACTTTTATTTCATTTACTCTATCTATTAAAAATAGATAGAGTAAATCATTTACTCTATCTATTATTTACTGCATGATGTGGTAAGGTCGTTTATGTTATCCTGAAAACCTGGAAGTTTTTTAAAATTCTTCAAGCACCGATTTTATTGTGTTTTTTCTTCATTCTCATGGAATTATCCACCAAATTCTTGATATTTTGCTTCTTATATTTTAATTTTTCTTTAAACTTATTACATTTCAAAATATGTATATTTTTGGCGACAATATTTGCTTTAACCTCGATGGCTTAGATGAAATATATTTATACGTATAAGACTGGTCTTTTTGGCATTACCTTGCCTCAAAACTAAAATTACATTAATGTAAAAATAGGCTAAGACAGTTACACATTTTCTTTAAATACTTCATTAATATATAATTACAAAATAGGTAAATATTTACGATAATATTTTAAACTCAATAAAAAGAAAACTTTTTTCTATTTAACTAAAAATATGCACCTGACGTGAGTTCTATAGAGTCGTGACGTTATCCGGACACGACACAAAGTAAACGCTCACTTCTAAATAGTGTGTAACTTGTCCAATGTTTATGAAAACACTAAACGTTTATAAGAGGTTTAATTTCTAATTATAAAATATAAATTAGGATGTTTACAAACACACTGGTGCAAACTCTATAGACATTGTGTCCTTATTAAAAATACATCGATGTGCCCTTTGCGCAAAACATTTCTATCAAAATGTTTACTACATATCATAGCTTTTTATAGGGAGTCCGGTTATACCTATTAAAAATTCTTATACATTTTCCTTGTCTTTAAGTTGGAAAATGTTTTTCTAATCTGAACTTGATTTAATCTCAACCCATTTTCGGTAACATATATCACTAAGTTGTTGTAAATTATATGAATAATTTTTTTCGTCTCATTTTATCTACTAAAAGTTTCTATCGCAATCTACTTTTATTTTAACTATAGAAAAATATCGATATTCTTGTGGAGAAAATTATGCCACTTACTATATCTCAAACCGTATAATCCCTGTGTATTTTTCACGGATACAATATCTCATAATTGTATTCACAAAATTTATAAACTAATAATAAAACGTAAAATAGAATACATTTACTGTGATGTGTATATTTGACAGTCTAGTTAAACAATAATTAAGCAGAGAATAAGTGAGAAAAAAGAAAGCATGTGCATTGCATTTATCTGTGGAATATCTCTTTATTTAAATGATTCACATAATTCACTTCGCAATCCAATACTGAACAAGAAACCATTGCTTATTCTAAAATAATATCCTGAAAATATTTGAAAATACCCGAAAGGACTGAATTACTTCGGGACGTTATCAAAGCAAGGGACTATCTGACATTTTTATCTGTCAAAATAATTTTATTTGTGCATGTATTGTCATCTCTTTTCCACTTGCAATAATGTCATAATGAAAATGTTGTGTGTCGCACGATCTGCTCGTCTATTCGTAGCATATTAAGTCTATGGTTATTTCTAACCACCTCACGAGTAGAAAACTTGCCGCCACCCTAACTTTTCTGAAGCAAAAATCTAACTTTACTTTACTAATCTGTGCAAAAATAAAATTGCGCTGTAAATAAAAAGAGCATAACATTTTATTCCTAACTGTGAATATAGACAAATTACTTCAAAAGTTTAACTCCTCTAGTGAAATTATTTTTGATTAATGGTAACAAATCTAGTTTCATTTGCTTGTTAAAGAGAACAAAAGGTTCTTGGTATAGATATGTTGCTAAAATTATACAATTATAATAAATTTACCTTTACATTAATGATGAATATATTAATGTTCTTTTTACCAGTTATATTTTGACCGAAGTAATTAATAGTTAGGTGTTAATTGATTTCGTTTTATAAATGGAATTAATATTCCAATTTTTGCGTGATTTTTTTGCCCCAAACGCTTTACAAACTGTTGACAGGTCTAAGAGAACTTGATGCCACAAAAGCCTTTTGAAAGCACATACGCCTTTTGAAAGCAAAACTTTTTCGTGTTCTTTCGAAAATTTCCTACAAATTAAAAAATTGTTTATGTCCCATTCCAAGCTCAAACTTTCGGTGTACGAACATATGGGCAAAATCTATTGAAAATTATTTAATTACCACGTCAAAAAAATTATTTTTAAAATAAAATTATACTTTTCGTTTTACTTATTTTTATATGTACTGATTTTTACAAGCGCTACTATTAAAAAATGGATGACTTACTATTTGTGTAACAATCCATTCCAGTCAATGCAAGAGATGTTGTTTTATAATAATTACCATGGAAAATAGAAAATGATATTCTCTCATTTTCTTAATTAATTATATATGAATATAAAAAAAGAATAAATTTGCAAAGAACTTAATCTAAATATAATATTAAAACAGGACAAATTTAAAAAGTCTAACATGTGTAAAAGTGGCTAAAGTATATAGAAAAATTATATTTTTTACGGCCAGATGATTTAAATTATTTTGATACGTAGCCTATTTGAATTAGTTGTACTTATAGTCAAAATATAAACAAGGATAAATGATCTTTATTTATGATTATAAATTTTTCAGACTTAAATCCTCATTTCATTTAATGCTAGTTGATTGTACATTAGACTAATATTACCTTGCTCATTATTAAACAACAATATTTATTGAATTTTTAGTCAAATATCTGAAGAAAATAAATAAAAAAAATTATCGATCTAATTACAAAAAATCTTGAATTCTTGTCTGGAGGAATATTCCATTACTATTATGTACAATTTATCGTTTGTATAGTTTCATTCTGTTACATGTTGACACATATGCAGTTGTTACGATACACCTATTCATTGTTCTATTTTAAATATGCATGATGTAAATATACTACATAAATTATTATTCAATTAAACCAAGGGTAAGATACACATGAAAAGAAATAAATTGAAAAAATAGAACACCAGATAAAATTTCCGTCAATGTAACTTACTAAAACTACATTAATTTCTTTTTGGATATAAAATTTATATGTACAAATGTACTAAAATAAATATTTTAAAGAAAACGTGAGGTGAAAAATCATTAAAACTTTGTGAAAGAATTTTTTTGACAGGTGTAAGAATAATAATTTAATATGCGAGAAGCCAAAAATGATTTGTTCCCAAATTTCCTACAAATATAATATAAATTTTAATTTATAGGTAAACTATAAATTAGCGAAATAGTTCCATTGAAGTAATAGTATTACCCGAGTCGATATAGTGAAAAAACTGATATAATTAAGTTTGATTCGGGTAATGGCTTCAATTATTTAAATAATCTTTTATTCTTTTTTTTAACAAAGCCTGTGACTTCTTATGCTTGTCGTGTTTCCCTCTACAACATCTCACAGCAAGTTTAAAATAATACATGCAGAAATTGAATAATCTTAGTACTTCACTATAAAACTAATTTTTATAACAATATTTACTACTGAATCCAAAGGACCGAAACTAACTTTTGTATTGATAGGGAGATCGCGTTCCCGAATAAAAAAATGTGTTTTCATATTCCATATTTAACAGTTTCAAAATAACTGATACAAAGTGATATATGAAAATAAAGAAAATTATAAAATATTTATGAAAATAATGTGTTCCATTCAATTAGCCGGGAAAATAATAATTAGCTCTTTCAAATTTCAGCTAAGCGAATTCGAGTAAACCCACAAATGTATGTTTAAATACTTCCTTCTTAAAATTTTGGTATTTGTTTTAATAATTAAAATGTGTTTATTTATTTATCACATCAGTCTTCTCTGGCCATTATAATTTCTCACACGTAATACATAAAGTTATTTTTTTAGATGTTTCTTTAACGATTTATATGCTTTTTTATTTCGAAGGCAGTATTTTAGTTATGATTTTGAACCTAATTTCTTGATGTTTGAGTAGGCAGTATTTGTAGGGACAGCATACTTGTGATTTCCCGAGATTGGTTAAAATTTAAATAGTTTATTTTCTCAGAGATTTACCACAATGAAATGTGATTTTTAATTACATCTAAATATAATTAGGGTTGTCGAGTAACCGCATTTTGGTCGGAAATTCTGTTCTAATTATTGCCCTCGAAGGAAGTTTTGGATTACTATGGACCCTCGAGATTGTTACAGATTTTCACCTGTATCTTATATACCCAAATAATTTAGTTGAAACCGTTGTCAGTTTAAAGAAATAATTAGGAGATTGAAGATTTGTTATAACTTTAATTTGAGGTAAGTACTGTCAAAAAGACGAAAAAGATGTTCTTGAATAGCCTCATAAATAAAATAAAAATTTCATTTTTCTTTTTTATTTTTGCAATTTTTTATAATGAACAAATAAAATCAACATTTCTCTGCATAAAATTGAAAACAATGAAAATGCTAAATAGTTAGTAAAAGTGACATGAATATTCCAAGGTAAAATATGAATATGACAGAATGCATGATAAATTTTTTTTAAATTGCATTTTGACCATTTTAATAGCCTCTGGAGTGTTGTTTTACACAAAATGTATTTACTATTATTGTTTCTATGGTTTTTGTAACTAAGAATTTACGTACTATGGTAACATAGAAGTACATAAAGGAAATTCGAAAGAAATTTTGACAACGTGAAAAATTATAGGTTATGACACTATACTATTTTTTTCATGTTTCACATGGGTATTTTTGAATTTGTTTTTTTTTAATTAGTTCCTTGATAACATTCAAGTCAGATTCAGATAAATTATTTAAATTTTTTACCTTCTGCTTTTTTTATAAAATGTTTATCCAAAATATGTAAACATTTTAAGTGGAAATATTTTTGGTAATACTATGATTGCAAACCAGATTTAAAATTCGAATATTACCAACTAACTAAAGGAAAAACTGTATAATTTAACTTTGCGAGATTTTAAATACTTTCATAGTAAATATCATACATATTTTCATAATATCTTATTTATTTCGAAATAAACTTTTCAGTTTTTAATAAGAAAAAATTGCGACTCTCAACTCTCGTATTGCAGAGATTGTAATATATAATTAGTCATACGACAACATTCCTTCTAATTACAGATAGAAATAGATTGATTATTAAAGTGTTGAAGGAATCCAAATTTTTACATCTTGATGTAAAGTGAACAGTTCTGACGGTAAACTTGGAGTTTGAGTACGAGTAAATCCTTCGAACAAAACTTCTAAAAATAGACATCATCATAAAATTCCGCCATTTAAATTTAGGACACGTATATGGCTATGTCAAAGAGAAAGTTGAGTGCTCAGTTTAGTTCTGTAGTTATTAATTAAAGAAGTTAAGATTCTCTCAAAAACATTCATGTGAAGTACCAAGCTCTCATCCCAATATTCAATTATTATTAAAAAGATTTTCAGCTTAATTCATTGTATATGCCAAGTTGGTGATTGAAAATTGCAAAAGGAGAAGGTGAAATTATTTTCAACGTAAAACCGAAGTTTAAATTTGACATGACCTTTATTCTTAGTTTGAGACATTTTGAAATTTCTCAATCCTGAACCCCAAAAATAAAGTGGCTCTTCGAATAAACGTCTGCTACAAATAGTTTCCAAATTCAACCCCAAGTATTAAATTGAAAACATGCTGTATTTTCATCTCATACAACTTTTAATTACAAACTTTTTACAGAAAATGAACTTGACTAAGCTCTAGATACGAATCTTTTTATTGTTGTCTGAATAATCTCACGGAAACCAGGTTTTAGATGAATATTTTTGGTGGAAATTCAACTTTGATTTTAAAGTTGAATTAGAGTTTTACTTTTTGTAATCTTTATGGTTTTTATTGAGAAGTGAACGTGAATTATTGTTTGGTTTTTAAAACATTTTAGGGCAACTTTTAGAGGGTTGAATGGCAATAAACATTGTTAAAATTTTGTCATCTCTGGTTTATCAGTGCGCTCATAAGTCATAGCACACTACCTCTTTCCATTCAAATCTTATCCTAATGAAATTTACAGAAATACGTTGGCTATGTCTGCCAATCCCAAAAGAAATAAATATTTTTATATCTTAGTAACTTGGTGATGAATTTTTTTTTCTTGAAGTTGTTTTAATGAAAAAGTATTTTAAAATACGGTCGAAAATATTACAAGCATTTTTTGATTTTTCCAAGGCAAAAAGCTCACAATTTTCAAATAGTATCTCCTGCCACCAAAATTTAACTAAGTATATGAAAAATCTCGATAATGATATTTTGTAACCACTAGAATGGAGAATTATTTTGGTCAAATCACATCATAAATTGAAGAGACACAAAGTAGAGACGAACAAATAAGTGAAGAGACATGCATATAAGTTAATATTCGTAAAAACTTGACAGCTTCAAATATATTTTATAGTAGGATTCTAGCTTCACTTTATCGAGAATAATATTACAGTATATTTACACACAGTAGATTAACATACGACGTATGTATGTAAGATAGATCTTATATAAAATAATATTTAATCAAACAATTACTTATCAATTACCCAAATACACACATGAGTAGCATTATCGTAGTAGAGAAACAGTGAACCCATATCTCCCTTATGAAATTAGTGTTGCGATATTACTTTGAGGACATTACTTTGATACGTGCAAAAGTGTGCTCTTCGGTTGCATCTTCGTAGTTAGATCAAGATTAGGTTCCGTAGTTTTAATTAGTTTAACACAAATATATCTTTGTTCTAGATTTTCAGGGCTTTTAACACCATGATTCTATTTTTACTTTTACGTACTTACCTTATATTTTCTACGTAAAAAAACGATTTTAGATACATTTGAAGACGAAAATAAGTTTGTATGATATATAAATTAGGTATTGAGTGATAGAATTAATTATTTTTGATCTATATTTCCAAATTCAATATAGACGATCGAATAAGGGTTTCTCTGTGGAACTGTCTATTATATTACATCCTACCTATATTAGCAATGGAGTTATATATGGTTTATATAAAGTTGCTAGAATTATTTCGTGTAATAGTGTACAGCGGGCCCATTCTGAATTTAACTTAATTTAGCTAATTAGCCGGCGCACTGTCGTGTGCTTAGAAATGAATATGCACAGTTCTTGGCGGAGCTGCTAATTACACTATAAAACCTGACTTAATTTCTATCATAACTTTTAATATTTTGCTAGATCTGCATAATCCGACAAGTTTATCTGGTTAAGTGCATTTTGAACAGGTACAATATTAGAATAATAAATAAAATTATATTAAACACTAATTTTTTATCTGTTCATAATTTCTAAAAATGGGGTAAAATACACTATCTTTATACGTATTTTAGTACCAGTTAATTGAATTTAATTATGAGAACAAAGTTAAAAAGAAGGGAAATATCGTGTTACTAACAACTTATATAACTTAAATCAATTAATCCTCGTATCAAAGTCGAAGGAAGTTAACAAAATTTAACAATAAGCATTAAAGTTAATAAAAACATCTGCTATGATCAGGAGGGTTGCAATCCATATTTTGGAGCACGGCACTGTGGTAACGGTTAAGCGGTGTGCTCAGTGAGACGAAGCATTCCTCATTCGAAACATGTGTATTTGTAAATAGCTTCAACGAATGTAAGCTAAATACGTGGAATATAAATTTTTCAACTAGTAACTCTGTGTATCGCAAAAGATTCCTAGAAAATAGTTTTGGGAGAAGTTATACAAATGAATACGTGAGTGATCTTGTAAAGCTAAAGTTTTATTCATTTTATAAATATTTGTTAAATATAAAAAAAAATGTTTGTTCCCTACCTCTTCCTACATGTCAACAAAATTGTAGTCATAATTATTAAAATTATCCAACACCATTGCCTTCCCATATAAATATTTTTCCATATTTACTGTTATAGATTAATATACTATATCATTTGATTAGTTTCATGTTTCCACAAAAATCATTCGGAGTAAAATGGTTGTGATCTACAAGTAGAAAGTCAGATACGTAGAGGAATTATAAAAGTTCAGTATTAAACTAAAATTAAGTGTTGTTTAAAATACGTATTTTTAATTTAAGCATGAGCAAATTTATAAGCGTGTATTTTTAATATCTTTTTTAACATGGCTTACTCATGGGCACTAGAATTTGAGAATATTAAGCGCTATGACGATTACTTTGGTTCTGCAATGAACTTTCTTATTTCGAATTTTATCTTTAAGAAACGCTCCGAACATAGCTCTTTCTATGACTTGTAATTTTTTTCTTTCTTAGATTGCAAATTTATCAATAAAATTGGGCAGATGTTTCAGCACTGT
Organism: Druceiella hillmani; assembly: GCA_039881145.1. Lineage (NCBI taxonomy): Eukaryota > Metazoa > Arthropoda > Insecta > Lepidoptera > Hepialidae > Druceiella > Druceiella hillmani. The sequence continues at coordinate 9,435,897 of JAYKKI010000034.1, forward strand.
AGATCATTTTATTATAATTTTGTGAAATGACTCTATATACAGTGGTATATCCTGAAAAACATGAAATCTAATAAACGATTTTTTACTAGTGTAAAATAATATTATAAAGGAAATACTATGTCAAAAATTTATTTTTATTAGTTTTTGAAATGAAACTGGTATTCGTAAATAGTTAACTTGCATCTTTCAAGTTTTGACCTTCATCGATTGCAGCAAAAACATACGACGAACACGTAAACATCGTTGTTAAGGTTTAAAAGGATCCTAAAAACAAATCTTTAGAATATATTTGAGATACTGGAGAACGATTGATAAAGCCAATAAGAAAATAATACAGAAGCACCATGCAATGAATAATAGACCAAATCAGTAAAAAGAGATCGGAGAGGATGTGTGCTTATGTAATTGACAATATAAGCTGGCACATTTTATAGACTTGTAGCTTCACTCACCTCACCTACCAAATGTTGATGACTACGTATTGTTAAAGTGCAAGATTATTTCGATGAAAATACTTCCAAACAACGAAATGCAAGACAAATCCCTAATGAAAGAACTCCAGACATCGCAACACTTTGATTCGAGCGCAACACGAGCGGTGAACATCATCCAGTACAGCGCGTGAAGAGTCTGCATGCTTCAGAAGCCGTCGATGAAAAGGTACATGCGCCTTTTTATGCCTTCTTGTTTAACCTGCGGTATGTGGCGCGGCGCACGTTGTCTCGCTCAGTGATCGCTGGTTTCTGTCGGGACGTACTGTCTCAAGTTTCGTGTATTGTCGTCTCTAATTTTGGCCACATACTTTGTGTATAAAAGGGCATATCACGGTTTAAGAAATTCGTTTAGTGTTCGCTATCTGAAATTTCACAATGTCACATCGTATTCTATACCTGACTTCAAGACAAATGCTTGGCTTAGAACACGCTTTAGGCTTATTACATCTAATAGCCTTCACTTTAACGTAAATGAGAAATTAATGAAAAATAACAAAACTATTTATGCCGAATGAGCAATAGTATAAAGAAAAGTGAACAAATTGAACAAAAGAATAACAAAAAACAAACAACAAAAAATGTCTCGATTTCCGCGTAAACCTTCTTTTAGATTAGATTCCAATAAAATATGAGGACTGATCTGTTCTTTAAATCTTTATTATATGTGAGACTTCCTAACGAAATGTATAATTAACCTTATTCTTGCTCAAAATCACATCATTAAAACGAATTTAGTTTACTGACATTTTTTGAGGTTGTTAGCTTTAGTCTTTCTGTAAATCGTAAATCAAGATCTTTGTAATATTTTTCTTCACATTTTATTGTCTCCTTCTACTTTCTTCTAATTGCTTTTTAATTGCAAATTCCTTCGCGTCTCATTTTAAATATTTGTGTCGAATAGTTTTTATTTCCTTTATTAACATATTTTCTTTCGTTTTATACCCAGAGATAGTAATATTTTGCTACAATGTTGAAATATTTTGATTGTTTGTGGACAATTTTATTTTATTTTTATACGTTTGCTCACCGTTCCTTTTGTAAAATCAGTAACATTATTTTTGATTAATTATTTTTGCTGTCTTTTCCATATTTTTACATATAGGTTTTTTTGCGTAAAACTCAAATCTTTACTAAAAATATTTTTGAAAGGTAATGTGTTATTGTAAAGCAGGTATACGCCTACTATATTTGTAGTTTTTCCTTGAAAATAATATTTTATCATTGCATGCATTGGCCTCTAACTCGCCCAAAAAATTTTTAGAAAAAATCCGGTAAAAGTTAAAAAATCACAATTTCAGAGAAAATGCATCGAAAGATTCTTTTTTTTAAATACTACCCAAAGTATATAATTATGTTGGTTGTTACTTATTGTGAAGCGTGTAGTTTTCTTGTCCTGTATACAGGATAAGAAAATTTAGTTATGCGAGGAAACTAAAGAATGTGCTATGCGTTTAGAAATAAATACAATTATAAAATGTAAATGACACGAAAAAAATCCATTCAGTAATACTGTGAGGGTTATGAACTAATGCAATATAACATAATTTCTAATATCAACTAGTTTTTCCAACAGGTGTGTCTAAAGTATCAAACATTCAATTTCACGAGTCAAATGTTAAAGGATCAATATTTAAAAAGGTCCAAATTTATTCTTAGATTACGTTAGCACACAATAATTTAGGATGACAAACTGCTCTAAAATGAAAAAATGTAATTAAATAGAACAACAAATAATACTACCAATTAACAAAAGCCTTTATATTATTAAGATTCTGGTATGAAATTGAGGTATGTCTTTAATTAAAGATATTCAAACCGAATTTCATTAAAATATATCTAGGTAGTACAGTAATCGGTTTGTATTGGTTGTAAAATACGTTTGCTGTCTGTAAAATAAGTCTGAAATGGGAAAATGTTAACATTTGCAATTCGGCAATGATCAAATCAATTGTGAGCACTATCCGAGAGCATAAAATTGAGAGATACATGTTTATTTTTGCAGATAATGCGAAGCGGTAATCAAATCTATATTACTAAATATTTTTAATTTTTATTATTTTTCCACTTTTAGTGTTCTTCAACCAAATGGAAAAAAGGGAACCCTTCAAACTTCGTCTTATCCGTCTGTCCTTCTCTCTGTATCCGTCGTCGTCCATCTGTCTGTCTGTAAGTCACAGCCCTTTTATTCGGAGAGTATTTGCAATATATAGATGAAATTTGGACGTTAAGTATTTACTATGAACATTAATAAAAAGAAATTATGAAAAAAGTAACACTAGGGGTTAGAAGAAATCCAGTAGGTATAAGCGTGTGGGATATTGTAAGATAGATCTTGAAAATGAGATACACGCTTTAAATTCTCAAAAAGTCACTAAACTAAAGTGTGTAAAGTTTTAGAATAAATTAAGGTAGTGGAACTTCAATTAAACTTTCAAGAAAAATTAGTTTGCATAAGATATGTTTTGTAGTGTTTGGGATATGTGACATTTTCTGTACCGACCGAAGCCATAACTTAGTTTTTCACAGTGTCTGAGGAATACATCAAAGCAAACAAGAAAAAACAAGGTTGGCTTTGTTTATTGTTGGCTGGTTTTACTAACAACTTAATGATAAATTATTTCTGCCAATCGGCATTAACCAATTAACCAGATATAGTTAACTGATCCATTTGCCTTACGCTCATGAAACATATACTAGTTAATATATTTACGTGATAAATAATGATGTGATTATTAATAAAAAGTTCGACGGAAGTAATATTTATTCAAAATATTTATATATCAAAAGTACCTATATTTGTATTTCGTACGTTAAAATATTTAATTATATGACAACATTAATACAAACCAAACCTCTACAGGAGGAATCTCTCCAATATGATAACTTTGGGTATTTTTGTTTACTAAAAGACTGAAAAGATGTTATAATATAAAAAATAGCAGCAAACTTAAAAAAGGCAAACAATTCTAATACGAATATCGAAATGTGTTAGGACAAAACAAGTTAGCAAGGTAGAACTTTGTCACTCGATCCTTAAGAACATCTGTGGATATAATTTCTCTGAACCAGTTGGTGCAAAGTTTTGCTGATCCGACAGAAGAGGTTTTTCGTAACAGGTAGAGGTATATATAGGGATAAGTAGGGTGAGAAAGCTTTCAGAATGTAACCCAAGGCCGCGAACAGACAAGGGTTTTAATCTTTCAATGAGATAATTCGAACTCTGAGGAGCGACAGTATTATTTCCATTTAAAGTTTTTATTTGATTTTGAAATTATGGTGCAGTCAAGCGCATAAATCACCTAGATTGATTTATTCACGTCTTCAATTTATTAATTAGGTAAACAAAACTAATAATTTTAAATATTTCTTTAGCTATTTAATTGTCTACTATGGTAGGTAAGTGCGAGGAAATTTTCTCGTTACAAGCATTACTTAATTACAACGCTTCTAGTAGATCATAACTCAGTGCATATTTAGATATTAAACTTATAATATGCATATATATATATATATATATATATATATATATATATATATATATATATATGTATATACCCATATATATACACCCATATATATATACCCAAAGTTATCATATTGGAGAGATTCCTCCTGTAGAGGTTTGGTTTGTATTAATGTTGTCATATAATTAAATATTTTAACGTACGAAATACAAATATAGGTACTTTTGATATATAAATATTTTGAATAAATATTACTTCCGCCGAACTTTTTATTAATAATCACATCATTATTTATCACGTAAATATATTAACTAGTATATGTTTCATGAGCGTAAGGCAAATGGATCAGTTAACTATATCTGGTTAATTGGTTAATGCCGATTGGCAGAAATAATTTATCATTAAGTTGTTAGTAAAACCAGCCAACAATAAACAAAGCCAACCTTGTTTTTTCTTGTTTCCTTTGATGTATTCCTCAGACACTATGAAAAACTAAGTTATTGCTTCGGTCGGTACAGAAAATGTCACATATCCCAAACACTACAAAACATATCTTATTCAAACGAATTTTTCTTGAAAGTTTAATTGAAGTTCCACTACCTTAATTTATTCTAAAACTTTACACACTTTAGTTTAGTGACTTTTTGAGAATTTAAAGCGTGTATCTCATTTTCAAGATCTATCTTACAATATCCCACACGCTTATACCTACTGGATTTCTTCTAACCCCTAGTGTTACTTTTTTCATAATTTCTTTTTATTAATGTTCATAGTAGATACTTAACGTCCAAATTTAATCTATATATTGCAAATACTCTCCGAATAAAAGGGCTGTGACTTACGGACAGACAGATGGACGACGCCGGATACAGAGAGAAGGACAGACGGATAAGACGAAGTTTGAAGGGTTCCCTTTTTTCCATTTGGTTAAAGAACACTAGAAGTGGAAAAATAATAAAAATTAAAAATATTTAGTAATATAGATTTAATTACCGCTTCGCATTATCTGCAAAAATGAACATGTATCTCTCAATTTTATGCTCTCGGATAGTGCTCACAATTGATTTGATCATTGCCGAATTGCAAATGTTGACATTTTCCCATTTCAGACTTATTTTACAGACAGCAAACGTATTTTACAACCAATACAAACCGATTACTGTACTACCTAGATATATTTTAATGAAATTCGGTTTGAATATCTTTAATTAAAGACATACCTCAATTTCATACTAGAATCTTAATAATATAAAGGCTTTTGTTAATTGGTAGTATTATTTGTTGTTCTATTTAATTACATTTTTTCATTTTAGAGCAGTTTGTCATCCTAAATTATTGTGTGCTAACGTAATCTAAGAATAAATTTGGACCTTTTTAAATATTGATCCTTTAACATTTGACTCGTGAAATTGAATATTTGATACCTTAGTCACACCTATTGGAAAAACTAGTTGATATTAGAAATTATATTATATTGCATTAGTTCATAACCCTTACAGTATTATTGAATGGATTTTTTTCGTGTCATTTACATTTTATAATTGTCTGTATTTATTTCAATGTATTTACCTCAGACTGACTGTATTTATCTCAACAAAAATATATCTAACTACGTGTATATAAATGTGTGACACGAAGGGGAAGTTGGTAAGGATTTTAATCTTATTTTTCTCTTTTTTTTAGAAAATTGTTTTAACCTGAACATCCCCACGCATTTTAAGCCATTTTCCAGCCAATTGCGCATACGCATAAAATAGAAAAACTAAATTTTTATTATATTGTAAGCAAATATAGTCCCAGAACCATACAACGTCAAACATAATGACAACACATATTTTAAAGATTTTTCTAAAAATGGTTACTACAAATCAGCCCAGGCAAGAGATCTACAGGCAGTAAATTTTAAATGTATAAAGAATGATTCCACTGGTTTATGTTATAAATTTGATTATAATTATGAAATGAAAAGTTTTGCCTCAAAGGAAGTATATATAATTTTAAAATTGTTGTGCCTGTATACAATCCATATTTTATTGCACTCTCTTTTAAATTCAGCGACCTACTGTTTTTTAAATGCTAATACCACGAACTTATCAGAGTTTTTATGACAAACTTAATGTAGACTTAAATGAATAGATAAGTAAAACTATTTTCTTTTTTTTCTACCCGCTTTAGAAGAATAACAATATGATTTTATGATTGATATAATGACCATTTTGCGGTAATCGATACCAAAAAGTAAAAATAATAATATGCAAATAGTAGAAAAAAAACAAGCTTTGTGTTTCCAATTTTCATAATTGAAAAGAAATTTATCAATTTTTGGCCAATTTCCGTAATATTTTCTTTAAACTGAGAAGGCTCCAAATTTAGCGAAGTAAGAAAAAAATACTAAAATATCAACACATTTTGTGACGTCAGTTACATTGACAAGCCACCATTTTCATTTGCTTTTGGTGCTGCAACTCATTATTATTTATTTTGAAAAAATTTGAATTTTTCAGGTAGGTAGTAATGATTTTATAAATAACATTGTAACTGTAGGTATTTGTGTAACGCCCGTCAGAAAATACAGAGAGTTTAATTTCAACAGGGCTATGGTATATTTTATTTTGTACTGATCTTGCAAAAGCAATGCTATATGATCTAATAATATAGGGAAAATATTTGTATGACTTCAGAAGGTCTTTGTGTTAAAATATAGGGTAGTTTAATGAGGTAACACCCATCACACGTAGCACCCATCACAATTTTATTGACTGTTAATATCATTTAGTGCACAATAGCCATGTAATATGTTCAGTAGTAAATAACAAAAGTACTTAAATTTTAAGACGATGTCTTTGAGGTTCTATACCATAAGAATGCATTATTTTTAAGTTAATTTGAACTGTTTGTAAAATGGGCTTGTTGTACTTGCACGGTTTATGTATGAATGCTGCTGCAAGAAAAAGAAGTCGAGAGAAAATAAAAAGTGACCTTGAAGAAAAGAGTATAGATTTAGAGAAAGAGAGAGAGAAAGAGACAAGAAAAGAAGACAGATAAAAATAATAGGTTTATTGAAAAACAAGAGGAAATTAGAAGCCAGCATATTTGCAATCAGCACATAGGTACGAAAACGTAGAGGTAAAAATAAAATTAGAAATACGGTACTTTGAATTTACTGGATATTTCCTTTGGCCGTATATAATTGTAAGAAAACACTCGAAAAAATGTTTGCTAAATAAAAAAAATTTCCATCTGAGAGCATAACAAAAGGCCAAGTGGTTCTTGGCAAAGGAAACATTGTCGTTTTCGTTGTTCAGTGGGGTCATCAAAAAAGTGGTGTCGTTTTATAATAGTGATGACGTCAGTCGACAGTTTCCAAACCGCAAAGATGTTGTATGCGTAAAAAATGCGTATGACGTAATAATTATTCATAAATGGCACTCGATAATGAGCATCAGAGGTATTAAATTTATTCAAATAAAAACACGTGAAAATAAAAATCTATTACTACTAAATAGACTATTCTACGTTCGACCAATATCCGAGACCCTTATAATGTCTGTGAATGCATTAAAACGCGAATTTCATCATTCTTCTGGATGGCATAAATTAAATTCTACATTCTATCAGCAAAAAAACAGAAAAAAAACACAGACGAGACAGAAGAGAGTAAGGATAAAAAAATAAGAGAGAATACAGAAAATAATAAGAAGAGAAAAGTAAAAAAATTAAGAAAATTCAGTAGCGGAAAGCTCACTGGAAAAAAGGAATGAGCACCAGAATGCAGCAGTCTGTCTATACGGAATTACGAGAATGGTGATTATATTCTGGTGAAGTTTAATAATAAAAAAGTTCAATATCTGTATGCGGGTGTCATGAACAATATTAGCGATAAGGACGGTTAAGGTAACTGTCACATTTTTAAAAATGTTTGCAAATCAGGTTGCCTTTTTAAACTTTGATTAGACGTGTCAGATGTGACTTTCGAGAAAATTTTGAAAGAAAGTTGCGTCTTCCCACTCTCATCATAAAAGGAAACAGAATTGTTTATAAGTTTGTCTCACCAGTTGATGTCTCTGTAAAGTGGTTTATTCCTAATATGAGTGATAATGACCAAAAGTCATATCTAAAATATTATAATTCAGGTTTTTAGTTGCTATATTAATAAATAAGGTCTTCAAATTTATTTAAGTTTTTGTTTAATTTACATAATTAAATCTCGTCACAAGTCTTTCTTGTAAAAATAAACATGAAAAATAATATCCACAAAATACTTAAAGAGTTTTGTGACAAACATTCCTAATTTAGCTGAATTTCTTGTTATCTTTCATTCTTCGGTGCCTGCCTATATTTACGTAAAACTTTTAATGTCGTGAACTGGGAGATAAGAAAATAATTCTGTGTAGTTTTGACGGAAGGTATTTTAGTTTTTATTTTATTAAAGGTTGTGACTAACTTCATAAAATGGTATAATAGTATATTTTTAGGTGGAAAGAATCTTAAACAATTTAACAGAATTAAATTAATCTTCCATTTCAATGAAATAAACTATAATTATTCTATCGATTCTTTTAACTTTTCTGCAATATATTTATGTAATAGACAAGGAATTGAAAAATCTATCTTTTCCAAATATATTTTACATACATTTCTGCGTTATTACCTATTCACATTGAAAATATATAAAGAAAATACCTATGTATTTAAGGTTCAAAAATATGGATTATCGACCTTATTCGACGCCTGGAGGTTCTTTAGATTCCAATTAACTTAATATTAGTTAATTTCACATCCAGCGAGATATTAAATGCTTAAATTTAATCTCTTCCACAAATAAATTATGTTTCATTAACTCAACAACGCTCGTACGTAATTTACCAATAATTTATTGCGCATAGTCAAGATTCGTTATATGTTGTGCTTCGAATTACTTTTACTAACAACAACCTTCCGTGGAGTATTTCAATGTTTCAAGTGAAGCGCAAAATAACTTGATTATTTTCTTAATTGATTAAAGGGAGGACCTAAAATTGTTTTTGCCAAAGTTGAAAAGATTGTTGAATACGTGCAAATATTCACATTGAAATCCGGAATAAAAGTTGTGCATAGGGGAGTACCGAGTTTGAATGTATAAAATTTGCGTATTTCAAATTAACACTGTAATCCGTTAATTCTCTTAGTATTATCTACGATAATAAAATCACATTTTAATATTAAGAGGATAATAGTAACTGAACATAATTAGGTATACAGACTTTTCATTGTTTTAGTAACTTTGACCGAAGCTTCAATTGAAATAATTTATTTATTATGCCACTAAATTAAAACTATCAGACCGGTTTGAAGCTTTTAATTAAGTATTTGGAAATTTCCTTTAAAGAATAATTAATCATATGATAAAAAGAAACTAAGTAATTGCTAAGACTTCAAGTGAACAACAAAAATGAAAACGTATTAAATCATCGTTTAGTACTGGCTCTTGTACTTTACTTGTTCGTCTTAGGTCTTGTTTCAACAATCAAAATTTGTTATAATGTAAAGAAAATTTAAAAAGTTTGTTTGTTCTGTTTTATAAAGGGCTATGCCTACCTGGCCTTGTATAAATAAAAGCAGTCGCACGTAATTAAATATACGAAATTTGGAATAAAATTTAAATCGAAAAATATTGATAGTTTTAATCATTCTATTTAGAATTTTTTTAAAAACAATGAAAGTTAGTAATTTCACAATCATGAAAGTTATTATAATATTATAGTTGGCCTCTTCAAGCATATAAACAGCTTTAACTACAAATATAAGAAATACTGTTACGAAACCTGTATTAAACAAAATTAAAAAATACAAACGAGAAAAAACATAAAATCAAAAATATTATAACGACAACTTGCATCTAATATATCCTAGTCACAATAAACCATGTCACTGTGATGTCATTTCTGTTGAAATGTTTTTTTAAACTAAAACTTAACATATGGTTAATTAAAATTAATCGTAATTATCTTTTCATCAAAGATATACAAATATATCTCAGTTAAAGTGGCAAGATATTTTCGAGTAGAGTCGGTTTAATTAGATTACTGCTTATACTAAATTTATGAATTCGGGTTTCTGTTAAATCATGTAAAATAGAAGCACGCAGTTTCCATCTAAAGAGTCGGCACAAAGGTCATATATACGACCACTTCATTAAAAATGTTTTGGCTGTTTAAATATTTCACGCTACACAGCAGTCGTATTGAATTGGAAGTAACAGTCCTGTATAATATTTTTTGATTATTTTACTTTATTATATACTGTTTTTATTAAATATACCTAAATAATATCTGTTCTTTGCTATCTTTTTTTGGTTTAATCAATTTGAATTTATGTCGATAATATATTTTGTGGCTTAATATTTCTTTCTTAAACTTGGATATATGTATTGAAATAAATACTCTAAGTAAAATAGTATCTTGAAGTGGGAATGATGAGATATAAATCTGATTAGCATGAAACTTATAAATTTTTAGTTCGTCTTCATTTGTATTTCTTTTATCGCCAAGTGAAATACAAATATTAGCGTAATAAATTTTATATATACCTTCAAGTTCAGTGCAAATCTTGTATTATATTAATTTTGTCGAAATGTTGCACCTACATTTTATTTCTCTCATTAAGGTTCATTGTTTAAGATATTTCGCAATGTAAGATATCCGATGTAATGTTGAAATAATTATCTATTCACATTACTACGCGCTTATTTTCCTTGGACAATTTTGCCATATTTCCTCTGTGTCCTAGTACTTGATACAAAATTATTTTATTACCAACGCCTTCATAGCCTTGTTAATAGAGTGTCGAAAATATATTTATTTGTTAATTTTTTTTAAATAAAGAGATTTTCATCTATATTATAAAATTTATCATTCATAGTTTATATCTAATTTATCATATTTTTTTTAAAAGTAAGGCAATATGCAAAAAAAAGAATTCACATTTTCATTGCATAGTGACAAACGCTGACTGTCTGCCTAAATAAAGCAAGATAGAAATGATATTTAATTAAACTTGACCGCGGACAAATAGAACTTGGTGTGGAACCAAGCGCCGTACCACGCCATCATCATCAAATGGCTGCAATTGGCTAAAAAACCTAATTGTAGTTATTATCATAACTTCCGTATCCTATTACTATATATTTCGCAGGAAAAGTTGGTAATTACTTCTTCAAGATGATAAACTTTCTCGCAAATTAAGTTAGGCATGAAATATCTTTTGCTTTTTTTGAAAATTTAAAATGATCGAGTGAGACGGATTCAGTTCCTGTTAGGAGAGAATTCTAATTTTTAATTTTCATCAGATGGTATTAAAATCGCTGTTGGATAAAAAGTATATGGAGACTTGATTAACTCCAAACAGATTACCGTTAAACCAATATCATTAATTTAAATAAATAATAGCTGAGTTGATTAAGCTTGCTAATAATAATAATTAATAAATTGGTTAAATATATGGTAATTATTTAAATTTTCAGTTCGATATATATAATTTGAATTAAAATGTACAGAATAGTATTTTCCGACCTCGAAAAGATTTAAATTATTTTTACAAAGAAATTATTTTGATGATATTTTTTATTTAATATTTGATGACTTTCTAATGGTAACTTATCCGTAAAATCAACAAGTTAATCTATTCGATCAAATATAGGTAATCACATTATGTATCATGACAATTCAAATGAGACTTTGTTTACTAGCGGTATAAGAGTAACTAGTCTCATAAATCGACGGAACGAACACCAGATAATATGGTACACTATAAAAAAACAAAAAAAAATTAGTTTGTGCGAGAATTTGCAACAAATCATTTCAATTCCAATTGTATACATAGATAAATATAATTATATTGTTTAAAGTATAAGCTATCAAACTGAATAAATACTAGTAAAGAACTTTCGGATATCCCGAAAGTTCAGTGTGTCTTTTAATCTAATTTAGTGACCCGTCACATAATATTACGTTCAAAATTAATAAATGGATAGGATTTTCTAGACGAATTATCGTTTAATTACGGAAGATTGCAATTCCTCGATAATTTATTGCGTGGCGTCAATACATATTACGTATTTTGGAGTGTGTTGCTATTTTGTAAGAATGCCTGTGGCAGGTTTTGTCAGTTAGTTGTAATTATTAAGTTCTGTCTCGTGTCCATGGACATAACAATTTCTTTGAAGATTAAATTTTTTTATCAATAAGCGATAAGAACAACAAAATATTAGAATATTAATAAACCTTAAAATAAAAAGGAATTGGCCAACAGATTTACTCAACAGAATAACTTTTCAAGTTATAACTTGCTAAAATCCTTCATTACTCATTCATTTTATATACCTAAACGGGTTAATATAACCCACCATCGATTCTACATCCTCTACTTTAAAAATTATTGTCGTAATGAAGGTTTTCTTAGGTATTTTATAATAAACTAATTTTGTCGTTGCCATGGTGTACAGGGTTGACCACAAAGTTAGCATCTTAGAGGGCCCGGTTTCGATTCCCGGCCGCTCGTCAAGTGGGATTGGAAATTATTTTCATAATCGCGTGACCAAAATGTCACAGACTAGTGACGGGTAGCAACACCACTGGTGCAATAAACTGCGATATCTAATCCGCTCACCCATCATGGTGATGTCAATACGCGCACTGAGGAGTTTTACGTCAGCAGTCTGTTTAGGCTGGCCTTTAGTGATGATAAAATCGATTCAGTCATTGAATTATTCATGGCATATCTCTCAACAAAGCTTTCCTAAACGCTAATTATTTGTTCTTTTTAAAAAAAATTGTATTTATTAAAAAAAAACGTATTGTTGATAAAACTAACCAAAATGTTATAGTAGCTCATAACACACCTAAGAATCACCGGCGATAAAAGCATTACATTATTTATAAATCAAACTGTACTTGGAATACAGTAGTGGTCTCAATAAACTTCTTAAATAAATGTGTCGGTACATTTCAATATAACACTGATCATTTTATGTAGATTTAAACATGTTGTATTAATATTTAACTTAATACATATAAGTTTTCAAAAGTTAACTCTGAAAACAAGATATACATTTCAAAAGAAGAAATAAGTAAATGTATTTAAAGTTTGAAGAGAAAAGAGACTTACTTTTGATTAATTTAATGTTCTTTACATCACATTAATTTTGGCAAGATAAATTTCATATGCGTGAAGATATTCCATATCACGTTTATTCAAATTGGAAATTTAATATATTATGTTCTGAAAGTTTTGGAAAACGTTTGTGTTCCTGTATTTCCACTGTAAGTACATAAAAACGTTCGTGTGTCTAGATAATATCAAATTAATATTGGTAAATGATGAAGGTCTCCTTGCAAAGTATTCGTAAGCCGGTGTTTCAATCTTATCTACCTCAAATTGTAAATAATGTAAGGAACGAAACTCATTCGACGATTTTACTATGCATTTTTTACGTAATATACAGATATAAAACATTTCGGATTTATGACGCAAAATCGATTACTACTCAGAAACGAATTGTAGAACTAAAGTAGTTTAGTATAGTCTAATAAATAATGATCTAAATATTTTCTCCCTTTGGTTTGAAATTATCATAACGTTCATTGAGAAGCACACAGGGAGTACAACTGATATACTTTTATATACGTATTCGTGAAAAAAAAATGTTTTTAGTTGAAATATTAGTATTATTTTATGAAAGACAACTCGCATTTCATCTGGTTCAGCACAATTAAATTATTTGATTAGGGTTATTTTTGTATTTACGCATTGCGTTTCATTTTATTTCTCGAAAATGTAATAAAGTACAAACATCATTATTAAATAACAATGATTACCATCAGATAAGTCATATATTTCATACAGAAATCAATCCATGTTCAAATTGAAATTTCTTAATGCTTGTATTTTTGGCAATTTTTAAAGTATAAAAAGATTTAATTTTTTTTTCTAATTTAAATAAGAAATAAATAGATAAAATAAACTTTCTTCTTTATATTAGGATTGTTAGCTTAAATCATAATATACTTGCACTTTCTTAAGAGAAAATTTCAATTATTCTGTTAATATTATATGGTATCATAGTTTTATACATCCCTACTATTTTATTTCAAGCATCATACTTTCAATTCCAAACTTTCTTCAATCGTAAATATTTTTCAGCAAGTTAAAAAAAAACTCGAACTTTGTTATAAATACACTACGTAATTCAATCAAATTGAACTAATAACAAAAAGAATTCAGGAAACGTCGAAAACGTCATAAAGATTTTCAAACATATCCAATTTCGTCAGATATTTTAGATTCTTTCAAGTTGCAGTGAGTTAATATGTTTAATATTTTTTATAAACTTTGCAGGATATTTCAAATTTTTATGGATAGTGGCTATTATTATAAATATTTTAGGTCAATCGTGGGATCAAATGTGTGATTATGTCAAATATTTTAAATCAGTAATTACAGTAAAGTTGAATAGATTAAAAACGTGGTAAAATAATTCCATCGGGTGCATTGAAACTAGTAAGTTTTTAAAATATCAAACTAATCACTTGGTATATTCATAATTTCTGTACAGAAGAAAATTACTAGTATGTATTAGAGAAACAAATTGCCAAAAGTAAGTAATGATATATAAAATGTTCCAATGTTGTAGTTGTGCTTGATGAGATATATATAAAATGGTGGGAAAAAATTCACTTAATGGATAAAGTAAAAATGAATTTATATAGCGTTAGCCATCGTATTAACAGCTATCATACAACATAAGGAGGAATGAACTTATTAACGGTTATCAAAGAACGTAATTTTAATGCATAAATGTTAAATTTTAGCTATTAACATGTATAATTTTTTCTTCGTCCTTAAATTTTTTAAATTGTTTAAAGCTTTAATTTTAGAATTAGCTTTCTAAAATCTTCAATGGCGGAAATTGTAATTTAAATTGATGGGCTTTTTCGGGAAAAATTGTTATCATAAAAATATACCCTTTAGCATTGAATATTGTTCGCAACGTAGGGCTTAATTAGAAAGAATAATTTTTTTACAGAATAAGATTCCAGGGAGAAAAGATTATTTTTATACACGCCTATATATTTCCGGTGGATGAAATAATATAGTAGAAATAAATTAATCTGGTAAGAAATATAAACTATTAATAAAATTTTAAAGTGGCTGTACCCTCCTTTTTAAATTACTACAGAAAATTTTGTGTTTAAATTTTGAATTTGAATGTTTTGGTGTGAAAAATATTTTTTTTATCTATTGTATATTACATAAAAACTACGGATATACTGATTTTATAAAATCAAAGAGGTTACTATTAGTTTAAATTAAAAATAGTATCACGTGAAAAGTTGGAAATTAACTTAATTTATCGTCAAAAGAGGCTAGGAAAGATTTCAGTGCATTTTATGTGTAATAGATTTTTTAATAATCAATTTAAAAAATTATACATTCCTTTAAAAAAAATGCTGTGTAATTGTTTCGAAGTTATGGTACAAATGCGTTCATAATATCACTGTTTCGAAAATAGTTAGGTAAATAAACATTTGGATGCAACACTGCCCCGTGTGTTATAATGACTAAATACTATGGTATTATTACAAATAATAGCAAAAATCTTAAAATATTTTATTTATATAGAACTAACTCAAAAATTAAACCTATTTATCCCGGATTTTGTATGTAGTACAATTTAAAATAGGAAAATGCTACAAATAGCCCCGTTGAATAAACTTGTCCTCACCTAAAAATTTGAAGCGAATTGTAAGGAGATTACTTGACATAAAGTGAAATGTAGAAATTCGATATAAGATATAAAAGCCCAAATAACTGTATAATATTGGTACGAGTACTGTAAGATATGTAAATTTGTGCACAGCAACACGACACCAAGACGGAGATGGCCACACACGACAGAACACAAAGCGTTGCAAAAGAGACGGAAATCCGATGATCGATAGAAAGCCCACCGCAAACACCTCCAGGGTCTGCGGTGCAAATCTGTAAATATATCCACGCCAAGCCCATTCAATACATTCCGTTGCTGATCGTCGTAAGACTTGGACGAATCGGAGGTCCAGCGAGCGCAGAACTGGATAATGGCATACCATGCTGCCAGTCGTGCGTCTTGGAGCGGCACTCGCGGGTTTACTGCGTGTTGACTTCGCTCTATAAATAATATAGAATTGTCTTAAGTTATATTAGTTTATTATCTTGAAGTAAATTATCTTCTGTGTATTCTCATCGGGTCAACTATCGGATCATCTAAATTGTTGTCATACTAATTACTTGAAATACCTCAAAACTCAACATTATATTGAGGTAAATTCTTGTTTCTGCACGCAATACGTTTTAACACAGTTGCGGCAACCGTTAATTGTAGAAATATTTACAAGTTTTTATTTTTCATGTAAAAATATCCCAGCAAATGAATTTACCCAAATATTACTTGCTTACAGTTTATGTGCTATTTTAATCACAATACCTTTTCATTATTTTTGTCATCATTGTAAAATGTAATTTTTAATCATAAAACGTAAACCAACAAAACTCACGTATTGCAAGATCTCTCAATATTTAAAAGGTTTTTTTTTAAATAGGAAATGCAGCAATTTTGGACCCTTCATCACTCCTCACCCTTTGTACGTAGCATTTCTATCAAAGCATTTTTAAAAATAATTGAACATATTTTTGGACCACTTTTTGATGGAGTCACTATTATTGGGTCGATCTGGTGAAAGCGTTATGATTTTTTTTAACAATATTTCATAAACATTTTTATTTTCTTGCAGAGACCGATCAAACGAGAGGAGCCTATAACTGCCCCTGTCTGCAGTTAGAAACAAAAAAAAATGAAAAAATTGGCTTTAAGGGAAATATCTGTAGCTAAATTATGCATTGAATAATCAATATTCTATAAAATTATATCCTAGGATAGAGACGCTGCCTCTTCCGAGCTACGCAATAAAATAAATGTTTTTTTATAAACAATTAATTACAAAGAGTACAATTAAACATAAGATTTTCTTAAATATACTTTATTGAAAAAAGTGGCTTTAAATTTTAATCAAGAACACCCCGAGCTTTCGTAGCTTTCACCTAATGTTTAAGCTATTTAATTATTTTAGGATATAATAAAATATTTAAAAAAATTGCCAACGTCAATACTGACATTCAGAAAGTGTTTAATACAGATGACACGAGATTCATTTCTACAAAAGATACAAAATCTTGATGAAACCCTGATGCAAATACTAAATATTTACATAAATAGTGATGAACAGGGAATAATTATATCGCTGTCTCCTATGCTAAACTTTTTTATTCCTCCTTTCATTTTAATTAACATGGCCGCAAATGTATTATTTATAACCTAATTTAAAGAAAAATTATATCGGTTTTGAAAGCTCAAGAAAAGCTGTATAAATTATAGGAAATAGAGTGAGTTAAATCAACAGACGTGTACTTTTTCAGAGAACTTTTAAACGCATACGAGTATATGAATAGTGCGATTGTAATAGGATTATGCAATGCATTCCGTAACTGAGTGGCGTAACCGGTAAAGGAATGCTAGCAAAATTATGAATAATGTTTAGTAATGAAAAGCAGGCATAAGTATAATGAAAGTTAATCGAACAATGGATAGAAAATTATGTTAATCTGGAAGTATATAAATTTTTAATAAAACTTATTGTCAAATCTTATTTATATTTTTAATAAAACTTATTGTCAATAACCAAAATTAAGAAATTAAAAAAATTATGTATACTTTTCAATCCCTTTATATATTGAAACGTAGTGGAACTAAGTAATAATTTTTATATTCAACAAGACTGACGAACAGTCAAGTAAAAAGTTTTACTACACAAATATGTTTGTATTCAATGTGATATGGTAAATTGAAACTTATATCTATAGATTATCAAGTTTCTGTAATACTTTTCGGACTCCTATAATTTTAATATATTCAGTTATTTTTCGAGATATTAAAGTTTGAAGAGATAAAAAGCGTGCTTAATATTTTTATGAGTGGAGATAACCTAAACTGTAATATTAGAAAATAAAATCTTGCGTTTCTGTTTTTATGTCCTGAAAATAATACATTCTTTTAAATTTTACAAAAATTGTATACGAAACATGTTCTTTGTGCTTAAAGTAGTATTAATTTTTTAGACAATAATGGGCTGTATTTTTGCATTAACGTAACATCGATACTTTTACAAACAAAATTCTTACTCACAGTGCATTAACAGTTTTATATATTATTTATTTTACATTTTTTTTAATTCAAGAAAGGAACAAAAAGCGACCAAATACCCTATGCTCTAATACTAATGCACATTCTATAAATATTAAAATAACTCCAAATGAAAATTGAAGTTACTTCAGAAAAATTCTCCCAGTTGAGTAAAAATGTTAATAAAAGACATCAAAAATAATTTAGCCCTAAGAAAATTAAACGGTAAGCTTTTGTTAATATTACGTAGATTTTTGGTTTTCTGTTTAAACTTAAAACTTGTAAATATTGCTGCGATGAAATTTGGCTTTAGAACTAGAATGGAATCTAATTAAAAATTCTCCGGTGAGAGAAAAGCACATAAAAAGTTTTTTAGTTGGCAGAATTAAGCAGAATACCAAGCTACCGCTAAGAAATGACAGTGGGGGGATATTGAATCGAATTATGGCTATTTTCTTACTTTCGTAATTTATCATCGTAATTTGGAACAATAATTTTAAAAAATTGCTGCATGTGAGCTTTCTCCTAAAATATTTACGTTTTTAAAGAATTTTGGTGTCTCAAAAAGGTTTCTAGATATTTTTGACATATAATTGGATAATAGCTAAATTTTATTACATATTGAGAAAGAGTCAGATAAAATTAAAAATAAAAGGCCAATAAATAATTTCAAATTCACACAATTTACTTTTCACTCTTCCGAAGACTTCATGAAAATACATTTTACTTCTTTTCATCCGTCTAGGGATGCTTTATCCTTGTATCACCTTTTCGCTTAGATATGTTACAAAAGGGTATATTTTTTCAAGTTTTTACATTTATTAACTTTAACAAAACTTTACTAATTATGTAAATACTTCAGCATGTTTCTTTTATGAGTGCAGAAATACAACATTCTTCATTAATATAATTTGTGCAAATCTAATTTTTTCGTATATAATTTTTTAAAAAATTAATTCAGGAACTGAAAATAATCTACAGAACCTAATATGAGATACTGAGCTTAGGAAATATATGAGGAGGTGAGTGTTTTATGATTTCAATTAGGTCTTGTTTATATATATATATATATATATATATATATATATATATATATATATATATATATATATATAGTATACACACTATATATATATATATATAGTATATCAATAAATCTAAAGATAAAACCACCAAAATTTAAAATATTTTTAAATAAGCCTTTGCAATTTCATCATGAGATCACATAATTAGTCGATATCAAGAGCTTATTATGATCATGCGCCCTGAAAAAAATTATATCTAATTTATTATAATAAATTACCCTCAAGCTTTCCTGAGAAAACATTTCGCTGACTGCCATTAATCTGCTTCTTTTTTTCTTTGTATTTGATAGGCTGGCTAAATCATTTTTTTGTTTTCTGCATTGACTCAAAATTTGGGTCGTATGTATTTTTGTAATACTTTCATTAAAATTTTTAATATTATCATAAAAGACTATATTTTCTTACCCCAAAGCCTATTGTTAGTGAAGTGTACATTTCTATTGTTATTGCTGGAGAAAAAAAACACACAATAAGATAAACGTCTTACTTTTGTTTCTGTTTAATACACCGGTACATATATTCGCACAGCCACACGCACGCGCACACACATACAAGAGGGCGTACACATACACTTGCACTTTCACACACACACGCTCTTAGATTATTTCGGATGAGCTTTAAAAAATGGACAGTGCATGTATACAAAAATGTACGGGTGAAAAATTTACACGAAACTAAAAGAGAAAGTCATACAGATTAGAAATTTTTCACTAAATATTAAGCGTATCTTAATTCACATCAAATAACATATGTGAAAGAGAAGTATTAAGTAACTGTAACAATATATATTTAATATTTAAATAAACAACGTTAACCACATCGTATATAATAATTCAGATTATTTCACTTATACGAGAAGCTTCGTGCTAATTACACACTTGATACATCAAGCGATTAATGTTATTTCTGCTCGACAACGCCCCAATAAGTTTGTCTATGGCTTGACGTTTATAATTACATGTATATTGTAATATGATACACGCGAGCTTTCAGACGTCGCGTCGCCGTCGAAAAGGGAGGTGCCACCTCGGATATAGAGGGCGGTAAGTGTAAGGGCGATTGTTAAGAAGCTTATCGAAAGCTTATTGGGCGACGGCCATGGAACTATTATAATGTTCGGAGCGCTTTAGCGTTTTTAGATGTGTCTACGGTATTTTAAAATGTGAATTTAGTTTTGTTTTCGAAAGTGGTGATGAAGAAAATTATATATGGAAGAGGGAAATGTAATTATTATCAGTTAAAATGATTTTGTTATAAATATGGTTTTATTTGCTATGAAAATATTCTAGGTAACAAAGCAATATGTGATATCGAATATATATATATATATATATATATATATATATATATATATATATATATATATTTATATATATTTATTTTGTATTTTTTCTTTGAAATAATGTAGACTAGATGTGAACACATTCATTGATCCAATAAAACCACCTCATAACTTATATATTATTATATTTTACTCGATAGATTACAATTATATTAAAATAAATGCATATTCACATATTACTTTATGATGGTGATGCTATCGAATTCTGATAATTTAATAAAACTAGTCAAGTACGAACAGAACTTGAAATCGAGGGGTTTAGCGTACACTTAGGTATAAGTAATAAGTTCCTAGTGTTAAAAAATGTGATATATCTGTTAAATTATTTATATATAAAAATAAAATTGTTATCATTAAAAGGGACGGATATAACTTTTCCAGGTATGAAATTTTCGCGAATATTTAAAAAATATTAAATATCGAATCTTCTAATATTTTATTAAATTTCTAAATACTCGATTATTTTTACATTTATAAGTTTAATGGTTTCGGAGATATGGAAGGGGTTAGCTTAAATCACCGCATGTTCTTTTATATATCGCTTGAGATTTTCCATTTAAGATAATGAAAAAGGCATCTTTTAAACTTCAGGCAATTTTAAATGATTTCCCACACGGTAAATGATTTTTTAAAAATAATTGGATGTACTAAGTTGCGTTCTTACAATTTCCTTATATTTTTTCTGTTAGCTACTGAAATGTACATATTCGGATTAATGTGTTTTATCACTATGTTAATTGTAATGAATATTTCTGTTCCTACTTTAACATTAATTATTACGTCAATATAAATTTACTGCCAATGGAAACTTTAGAATCTCCCAAATATAGCTAAATATATATATATATATATATATATATATATATATATATATATATATATATATATATCGATCTAATCCCCAAATAAAATTACGGACTCTCTCGTGAACAGACACCATCAAGACTCACCCCCAAGTCTCGGCGCATCAGCATCGGCGTCGCTCTAGAACTCAATCGTAATATCCGTCGGCAACGCCCCTCGATACGGAGGCGAGACGAGCCCTAATACGATAAACGGCGAAGAGGCTGCATGTTGATAGAAATTTGTCCAATGACATCCATTGGAACGCCTTACCGATTAGACTTCTATTATCGAAGCAGACGTGTAATTCGCTCGTTGCGTTTGTGCGATAAAAAGATAAAATATATAGAGTAAATAGGTGTAAACGCACATTAAGAGAACTGCATACAATTTTTTCCATTTCATTTAATGTATTGTACTAATTTATATATGCATTTTTAACAAGTTTATGTAAGTTTTATCTAAGATAAGAAGTCACAATGTAAAATGTACAATATTATCAATACTGCTTAAATATAATTTTTGGTTACCTAATCGTCCTAATATAAATAAATCGTAATAATTATTACGTTTAAAATATACAAGCTTTCATAATGCTTATAACAAAGGCCGATTGTAAAAAAGAATATATTTATTATTCTTACAAGTGACTGTAACATTAAAATGAATACCTAATTTTTATTCACAACTAAATGAAACAACGTAATGGAGGATTATTTCTACTTTATTTAAATCCTTTACCGCGACCTAGGTTTCGTTGTATGAAAACATCTTTAGGTAGGCAATTCGTAAAAATTTGGAAATAGTACACCAAACATATTCAATATTTGAAACTGATTAAATTTGAAGCGTATTTCCGTAAAATTATATATATATATATATATATATATATATATATGTATATATATATATATATATATTGACAATAATTTTTCGAAACCTTTGAGAATTTTCATATAGTTAGTTGAGATATTTAATTCAGTTCCTCGCAACAAGTAAATAATACCACGTATAAATAACACATATGTTTTTGTTTACTGTATACATGAAAACATCTTTATTTGTATACAATTTGTCATGAGGAACGTGACAATTATATATACAGATGATTCGAAGTAAAAAACAGTATATGTTTGAAGCTTTATTCTGTAATATAATGTATTTTTGTTATCAAAACCTTAATTTAAAAAGATTTTGATTAGAATTTTTCTAAAGTTTCTTTAAATTTACTTCACGGGTTGATACCCAGATTTTATTTGTATTGGCAATGGACGAATTATTAGCTACAACTGTATATATCTGTTATGGGAAATCGATTTTTTTTAATGAAACATTAAGTTTCATTTTTATTAATATTTATAATTTAGAATCAAGTATATTTAAACTGCACTGCTAATATGACATGTTTCAGGCTATGACTTTCTTTGAAAATAATTGAACATCTGTGACTTGAATATTTTACTGGGATTCGAAACAGCAATAAATACTTCTGTGTAAAATATTATATATATATGTATATATATATACATATATATACATATATATATATATATATATATATATATATATATATATATGTATATATTTATATATATATACATATATATATATATATATATATATATATATATATTTATCTGGCCATTTTACTAACTTACGCTTGACTTTACTTTTATACAAAAATTTTCGCATTTCATCCTTAATATATCCCATCGCAATAAATTTACTATTGTCATGTGGTGCCGAACGTTAGAAAATGGTGCGCTTGACTTGGCTAAAAGCCCATTAATCCAGAAATTTTACAGATTTCGACACACAACATTTTTTAGAATTATTCCTAACAATTTTCATTAAAAATAAATTCATTTTAACACTCTTGAAAAGGGGGTCTATGCATTCTTATAAAATCTGCGTAAAATTTATTTTTGTAAAAAATCTGTATACTATTAATTAATATTGAATGAACTTAATATGCTCATAAAGTTATAAATTTTTGTTTAAAATCTGTATACTATTATAACGAATAAACTTAACATGCTCATAGGATGACTGAGGTTTATGGGCTTTGTATATCTCAAACAAATTAAAACTTTTATTATTGCCATAAAATTAAAATTTTTAATACTGCCGTAAATTTAGAGTAAAATTTTAAAATAAGTAATAGCTTTGAATAATAGTAATTTCTATGAAATAAAATATCGGGTAGAAGATTGATAATTTTGTTTTATCCATATATTAACAATGTAGATATTTTAATATAAATATACTCTTAAATTTTAAACTTTTATGTCGGGAATTTCTCGACTGATCATTGACTGATCAATGAAAATCTGACAAAAGCTTGTCAAAGTAGGCCTAAAAGTGATTTGAATCTGATAAGCGTACGTGAGAGAGAGAGGAAGAGAGGAAGAGAAACGACGAGAGAAATAGTGAAAGAGAATCATGATCAACAGTACCAAAAACATTTCATTATTGTAGTCGATACTGCGGTACAAGGAGTACCACTAAGAAGACCGGAAATATTTCTTTTCATCTTAGAAGAGCCTTTCATATACAAAAAAATGAGGAAATATTTAATTAGTCATAAAGAAGATTTGTGAGAAAATATAATTTAGTTTTATAAATGTATTGCTGGAATACCTGGAAATTGTTCCAGGTGGTTCCTGAAATATATCTAGATGCTATTAAAGTAAAACTAATATATTATATAAAAATTATTTTTAAATATATTATGATATATTTTAAAACATTAAAGTTGTTAGATAGTAAAATAAATTATATAACAATTATTTAATTTAAAAGCAATAGTAACCAAGTGATTACAGATCGGTAGCCATGTAATGACCATAAACTAAGTATGTTTTAGTATAATGTTAATTAAGTCAAACCTTCCAAAAATATACATAATTATGTACTATAGGAATTTTTTCAACATGGATTATTTACATTTTGATGATATTTATTTTATATATCACAAAAACAATATTTTAAATAGTATTCAATAATGGTTCCTTACACTAATCGAAATAATAAAATTTAAAGATTTTTGTCATTTTAGTGATAAATAAGTAGATTTAGCTGATAATAACATGTTACATGGATATCGAAATGAGCCTACGTTAACAATTTTTTTTTATTTTCATTATGAGAAACTTGAAGTGTATTTTAAAAAAAAGACACCGTGAATATTTAAAGAGAATTATCGGTATTGATTAAAACATAACGAAACAATAATATTTGAAGGCAAAGGAATCTTACTAACGTATTAGATCTCCTGACAATAGAATAAATTTCAAGTTTGCTTGTGCACATCGCTGCTTCATATAACTGCCTTAGATACAAATACATATTTGATTACAAAACTTGACTTTTTACATGAGTTCACCGCTCAATAAAACAAATTATTATTTCGAAGAAAGGCTCAAAAAGCAAATAAAATTGAGTTCAAAGAAAAGCAAAGGACGGATGGTTACTCAGTCGTGCTCGATGCCAAAGTCCCTTTCTTTCATTGTTAATTTGTTTCTGATTGGTAGAAAATTTTGTTTGGAACTTCTCTTGCGAGGTAAAAAATATTTCACTTCCTGTTATTATAAGGGCTGGCGATCATACGTCCGGTTTGGGACACCCGTAAAATGTATTCGTAATACCCTCAATGGAATTTATTCAACTCATTTCCGTGTTCGAGTTATGTTTGTTTTGAAATTTTCTGGCTAAAATAACTTTCTTAAAAATGTTTTTATACATTTGGTGAAGTACTCTTTCTGTATGGTAATCAATTGAAGTATAGTTCTAATAACTGTTAAACTAAACTGTAATTATTTTATTATGCAATTGAATGATATAGTTCGAAAAGTTATTAAGCCATTTTTATATTATCAAATATAAGAGGATTTAACTTAAAATATAAAGGAGTATATAAGAATTTACATTAGATAAGTAGGTAAAATGGATTTTTATTGGAATTTTTGGAAAAATAATGCTTATTATGTTTATTTGAAATTTTGATATGGCAAATTTGTTTATCATGAAACATGTGTGTGAAAAATAATTTAATAATTTTTTTTAAATACTTAAGAAACAATCTTATATATTGGAGCTTAGAAAAGGGAAAGGGATAAAATATACATGTCCAAAAATATTAAGACTATTGGGTGAAATATGAATATTAAAGTAATCAAAAACACAAACATTTTTAAACTCATTATAGCAATATTGAATTTGGTACTACTTTGTAAAATAGTAAAGTATTCCATATATATTTTAATAATATTTGCTTAATGATGCTCTGTCTGTTAACTAGAACTTTCACAGACTTTTCATTGGAAAGCAATTATCGACGTAAACATACAAACTTAAATCGTTTCTAAATTAGTACAATATTTCTCTCTACTCACCATTAAGTAACTTTTAGTTTTATCTCTTAAAATTCAAACATAAAAATTTTTATTTTGTATCCTAAAAATATAACCAACTATGTAATCAAGGAAATATTCTATATTAGAACTATATTTAAAATTTGACGTACTCTATATATCCATTGAAAATCTCTAGTGCAAAAAGAAATTTACTCGGAAATGTAAACTTATGTGTAAAATGCTTTGGATAATTTGGCTCTACCCATATTTCAAGAAAATAAACGTATGTCACTGATAAACGAGAAGAAAATGAATTGAATGTAAAAAGTGGTGAACATCAATAAATTGAGAATTATTAACATCAAATAATATAACATCAAATAATTGAGAGTATATCCACGACCAGTTGGGAATATGAACACTCCCAAAAAAAGAAAACTGTAACTAACTCCTTGTGATTTTGCAGGAGACATTCATAAGTTTTAAAAATTTCATGGAACAGTAAAAGTTTAAAAGTTTCATGCAATAGTTATATTCTTTTACTTATTTGACCTTACTGAAAATGTTTAGAAATAAGATCATTCTAAGACCTTACCTATCCTAAGGATGAAAACATGATGAGCAAGATGAGCAATAATTACAAAATATGTAACAAAAATATAATTTTAACCCAATACTTCCAAAAATTGAGTTAGGATATTCTTTCTTGTGCATATGATGTAAATTTTAAATATATGCTTTTATATCTACCTTTATTAAAATTTACGTTAATAAGTTTGCTGAATTCCTAACACCAAAAGTTTGTTGGAAACAAGTTCATTACTATTTTTACCTATAAATTTTATTTTTAAATATGACCAATTTTTTTAAAACAACTTGAACACAGTTTTCATTCAAAAATATGAAAATAACTGAAATGTTATTATGGCTTAACTGGATTTCCCAGATAATTATGCTGTTTAACGTGCCTGATAATAAAACCGGTAACCTTGCCTAAACATAAATACCTGGATAATGGAGGTTATGTTAAAATTAAGAAATAAGTTACATACTCACAAATTTTAGGTGAATATACCTGACCTATATGAACATGTAATATGCCCATTCTGAACCATATAATAATATTTAATATATACTTTAATTATAATAGTTTATAGGCGCATAAAAATACCTATATATGTGGTGTAAAGTTCGTGGGAAAATGTAATGACATTGTGAAACTTAACTATGACATTTAAACTTAAATCTTATACTTCCTCTTTTTAAGAGGTACTTTTTGAACTGAAATTTAAGATGAACTCGTATCAAATTTACTAAAGCAAGTATTGGTGAGAATTAGCGCATTAAACTGATAATTGAGCTATTGGTTTCCTAACTCTGTCGATTGCAAAAAAGAACGAGAGGTGTCCTCTGTTACCCAATTGGAATGAAATTCCTTTCACTATACATCATGTATTAAATAAAAGGAAGATTTAAATTAGTTGACAATGTTTGTAATTATATGAAGAATTACAAGAAATAAATGAAGGAATCACAATAGTTTTTACATAGTTTTTTTGTTGATCTTATAAATTGTGTCCCAGTCACCGATACCTTAATTAATTCATTCGCTGTAAGACTATTGATTTTAGTTTTGTATCAGATAATACGAGTATAAGTGTAAACTTTTGTGGATAATAATAAAACATGACACCAAAATTTAAGTTTAAAATAAATCATCCACTTATTTTCACTTTACCAGTGGTAAACCTGCCTTCATTATCACTATCCCCAACTTCTTCTGTGGCAAAAGTGCTGGTTGAAATCTTATACTTTTATACTGTAGCAAAAATGTCGGTCGAAACCTTACATTTTTTTCAGTCTTGCTGTCATTTGTTAAGTATGTAACTGTGATGACTTCGTTCCAAAAAATGTTCAGTTTATTTTTTTAAAATGACTTCAAATTTCTAAAAGAGGTATTCAAGCCTTCAAATGTTTCTAAATTCAACCGAACGCAAACTTGGAAGCAAGTATATTATAAAAAACGACAAAAATAGCAATATTTGAGATCGGAATATAATCAGTTATAAAATATTTCAAATGATGGTTCACTTGTGGAACTCAAAACAATTCTTTCTTTTTAATTCCACCTTTGGCCGCGGAAACACTAACACTAAATTCAAGCAAAAATCTGCCTAATATCGTTGAAAATTCGGTTCATTAGATATATCGATTAAGAGAGAATTAAATAAATTACGTTGAGAAATCCCGATAGAAGAAATTCTGTCGTTAATGGCCGCACGGGTAAGAGATCTATGAAGAGCAAACTGAATCCGATGAACGTATATTTGCTGGAGGAATTCAATAATATCAATGTCAGACCATCTATAGGTACATATGACGTGCGCGAGACATTTTAGCTGTGCGCGTAATGTTAACATAACAAGGGAGATATATTTCCGTAAATATTTGCAATTAAAGTAAAAACCTACCCAAAAATAGGAAAAATAATTCAGTGTATGACCTACCATTCTAACAAGTTATGACCTAATAACCATATTTTTATTGCACTAAATAACGAAACTTTAAACTAGGCTTCAATTTTTTTAAATTAATAATGCAACAATATTAAACTAAGTTGAAAATTAAGTAAGTAATGTAAAGTTACACTAAATATTAAATATATACTAAATATTACCCTGTTAAAAAAATATTTATAATTACCAAGTACACAAAAGAAAATCAAAAATAAATACAATATAACAAATAAAAATTAGCGAAGAAAATTCATAAATCGTAAGTAAAAAAAATATTATTGATTTTGAAGAATGATTCATTGAAATATTAAGATAAATTAATTACAAAGACATATTTTAACAGCATGATACTACATATATAGTAAGTATATTAGTCATTGAAAAAGCGACCTTAAGCCCGCTTACACCCGCGTTCGGTATGAGCTATATTTGAGTATTGTCTTCCTTAACCGGATTCACATTTAATCAGACCGGTTACGTCAAATATTATGGTAATTAAATTACGAAGGGTCGAATGAGCAAACATGTAATAATGGTACGAGTTCATATCACATCAGTTTTTGATTATACAATTTACTTCCTTATGGGAACTGCGGTTTTATAATATTTATAAAATAAATAAATTTAACATTTTGCAATCCCTTATTACTGAATTATCACTTGAGACAGGATTTTATCAATAATTATTTACTTATTTTCGGATAAAATCACTAAGATGTATTGTTTACGAGAAGAGGCCATCAAAAAAGGCTATCAAATATGTAAAATTAAAGCAAATCTTGTGCTCACCAAGACCATCACAAGATAGAATTGGACACATTCACGATATGAAAACACACCATGATTATACTAGTATCTATCGTCGCTGTAACATCTGTGATGTTCCTCTCAGCCCGGACCACGTTTTCAGCTGTCCTGTTATTTTGAGATCTATGTTTGATCTTTGCGAGTTTTAATTCAGCGGGCAACTTACTCTGATAAATAATATTATCAGAGTAAGTTAGTTAAAACTCGCAAATATGTTGGCCGCCTTTCTAGACATGCAGGCTACATACGCATTTTAGTAGCTTCTAAATCTCGTTTACACACGATACAAACCAACCAACCAACTGGATAAAATCTCTTGTTCCTCTTATAACTTACTTGTAGATGTTGAGAAAAAACTGTCAATATACATTACAATGATATAATAAAACAAAATAATAAAAATAATGTCCCTAATGATAGGAATGAATGCAGGACAAGGTATAAAAATTACAAATGGACAATAAATTGAATACTTAAACTTCATTAAAAAAGGTTTGGAAGTGTTAAGAGAATGAACCTAAATATGCCACTGTTATCATAAAAAAATTAAACCGGATTATCATATATCTTCTGAGATCGGTAACACATAAAATATATATTTATGTGGTCTACTTTGATCATAACATTTAAAAAAGTTGACACCAATATAAACACGGATGGGTGGTAAATGTTACCAATTAAAATTTGGAGTAAATACTGAAATAGGTGTTGTTTTCTTCACAAGAGAAGGGAGTAACATTTGTCCATGCCAAAAATGCGCATGAAAAGTAACCGTGAAAAGAATCGATGAAAATTAACCGCGTGAAAAAAAAGTCTACGAAAACTCTTCATCTATTTCATCTTATTTGATAACGTAATTACCTTACATGAAGATCGAGCAAGTATTTGTATTTGATGAAAATAATCAGATATTGTTTAAATTACCACATCAAATCGAATGAAGTATCTCGGACATTTATTTAGATCAGAGGATAACAACCCGAATAAGTTACTAACGTTCAACACGGCACGGGTACCAGGAAACGAGGAAGACCTGCACTCAGATAGTGTCTGATGAAACAAGTTAATTAGGACGACTCTGGCTTACTCTAGGTTGTAATGTAAAGAAGAAGAAGAAGAAGATCAAGTAACTAAGTTCTTATCTAATCGAATGGAAATGAAAAAACATAAATAAAAAATTATGGTCACATGAATAAAAAATTATGGTCACGTGATTACTGTGTGACTTATGCGAGTACTGCGTGATTAAGAAATGAAGGACAATGATTTGGGGTTGCCTCAAAATCTCACACATTATAAAAACACAGAACTTAAACCTAACATAGCATACTCGTATATTGTTAGAACACAATCATAGTAACATATCGTCATACTACACTTGCTTATGTAAAAAGGAAATTAATTTTTTTTCATTATATTTACATATGGTATCCGAGCTAAATATTAAAATCTTGATCGATAAAAATTTACTTGATTTTTTATTGAATCTAGTGAATGGTGGAAACTGATTTAAATTGAAAGACAACTATATCTGTTCTTAACGATTTAATGAGGCGGATACATGGACGTAAAAATCTAAGAAACGAGTTTCCGTCTATACTTAACGTGTGGATAATTTTTCAGTTTTTGACACAATGTTGGTAAACCAAACATATGGTTAATTTCATATAATTTTACCTTAGTTCAGCATAGTTTTTTAAAGGAATATTGTAACGTCAGTTGAGGAAAAATGCTTCTCTTTAAATATATTTATTTTTGTCCGAAAATGATTATATATCCTGTCAACAAGTATAAAATCCGTAGACATTTAAATTTAAAAATTAATACATCTTATGTATATGAATTTTAATTAATTTTTCTACCATATGTAATTGAAAAATTAATTTAACGTATCAAATATTTTTTGGTAATGGTATTAATTGGATTGCTGAAAACTACTAAAATCAATTTTGATAAGGTTTAGGTTAGAATTTTTTTCATTATATTATATATACACTAGTGAATTAAATTATGCGTTGCAATATATGTCAAGGAAAATACTTTGGTGTAATTTATGACAAAATATTAAATGGAAATTTTCAAAATATCTCCCCGTACACCGAATCATCGAAAAGTTATTTTTTTCAATAATGGATTTTCACTGCAGAAGGTTTAAGTTATTTTTCTTACAATATTCTATATGTAACCATACTTCAACCTTTCTATCATATATACTGATATATATCTGTATATATTTATATACACACATATATATATATATATATATATATATATATATATATATATATATATATATATATATATATATATATATATATACGCCTTATAAATGTTTAATGTATGATAATACGTACCAATATATAATTATTAAACAATTATATGTTTACAAATTAATAAAAGTGCTATTATTTAGATAATAGGGGAAAGCTTGCACTTAGCAATAAATCTCTACAAATGCTTTCGAAAATGTTACATATTTTACTTAAATTTATTGATTTAATTAAAATTTTAAGTAGGAAACTTTACTATATATTTATATTAACGATAGTTACAATAATATACTTTCTTATTGCAGAAATTTAAACAAATTCACTCACTCTGGTATTATATGATTCATTTTAATTAAATGCCTCTTAAATGTACGTTTATCAAAAAAATTTCTAAATTAAAGTTCAATCTTTATTTAAGGTATGTACAGCCGAAAATTTTGCAACCTACTCTTTTTGTCTTCTAAAACATTTAAATCCGTTAATTACAGTATTTAAATCGATTCATCATTTCATATTGATGTATATTTCCCAGACGGAATGATATATACACTTACATGCCTATTCCCATGTTCTGCTAAAAATAGGAGTTTGAGATATTTACTGAGGAAAGTCCTTAACAGAATTCCGTTTCTAATTTACATCGCTAAATGAAATAGAATATATGCAATCATAAAGAACACAATTTTTGACAAAGTAAAATACAATATCGTATAAAAAATTGTGATAATTTTAACAAATGGCATTCAAATCTCTCAACCTATTCCTATATAAGCATTTCGAATTCGGAAAGAGCGTGACTCCTTTTTTCACGAAATCCTGTGATATTTATATTCAGTGACTAGCGACTTGGTCCGTCTTCGGAAAGTGAAAGGAAAATTCCCAGATGTATGAATTTTTCTTGACTTAATTTGAATTTAACACCGTAAATCGGCCAATTTAAAAAAATGTACATCAATTATATCTTTGGAGAGGAATTTAGTATCAATCTGGATCATTTGTATGCAGTAATGAAGTAAGAAGTATATCCATCGGACTGTTGGGTAGAGCTTGTAAGTTAGAATCTAACCGTTAGGTCAAGACACGACTGATGTGGAGTTTTTTTCTGACCTTGTGCCATTAGTTTCGCATTCGTGGCGCATCAGAGTCCAGCTAATTAGGCGAGTTGTGCTTAAATCATAACTCACGTCGCTTTTGGTGTTGACCAAAGCTTATGGAATATATTCAACGGATGCGTTGCCAGTTTTGACGTTTCTTCTACCTGCCGACTTCGCGATCGTGGAACGCGCGGTAAATTGTTGCAAGTGACAAACGTTTTGATGATTTTTTGGCAGAGGAATCCTTTTTTGATAGAGAGAGGCGTATTTTGGAGATCATTGTTGTTTATTGACAGATTAAATGGTCCTTTTTGATTTAAATGGTCCTTTTACTTCAAGAGAGAATAAACTAGGTTAATTTACCCCGATGTTTCTAAACGATAACATAAGAAGTGGCTCATTACTGATTACTATACTTCGCAATTTTTAACGGGACATGGCGCATTCAATATTAATTTATTTTGATTCACCCTTAGAGATAGCATGGTATGCTTCTGCGGATGTAAAACGTAGGACATGGATCATGTATTGTTTTACTGGAGTGAGTACAACGATGCTCGTAGAGTTTGTTTGAGAGCATGCGTCTTAATATTAGCGCAGAATAACGTGGAAATATAGAACGTATTACCTTTATTCATCGTGACTTGTTTGATAAAGACCTGATAAAAACCTTTGAATCATTTAGAGTGTTCCCAAGGGATGTTCATGCAAAAATAGAGACATTAATTGCCTCATTGGGTAGAGACAGTACTTTACCTTGTCAAGTGAAAGGACGAAATGCTATTAATACGGAATGCTATTAATGGACCTTCGAAGGTCCCCTCTTTTGTTTAAGGAGAAATTTTAGGGATCCCAGGAGAGGCTCTAAGGCAAACCAGGTAGAATGGCGTAAATAGTGACTCTTTTTATTCATTAAAAACGAAATGATTACTAAATGTTAACTACAATTCAAGTCAAGTATATTATAATACAAATTATGAAATATTTATTCCAAGACAATGAACAATCAGAAGACGTATCTTTATAGACAAACCTGAAATATTTCTCTATCTATAACTTTTACTATTTCAACCGGATAAGGTGCAGAAACAAAAATGTTATGTTTTGAAGTCACATTTAACAGGTCAACGTACAATTGACCGTGTGGAAAACCTTGAAAGCTAAGATCAATTCAGCAAAATTTAAAGTCAGGCTCTGTGCTATATTTATAGTCATTCCGAATATTAGCCACTAAAAAAATGACAAACAACATTGTCATACAAACGAAATATACGACCTCCGATATTCTAACGATTTACGCATTCCATGTCAGTCCTTCATTTACAGTCTTTCCAAATGCGAATTGCTAAAAAAATTACTGAAAACAATGATATTTTAATCGTTGAGAATACTCAGATATTCCAATGATTTACGCAGCCCATACCAGTCAAGCTTCAGATATTAAGATTTTTTCCAGTTTACTCGAAAAATGTTATCATAGTTTGGGCAAATTACAAAAAAACTTCATACGTTATACACGAACTTTTCTCGTGAATCACTCTATATATTGTTTAAAACCACATGACAATATTTGCAGTCGTTTTTGAGATTATTGCTTTCAGACAGACTGACAAACAATATATTTGTGATTATTCCATGTATTTTTACAATTTGCCGTAATAATATGTTTGAAAAAAAACAAACAAAATAACGATTGGACAAGTAGCAAAAATTATTGCATTGATATTTTGTGCAATATCTGCGCAATTCGTGACTATCAATCACACTCTGACTATCAACTGTATATTATGATTAACATCCGCTGTAATTTTTCTTAGTGCAAACATATTAGTTAGACGATATACGATTAATAACAGTAAATTTGTTATATTGAATATATTTGGCGTTAATTTGGTTTCATTTAATTGTGAGTAAATTTGTTGGAAACAGTGCTTATAAACAATTAAACCCGTATCTCAAAATTATTGGTGGTACCGATATTTTCAGAAATGGCGCAATTAGAAATTTTCTTTCTATCATCTAAAAAAAATATAAACATATTATCTAGAAAAAAATTACCTTTGTTAACATTTAAATTTGACTCGTTGGTTTAATAGATGGCGAAATTGAACAAAAAACCGATGAGAAATAAAACAAAATATTCGATCTAAATTTTTCATAAACGATTTAGATATATTCGAATGTAAGTGGAGGCTAGCTGCACTTAAACATGAATATAGATATTAAAAAAACATTCAGATGAGATTTCGGTCTGAGTCAGTGTGTCATGTAAACAGACATAAACGAAAACCATTTAAAACAAAAATCAATTTTGAAGTTAGATGCAATCCTCTAAAATTATCCACTATGTAAAATTATCATGTGAGAAGTAACCTATGCAGCCACCCAAGTATTCTTTGACCGTAATAGACCTATTTTTAAAACCTTTTTGTAGTAATAAGGTAACAATGTTCATGAAATCAGAATTGAATGAGGCATTGAACATTATTAATAATTGGAATCGTTTAAGTATTAGTACTTATATATCTACATAGGCTGTATTTGGAAGTATTCGTCGACCTTTCACCTAATTCCGCTAAACAACTATTACAATTATTAATAATCTGCATATGTTTATTCATATGTCGCCCAAGGTCATTTTTGAATGTTATAAACTTTAAAAAGTGTCGAAAATTATTAATGCGAGGTCACAAATTGTTTAAATAAACAAAAGAAAATATTATAAAACACAAATAGTATCTTTAACGAGTTTAATATAAATAATCTATATTTTAACATAAATAAAATAAAGTGTATTCTGTAATTCGTCTGTAAAAATTGTTCCAAATTTCGCTATAGGTTATAATAAATTAATTAATTCAAACATGCCACTTTTTTTCGATAATATTCTAGATAATTCTAAAAAATAAGTTTTAAACTGATATAGTAAATACCGTTAAATATTCTATTAGGAAAATCAAATGTCTCACGAATGTAGAAAAACTGGTTTATTTTAGTTACATGCATATTACCACTTAGTATATTAATATAGCGTATAGCGGTAAAACTTGAGACTTTGTTTTATAAAAGAAAGTTCAATATTGAATATATTAACACAGCTGAAATAAACCATGTAAATAGCAGGAAATTCAGTACAAGAGGGTTTAACTAACCTTATTCTATATATCTTCAATCGTTACTTGAATACGTATTTTTAAATCATATCTAGAACAGTTTTCGATACTTTCCTTTCGTCCTTAATATTTATTCAACAATTCTCAATTCTTAGTGAATTTCGTTCAATTTTATTTACTTTCTTTTATTGTGTGTATATATCTTTGTAATTTGTTCCATTTTATTTTTTCATTTTTTAAATATAAATTCCATATATTTTGTAATCTTTACGTGGTATATGGTGATATGACAGAAATTATGGTAACGATATAATAAGCATAATATTTTTCGCATTATCATTATTGTTTACTGGAATAGATTGTTTAAGTAGCTCTAAATCCAAAGTGCACGTATACCAAGCTGCATTTATTTTCTTTCAAATATATAGCAAATATTACCTTAGATTTGTACCTCGCATAACCCAAATATTGCGAATGTTATACCAGCAAAAATTACATTTTTGTACAGAACTAAGCCTTATCTCACCAGCTCTTGACAATTATAATTTTTTTCATAAACTTTACACTAATGAAATAAATAGAAAATGATTGAGATTAAATGGAACTTTCTTTGCTGCACCTTTGTTTTTCAGGTATTTATTTTAAAATATTAAAATGTAGCTTGTTGATCAGACTTGATGAAATAACTTAGTTCCAAGTTGAATTAGCATTACTCGATTGACTAATTTGACTTGACTTTCCAAATTTCAAAAAAGAGATCTGCTCATTTCAAATTCTTGGCTATTACCTAAACGTACATAAAGTTTTATTAAAACATTAATATTAAAATACTCAAAAAACATACACGCCACTGTACCGGATGTTCAAACCTAAATTTCACAATACATGTGTTTATCATATATAATTTCACAAGCAAACCTTTGTACTTGTACTTAACCTCCGAAACGAGCTTAATATGTCAAGTATGTACGAGTGTATTTACAGTATCCTTGTCGCGATAGGTTTAACGAGGTTTATACATGGCAAACAACCCGCTTCATAATTTGAGTATTTACATTTATTATTGATGTTGAATATATTTGGCGTTAATTTTGTAGAAATTCATTAGTCACAATTGAATGAAACTATGTGATGTAGTATTATTTCTACTTTCTTTAAGTTCTTTACCACGACCTAGGTTTCGTTGTATTAAAACATCTTCAGGCGGGCTATTAGCAAAGATCAATCAAGAATTTTTCCTAATAGCCTACCTGAAGATGTTGTAATAAAACGAAATCTAGATCGTGGTAAAGAACTTAAAGAAAGTAAAAATAATACTACATCACGTAGTTTCATTTAATTGCGATTTAATATTGATATTAATTTATTGCTAATACATTGGAAATAATTTTACCAATCCAAAGAATATTATTTTTGTGACCAAATTGAATAAACCAAAACATATGTATATTTAACTAAAATGAACTTGTTTGTAGGGTTTCGAACGACAAAAAAATGGAATCTATTGCATGTTCGTCGTCCGTCCGCCCATCGTGTATATACGTCTGCTACAACCGCTTTTCTGAGAAATTGTTAGACGGAAAAAGAAATTAAATTTGGCATGATGACGGAACTTATTGACACAAATTCAAAAAAAATTATTTGAAAATTTCGGAAGAAGCAAGTTTACTACATAAATAATATGAAGCAAGCAAATGATCCGAAGGTCTCTTTTTCTCGAGAATTTAATTTAAAACAGTTCTAAGTATTTTAGACATATTTTTTATAACGTCCATAATTTTTTTCCATGTCCAAAAATGCTAAAATTATATTAAAAAATTATGAAATCAGCCTTACCAATAGTTACATAATGCTGGACAATTGATAACATTTCCTTTTTCAGCTTGTAAAGACACCCTTAATATTATATTTGTACGTTGAATAGTAATATTATCATCTTTAAATTAATGAATTGAAATACTACGCAACTTTAAACGTTTATTATTTTAAATTTATTTTAATGCACAGAAACCCTCGTACTAATTTTAAAGTGTTATTCGTTAGTTTTTTTAATAAATATGCTAATGAATTGTTAAAAAAACAGTAATATAACAGAGACGGAAAAAGGTTTGTTTGCTTATTTATGTTTTGCGTAGAAAATGAATTTTAAATACACATTTTAGGAGGTTCAATTAGGCTGGTGACTAAGTATATTTTTGGGGTAACTTTTTCAAAAACAGGCAATACGGCACACAATAACAAGCATAATAAGCACATTAATACCAATTTTTTTTTCAGTACGAGAGTACATGTTAACATTGGGGAGAAAATAATTTTTCCAAATGGAGGACATTAGAAGAAAATCGTTTTTGGTTTTGCTATTTTGTCCTTAAGATAATTTGTGAAAATATTTTCATTACTATCGAAATAAAACGAAAAATGAAGTTTTAAATAAAAAATTCTCTATGTCAAAGATATAGAATGCGTTTACGTAACTTTATTGAGTAAAGTACTTTTGTTTCATTCATACAAGTGAAGCTAATAAAAGCTGTTAAAAAATGTTGTCTGCCTCTTTAGATTTGACTGGAAAACAACACAAATTATATATATTAACTCTACGACTGATTTAGTTTCTGTTTCATCCTAAGATCTTATAGCGTTCCGAAATATTGAGGACCAATATTTTGAAGGTTACGACGAAAACAAAATAAAATAAATGCATTAAAACATTGAAATTGGATTTAGAAATTCCATGTGGACGAAGTAAGAAAATATCGCTTATGTATATAATAAAAATCCTATGGTAGAACTACAAATCTTCATTTTAAAGCATAACTTCTTCGATATTTCCTTTTTTGTGTATGCGTGTGAGTTTCTACGCGTATAATTCAATTTTTGCTTATAATCCTGATCCGTGCAGCATACGCGTGTGTAGAAAAATATGACTTGCTAAAAAAGAAGACGGTTTAATATAAAATTAATGAAATATATTTTAAATCCCTTCAGAGTGTGATCAATAGAGGCGTTTAATGCAAACTTTACATGAAACTGAGACATTTGTTGACAGTTAACACGTGTGTCCATCAGATTTAAATACTTTTTCTTTGCTTCACCCTCTCACAATTAGGTGAAAAACTTAAAGCAGACCTTAACAGCGGCAGCATGAAAAAATATTTAATTAAAATTGCACTTTTACTCTCAAGAAAATATACTTTTCTTTATTATATGTTAAGAAACCTAAGAAACAAAATATTAGGGTAAATTTTGTAGGAAAATAACTGGGCATTCCATGTCTGTTTAAGTCACACCCACCTTTCCTAATAAAGAAACACTTCGACATACACGACTACATTTTTGTTAAAACTTGGACTTTGATAAACTTTTATTTGATACTCCACATATAAATGTGGGGTATCCAATAAATCCATGAATAAATGAATCAATGAGTTCATGAAATAATTTGTTGCCTCTCCATTCACTTTTAGCCCTTAAACCACATTTACAACCACTTCCCATATCTATGTAAATTTTCAGACACGGGAAAGATCCATGAGTGTTCTGTTTTTACTATGTTACTATGTAACACTATAATTATTATTACTCCATTACCTTATTTGTGCAAGCCAATGAATTTAAACATTGGACGGACTTAATTAAAACTTAATAGAGATGTGATTTGTAAATTCTAAAGATCAAGCGTTGCTCCAAAACAAGTACAAAAATAATAAAAATGTGATTAAATTTTCTCTAAGCTATTATCACATCCTAAAAATTATTTTCGTTGTGCGCATTTTCTATCATATATAAAAGAGTTAGAAAAGACACTTTAAAACGTGTAAAATTTGATAAACCTAACGCACTATTAGCCCAAATATTTTATGTTTGAAAAGAAGATTACCTTATTTAAGCAATTATAAATTCAGTTTAATTATACTTACTTGCAAGAATGCCTTTTATCACTAATGAAAAATGTATTTTACTTTTGGAGTAATATGGAATAATAAAACGCAGCCTTTATATGTCGTCATATCTATCTGTCCTATTTAAGATACATTATGATGAAAAAGGTCAAGAAAGAAATAAATTGTCATAAAAAATGTAAAAACAGAAGAAAAAGAAAACACTTTTAACTTTTTATTGAAATACCTTTCTTTTTTTATTGAAATATGTTGAACTTGGCAATGATTTTTTTTATTCATGAGCCCAATCGAATAGGAAGTCATTGGAGAAGTCTCCAAAAGGCGATCAAAATTGTCTAGTAATATTTTTTCATACGGTCTTTCCTTTGCGATATATGGGTCTCCAAATGTAGTGCAGTATTCATCCTTGCTCTCCACCCAAACTATTGATGTTAAAAGTATGAAAAACTCAGGGTAACGGTATTTAGTAAACATTAAAATAATTAATTATTTCAGTTAATTTACCAAATTTCAGATTTATGGCAAAGAATTTATTATATCTTACGTCCAAGGAAGATACACTAGGTAATATTTACCATGTATTTCAATAAACTACTACTTCATATATTCAATGTATCTTTAAGATTTATAGGCTCAACTCTGTGGAAAACAGAGCGAGCTTCTTCGATACCAAAATGTGACCTATGTCAGAAATTACAAATTATATGCCAGTTGCGATATTTTCTTAAATTATTAAGCTTTCGATTTTACGATCGAAAAATGTATTGCCATTACTAAAATTAGATAGCGGATGTGCAAAACTGCTTCCATATCCGACGGTCTATAATTGTCTAACGTGTTTGACGAGGTGGATAGGTAGGCGTAATTTAATTCGATTACCGATAAGTATTCAATCCGAGAATAATAATATCCTTCTAAACCGATTTGGAATTGAATGTTTCTCATCGATACCATGTTCTTCTTCTTTTTCATCCTAGACAGCTATGTGCCAATACATAAGATGTAACTATTGGTATCAGATACGGTGGATCAAATACGGTGGTATCAGATACGGATAGGTGACGTTTTATGATCCTCCTTGTCCTTAAGCTATGACTGATTAGTCTTAAACTTTATATCAGAGTGTTTTGCGTTGACGACTGTCAAGGTCTATAGCGTGATATAAATGTGGAAGTTGAAACGAATGAAGCGAGCGGTATTGGAGCTTTAGGTGGACACGTGCTCAGTAATGAGTTAGAGTCGTGTTTACGTTCAGCTATAATAATTGTTTTTGCGCAAACTTGTTATGGCGACGGATTTAGTTATAAGATTCAATTCACGGTTAGTCCTTTGTGGTCATGACTCTAAAGTATCCCGCTTATATTTTAGTATTCTTGGATTTGTCCTGCAAAATATAGGAGGACTTATCACGTTACCGTACATTTCTTACATATATAAGATGTTAGTTTCCGTCAAGATGCTTGAAAGACTTCAAAAGACTTTTTTAATGTATTCATAAATCTGAAACCATGATTCCCTTTTATCTGCCAATTGTTTTCCTTGGTAAGGTAATTATTCATTCTTTAGAATTGTGAACAATACTTTTGTTTAATTTTTCAACCGTTGCGCGAAAATTGTTTCAATCTCATGTTATTATATTTCGTTTTTGGAATTAGTAAATTTGTGGAAGGATGCAAGCAAAAGCAATGCGCTTTATTTCCCTTTCGAATAGATCTATTTAGTAGCAACCCAGTGACCATGATATCCATCTTGTAGACTGTCTCATCGCGAGCATATCTAAATGTTATATATTTGTAATGAATGAGAATATGTTCAACCTTATTGTATCGTACGTCTACCATTTTTCAATTCCTTTTTGGATTTAATTTTTATTTTTTTTTATATTGTTGCGAAACGGGAATTTGTAGATATCAAAAAATGTATGTTAAATAAAAAAATTAATATTTACGTAGCAAAAAATTATATCAATATTGACAGACTTTAGAAAAATGCTACGCACCATCAAAGTTTTAAACTCTTTTATGCACTTTGGTTGGTACAAAATACATGTAGACCAGGTGACGGAGTTTTTTGTTTACAAAATCGTTTTATCGCATATTGTAAACTTTGAACAGGCACGCAATTAAATGAAAGACCGTGATTCTCCTTTGAGAATAACTCACATAGTAACTCGTGAAATGAAAATATTGTGTCCTACGTTTGTTTAATTTCCATTGTTATATAAATATCTTTGACATCAAATAATATTGTATTACTTGTACTGTAATAAGTACATAATGTGTTAATTAATATATCTGCCCAAATCGACATAAATGAACAGAATATGACAGCATTCGAGATTATAAAAATTCCTATTTATATAGATTATTTTCCTTTACCAAAGTTATGTACGACGAGGCCTCTCCGGTTTTCTAAAACGATAATTAAATTATAATATGTAAAGCAAACGAACAATGACAAGGGCGAACCGAAGGTTACGGTTTGAATTAAAAAATATATGTTCTTTTTATGATTGCACACATTTATCTAACCGTTCATAAAATAACTTAATAAAATTATATCCCCTAACCCTTCATGTTAAAATCGGACATGTCTGTAATCTACATCGCGTTAGGAGGAACTCATTTTATAATTTAGTTACGGCAAATACATTTGAATGCTACATTTATATTCATGAAATAATAATTAATGGCGAATTAATTTTAACGTTTCAAATAATGTTTCATAAAGTGTACGTTTAATTACTCGTATGAGAAAATTTATGTCTTATTAAATTGGGTATATTTATACTTTTATTTTCCTGATCATCTGGATATCATCGTTAAATATTCAAGTATGTAAAAAATGTTTCAAAATATAAAATAATAGAATGTCGTAGAAATTTATTATAATATTTATTCTTCGTGTCTGCATCTTATGAAATTACTTAATTTTAATCAATAGACGATGAAGACGATTGAACTAATAATATACTTGTATTCCTTTTATATGTATTTAATCAACACTTGGTCGACACGCTATATATACTGCATTATTTTCATGTCGCAGAATATATTGAAAAATATTGCAAAATTTTAACATTTCATTTATCTAGTCCACAGATAATATTTAAAAAAGCTTGTAAAAATCATAATGGTTCTGCAATTTTTCCGCATTAAAATGTTTTTGTGTTGCGTGCTGAGATCGCTTAAAGTTCAACTCCAAGTTCCACTATTCATGCAAACCGATGCATATGAATTTATCATGTTAAAAATAATAAAAAAATATAATATTTTTAATGATTTATAATATTATGTTATATTCTTGTAATATGGAACAAAATATTACTAAAAGTTATTAGAAAGCCATTTAAAGTTAATAACGAAGCAGGATTATAGGAAGTAGTTTTTAACCTATGACTACACACAGGTTTCATCTAGAAACGAGAAATATACGTCGAAAAAAGAAACGAAGTAATAAATTTTGAAAGAAATTAGTACAGATATCAAGGAATTTCTATGAAAAAGGATGATAGAAGAAAGTTTGGCATCATACATAAACATATTAAAAAGTTTTTTCCTTGCCATATCATGTCATATGGAAAATAAAATTAATTATATAATAATTTATAACATTCTGGTTGATATGCCACCACAGACTCCCAACGAATAAAGGAAAAGAAGAACTTATTGAATATTTCCTACTTTTTTAATTAGTTTTATTGATTAAAGGTTTTTTTAGGTCTCGTGATTGTCAATTATGGAAGAATATTAAGGAACTAATGAGAGTGTAAAAAATATTGTATTGATATTTTGTTAACTGCTGTATCTTCTTTTACGTCAAATCCGAAAGCGAACGTAATGGACTATTTCTTATAAGTGTACCTTTAAGAGATAATTTTAAACTGTAACGGCATACAAACGAAGACTTTAATTATTAAGTTGATTGCAGCAATCAGCAGCGCATAACAGACACCATTTATTGATGACTATTAAATTCAAGGACAAAATATTTATGAAGTTTCGGATGCAATAGGGAAAACCATAAAAAAGGAATAAAGTAGGGACAGAATTTATTTAAAAGGATACTGTCTATTTGTTATCTACTATCCAAAATCGTCAAATTAAATTTTTGAGAAGAAAACTTTCTTGAAGAAAGCAGATCAGTTAAATCCATTGCCGAAAGAAATATTGCCAACGTCAGAATATTTTAATAGAAAATTATCCAGGACAAAATATCAGAGTTACAAAATCAATGAATCTTATACTTGATATTGAATAAACACGTTAGAACAAGTAAACAAATACGACTGCTGGCAAAGAGAGTACTTTTAATGAGCTCGTATGACACTCATTCATGCAAAATAAATCGTATTTTTAAAAATGAAGAAGTTCTTAATTTGACTCTTTTTTTGTATGTTACCTCATATCAATCATTATCATCAACCAATCAAGATTATTTTTTTTATTTGGAACAATATACTTCCAGTATTGTTCCATGAATTAAGGATAAAATATAGCCATGGAAATTGAAGATATACCATAGAATTTCCAACATTGAAGAATGCCAGTACCTAATAGAGTTTGGATCATATATGACTAACGATAATTTAATAAGACATGAATTTTCTCTTCATTAAAATCGAAGTAGAATATTGGAGCCGGGAGGTTGCGAAAGGCACTGTTCATTGCTGTGAATTTATGATGTTTGGATTTGATTCACTTATCTTGGAAAAACAAAAAGTAATAAAGTAAATAACTAGGTAAATAAATAATAGTGTTTAACCTACGACAATAATAGTATTTAACCTACGACAAAAATAGTATTTAACCAACGACAATAATAGTATTTAACCTACGACAATAATAGTATTTAACCTACGACAAAAATAGTATTTAACCAACGACAATAATAGTATTTAACCTACGACAATAATAGTATTTAACCTACGACAATAATAGTATTTAACCTACGACAATAATAGTATTTAACAGACGTCTTGTGGGTCTCAAGCAGAAACTCTGTCATTGCATCCGGGATCCAATTTCTCCGTTATGATTCTGTAGGTATGATACCTGCCTAAACAGTAAAACTAGAGTACCTGCTATTTTTAAATAAATGTTGTAGTTCTCAAGCAGGACTTCGTCATTAAACTCCGGGTTCCAACTCCTCACTACTGATTTTGTAGGGGTACTGCCTGCTTAAATAGTGAGAAACGAATATCGGTTGTCGTTAAATTAGTATTACGTGTGTCATGCAGAGATTCGGTCGTTGAACTCAGGATTTCAAATCCTTAGTCTTAATATTATAGAACTACTGCCTACGCGTGACCT
Source organism: Druceiella hillmani (assembly GCA_039881145.1). Taxonomy (NCBI): domain Eukaryota; kingdom Metazoa; phylum Arthropoda; class Insecta; order Lepidoptera; family Hepialidae; genus Druceiella; species Druceiella hillmani. The sequence goes on from JAYKKI010000034.1 coordinate 9,480,745, forward strand.
AACGAATTGGCTGTTATTAAATTAATATATTGGGTCTAAAGCAGAGACTCTCTCATTTAACTTTGGGTTCCAATTTTTCAGTCCTGATACTGCAGGGGTACTGCCATCAAGCAAAACGTAGCACTCATCTGTATGTGTGTGAGTGTGTGTGCGTGTGTGTATGGGAATGCACATACTTGGGACAGTAAAGAAGCGCCGACTTGATACTGATTCCAAAAATCTCTAGCATTAGCAATATTAAAAGGTATGAAATTGCACCGAAAAAGTTACTAAGTACTCTTATTTTCATTACTGTTTACTTTTATACTTATATATATATATATATATATATATATATATATATGTGTGTATATACTTTTCAACACGCTTCTAATTCGGTTGTTACCTAAAGTTGCTTTATTGTAAAAAACATTATTTCCTACCTTTTCGAAAAGAAATGAAACTTTAACAGTGCAACACTTAATTATAATTCAAACTAAAGATTTAACAATATCTTTGATTTATATAGAAACAATTCATTTCCTCGAATATTTTAAGTATAATAAATTTATAAACAGTGATACCGTTATCCAAGTACATTTATTAATTTATGTATTAAGTATACGAGATCTTCATAGAAATCTATTCACAGTTAAAATTATCACGGCCGGAATTATATATGAGTTTATATTGTCTAAACGTGAATTACCCTAAAATTCATTCAGACGTGGATTTAGTTAAGCGTTGTATAATTATGAATTGTTTACACACTTATAATGGTAGGTTTGTGTTTAAGGTTCCCTAATGTATTACAGGGAGTTTCCTATTCTTGTTACAGTATTTCCCGGATTTAACGGGCTTAGAACTTTGAACTGCTTGAACTTTAAAGTTTAAACTTCGTGTCGGATGAATGGAATTTGGGTCAATAAAAATACAAGTGTATGAAGTTACTTATTGACCTTTGATACAAATTTTACATATTAGGGAAATAATTTACCGCATATGGTTATGAAAATTCAGTATAAATATATGCGTGGTTTAATTTTCTAATAAGTTTTGTTAACATTTTTAAAAATATTATGGTCGAGATAATATTTTGAAAGACAATCTATTTCAAATTGAAATAAAATGCAAATATTTTCTCATATTTTTATTATTCAAAGACAGAGAATATTCGAAGGTAAGTTTTTGTAAAAAATCGATCACAGGCGTGAAATATTTAATAAAATTTAATCAAAATAATTAGATATGAATTTGTGGATGAAAAATAACCGGATGAATATATGCCATTTGTTACTTGGGTTATAATGAAAAATATCAATTTCTCTGCGGTTTATTTATTTTATTTTTCTGATCGTTTTTATTTACTACTTTAAAGTATCTTATTAACGATATACTACCCTGAGGAGCATATACCACTTTTTTATGGTTAATTATGACGTATATCAATTTTTGTGCGGTTTACTTATTTCATTTTTCTGATTGTTTTTGAATAAGGTATGTTGTAACCAATATCAAAATTGAGGAGTATAAACTACTGGTTCCACGGATAATTATGATAAATATTACTTTACCTGGGTTTAATTATTACGTTTTTCTCATTGTTTCCAAATTACTAGTTTAAGGTGAAAATATTTCGAATAAAAATATCAGTGTAGCGCGGTACGGTTTGGTTTTCAGTAGAAAAATTTTCATAGAAAAGTGTTAATGAAGGATTAAATAAATTCCGAATTATTTTGATAATGTAGAAAAAATATTTTAATTCACAACTTTAAAAAAAGTTTATATTTAAAAGCCGAGAAAGAAACAAATGCACAAAGTATTAAAACATAAAAAAAATTACTAAAAGTGGTTCAAGTTGAAATATATTTTAACTGTGTACAAAGGTAGAGTATAATTAGATTTAATTTATGTGAAACATAATGCAAAGATGCCCATAATGGGCATGCCGCCATTTTATAACTTTCGTACCACAGGATATAAAACTGCATATGTCAAAACTCAATTATGGATAAATTTAACCTACAAAGGCCCTCCACGTAAAGTTAAATTGAAATTTATTTATATACAATGGGAAAAAAACTGTTTTTATTTCTCAAGATATAACTCTGCGTAAAGTTTTTCTCTCAAAAAAATATTTTGAAATAAGATTCAAAATTATTGTAATTCGATATAAAAGTTATGAGTTACGCGAGTCTCTTAAAATTACAGCAATAATTTATAATAAAAGCCATAAAAACACAGTCAGATTACTTTAATTTATGAAAATAATTTCCCTTTGCTAAAAACCTACATATAGTCAAAGCCTTATCCTTTATATGAAATAATAATTAAATTACCTACGAAGGGTCGAGCAGGTGAACATAAAGCAATGATAAGGGTTCACGGAAGGTAAAAGTTTTAATTCGAAAATACGATTCCTGTTATTATTATACGTGTTCAACATAACTTTAATTTGAAGTCATTTTGCCCTTTGTTAATAAGATTCATTCGATAATATTTCATTCTGGGTTGAGTGCATTTCTACATATGATTTTTAAATTAAACATTCAAATACTATTATTGAGTTTTGGAGAGTATTAAGTATTATGTTTTTGTGTCTGACTAAGATATTGAGTTAATTATTATGTGACTTTAAAAATATTTTTGTTCATATGAAGCATATAAAATATTCGAATTCGATTACAAAATTTCCTTTTTACTAATGATCTTCAAATTTAAGTGTATTAAAAAATATATATAATTTTCTTTTAACCTGGAATGAGCGATATGAATTTTATGATCTCTTCCTGCGGAATATTTCGCTGATTATTTGAGACTCACGTATAAAATTTTTCTTAGTAATGTTTTATCACAATAACTAGAGATGCAATTTTATCGAAAACGAGGAGTCCAAAAAAAACAGCAAGTGGTAATGAAAGTAAAATCTCTGAAAATAGAAAAATTATAAATTGATAGAGTAGAATTCTGCGTTCCAAATTACTGACTAGTCATGTTATATACGTTATTTATAGTTAACACATAACTATTTTAACCCTCTAAAAAAGAGTCGTCATGGGATACCGGCAGACATGAATAAGTCTCATAAATATTCACTAGACATAGACCCAGGTAATAAATATAAAAAATATACCTTTGAACCCTGCAATCAGTAAAGTGCCATCTGTGGGACTATTATTTGCGTCACGACATCTCAATAAACTGAAGTACTGTGTTTTGTTCAGTAAATTATTTAAAATTGCATAATATGTTCAATAAAAATGTTTCCAAAAATATTTTATACTTAAAAAGAAATTTATTTATAAAAATAATCTTAGCAAAATATATCAACATTTGAACAACCAAAACAACTGTTCGTTGATCTAGGGATATGATTTTGGATTAGGGTGCGGGAGGTCCCTGGTTCGAATTCTGGACGAGCCTAATTATGTCCATGTTAAGCTTTTTATTATTTAAGTGAATATACCGATTGGCCGAATCAAGTCAGAAAGGGTCAACCAAACGCTCATCAGAATGAATGGGATACAAGATGAGATGGCATATCAAAAGATATAAAATACATATTTTGTTACAGTATAATGAAAGTGATCGAGATAAGGCGCTGTGCATACATACAAACAGCGTTACTCTACTTATATTAGTGACTTCACGACTGATTCCGTTCATTCTCAAGCTGCAGAGTTTTGTAAAAACATCCTTAATGTACGTAAAGATCTACGATAATATAAAAAAACTGATTTTTATACTTCAGGAAAGGCAAGTTTCTAGTTTCGAAATTCCAGGAAATTAAAAAGAATATGATAGAATATTTTGCGATTAATTGATTAGACTGACACCTTCATCAACAATGGATGCCCTGGTTTACACTATCAAAACAAAATTCAGGTTATCTTTTGGAAACAATAAAGGTGACTTCTTTTAAAAATGTATCATATGTGAGTAGAACTCATGTTATAAATGGTCCATATCATAAATTTTTTTAGGAAAGCTATTTTACACTTATCGAGGTGGCATTTTCTTAAAAATATTCTGTATTTTTAATATTTACAAGAAGCTACATGCAGTCACCCAAATAGTTCACTTTCATTTATGGAAATTTGTACATTTTGTATGAATGATAAAGATATTGTAATATTATAACGTTTTAAGTCTGCAGATACAATTTAAGTTCACAAATTGTCACATATAGGGTTTAGTTGATTTACAAAACGAGGAATTCATTTCAAAGCTTAACTTTTCACTTTTTACATAAATAATAGAAATAAATTAAAAATTTAGTTAATACCCGAATTACTACATGGCATATCGTTCCATATTATATATATATATATATATATATTTATATATATATATATATATATATATTTATATATATATATATATATATATATATATATTTATATATATATATATATATATATATATAAATATATACGTATATTTTTTTTTTATAAATGAAGATTATCAATTTTACATCCTAAAATGATGAAAAAATTATTTTATTTGTATTTTACTTTAATCGAAAAATAAAGCTATTGCGTAACAAAAGGCCAACACATTGCTACGAAAATTGGGGCTATATCTCAAAAGTTTTCGGCGTGAAATTAAAAAAAATAAATTTGAGAGAAGATCTGAAATTAATTATGAAAAAATTAGAGCAATTTAACTACTATCGATTTATGAAAATAACCGTTTATTAATAAAATTAACTCAGTATGCCTGAGGATGCGTATTTCTTTAGCAAAATCAAAGCATTATCGCAGTCATAGTTGCATATTATTTAAAGGTTTCATAGTAATCTTTCAAAATTTTTTATTCACCACAGAAGAATAATTTTTTTAAGAAAACTGTTACTTCTGTAATAAGAACGAAGCTTCATTAATAGCCATATCATCTCATATATGTCAATAAATTATCCTATACACAAAGAAAATATTTCCAATGTGTGAAACGCATTTTAGTTGATATAACAAGCAATTAGAGCTCGTTGACCTTACTCGATATATCTTTTTGCACTATTGTTGTCGGTGATATTTTCGAAATAGCTGAGTTGGTTTCCACTTTTAATCAGTTTGGCAAATAAAGTGACAAGAGAAGAAAAAAGGAAGAGAGAAAAATCTGGTATTACTCGACATGCATTCATGCTTTTTGACGATTATTCTTTCATATCCGTCTGACTATGAAGTCAGTCATGAATGGAAAGCAATAACTTGACTAAACCATCAAAGTATTCCACTGAAAGAATGTTTGTCTCAGAAAACAGGTAGCAGTCAGTTGTAGCATGTTTTTGAAAATTTACTTGCCTTGAGTCGTAAGTTACTCGTTACGTTTCGACCAACTACGTATATAAAAACAACATAGAAATATTTGTGTGATATGGATAAGGACGTGCGGTTGAGCCACGCCACTGACTAAGTATATCAAAACTATATTTCTGTATCTGAATTATTTCCTTTGAACTAGATTTTTACTTGATTTTAAAATAGAATAAATTTAATTTTAATATTGTTTCCCAAAATTTAAAGAAATTTTTTTAAAGTTTATGACATAACTACACATAAAGATTATTATATATTTCCAAATGTATTTAATAAGAAAGTAACTATTTTTTTTAATTTTTATTTATTACATACGCCTTGAGTCATTCATATAAGCAGCTTATAATAAAAATCTGGATATGTCACTTATTTGGACATGTTTTACTTATTGTGAAAACGTATTTTTATATAGACAACATTAAATAATATCCCACAAGAAATCAAATAAGAATGACAGATTGTGAGTGAATTGAAACAAAAATTCGTTAATAGTTTATATTATCAGGTACAAATTGAGACAGTCACTAGAATACAACATATTATATAAATGGTATATTCATAATAATTTGTGAAATGTATTTTAACAATATGTGTAAAGCTTTAAGATTCTGAGATCAAATATTTATTATAAATAAGATTACTATAATGACAAGTTCATAGAGAAAGTTTGATAATGTCGAAACTGAAAATATGCAATATTAGGCTAAATCATAACGAGTTTTACAGAAAGTGCATCATTTTTTGTAATACCTAATGCTATCATTAAAGGAATGTTATAGTACTATATATAGTAATAGTATATATAGTAACCATTACTCACTAATGTAAGGAAAATATATGTTAAAATGTCTAATACAATAAAATAATTACCACCATAACAGAAAAAATCAAAGTAATTATTTATTAAAATCAATTTATTTATTTAATAAAAGAAACCATAATTATCCAGGTTCCAAGAGAATGATATGGGTTTATATCTTTACGTTACATTCAGGTAGGCCACGTATTTCCTTAACAATTTATAACCCAAATAACGACATTATATAACTTTCCTTGCTTAACTCTAACAAATTTTTTAACCCGGATTCGGGTTTACTTATAGAACGAGTGCGATCTATTTATTTGGAATATTGTCTAATCCATAATTAATCTCGGTGCTATTGCTTCTATTTTGTTCATCTCTCTATCTTGAACGTTGTAGGTCGTATTAGGTTGTTGCAGGCATGTATCGAATAATGATATTGTCGTTTGAAGATTATATTAGTTCAATAAAATATTGGTTAGTTGAAGCAATTATTTTATATAGATTGTATTCATAGATGTTTTCACAAACAAGAAATATTAAAAAAAATATTTCTATTGTTACATACAAATCTTGCAATAAATATTGTCTAGCACATTTGTGCGGAAATTTTAAAGGATTATTTAAAAATAAATTCGAATATAGCGAGTTTTCTCGGGTGCTAATAAAAAACATTGTAAACTTCAGGTATGTAAAAAAATCTAAGTTTAGAACAAAAGAAAATGGCTGGTAAAGAGTATAGTTGCCATGAAAATCATGTATAAACAATTTATTTGAATTACGCACGATATATTACTCTTGTCTATAGTCTGGTTGTAAACAGACTGCTGATTACAAGTGACGTCCATAATCTGATGAACCATTTCTCAACCTGAGATTCGCGATTAGATGAATATGGATCTCAGTAGACCACAAAAAGAAAACTTGTACGTATTTTTCACGTTACTGAAATAACATTTTTAGGAACGGTATGATATTATTTATTGTCAAAATATGGTAATATTATTTATTTAATTTTTCTTTTTTAAGGGTGCGCTTTGTTTAAATGGTTAAAAACGCTTGTATATAATAATTCGCCAAACCCTACATAACTTTTTTAACTTGACTACTAAATAAAAATTTAACTGAGTTAAATGCTAATTTACCATATATTCTAGGAAATTGAAAATTATATCCTGATAAGGTGCATATTATTTCCCGAATTGCCCATTATTGACTAACAAATATCTATATAACTAGTTACCAGTTTTATTTTTCAATAAATTAACCACAGGAAAAATTAAACAAAAACAGAATCTAGAATTATAACCATTTATCTAGAGAACTTAAATAACTTGAAGCTGATTTCCTTTCAATAGAAAATTAATTAATTTTTTAATTTATTAGTTTACGAATTATCAGCAGACAACCTTTATTGGATAATATTTATTCATATATATATATATGTATATAAATAAATATATATATATATATATTTATATATACATATATATATATATATATATATATATATATATATATATATGTATATATATATATATAATATTTAAAATAAAATTTTAAATCTCTTCTCTTATGTACTTGTAACAAAATAAACGTGATAAAATTTTGATTTACATTACATCTTATATATTTGATAATTAATTATCTCCCTACATAACTATTGCTTCTTAACCTAATCTCAAAACTGCCAAATAAAAAGATATTTTCGAAAACGCTCTTTTTTTAATTTTTCATTTGAGGTAGATAATCATAAAGAATGTTCCTTATTAATTTTGCAAATTTGGTATAATTGTTTTATTTTGTAGCAGTTCCAAAATTTAAGACGAATTGAAAAAAATCATCAAAAATTTATTCCTGTTTAAATTTTTTTTAAAATTCCTTCTAAGCTCCAACTCTAGGCATACTAATATATAGGCCAAATCTAGCAAAAATCGATTAAATACACTTTAAAAAAATATTACTTTTTAAATATACAACTTATTTATTGACATATTTACTGTCTTTTACAGATCCTGTAGGATAAACATGGACTCTTACTCTTTTTGCAATAATCCATTTCAGTTAACAAACGATGATTCTTTCATGTCCTTTGATAAATATTATTGTAGCAAATAGTAAATGATGTTCTTTAATTATTTTAATTTATTGTCGATAATGATAAAAAGGTAACACCCTTAAAGAATTGTTAATTTAAATATAACATTTAAACATAAAGGAATTGAAGGGCGAAAATGTTAAGAGTATGTGGAAATGTTAAGAGTATGCGAAAATGTTAAGAGTAGTAATTATTTACCATACTAAGATGATTTCGTTTATTATGTTACGGAAGAAATTTTAATTAGTTGTGTCAGTGAGTTAATAATTTAGAAATGCGTAAATAATCATTATGAATAGTGATACAAGTGTATAACAAATTTATTCACTTTTTATTGGTAAATTATTTATTAAAATAATTGCATTTTGCTCATTGTTGAACAAACACGTTCAAATATTTGATAAATGCAGAAATAATGCTGACCATTTAAATATTGTAAAAATGTGAAAGTTAATAAAAAAATACGTTGATTATTTCAATTTACACACTGAGTTTTTCTTTGAGTATTGTCAATTAATTCTTATTCGAGTTTTACTCTCAAAACCAAGAAGTCGAAAAAATCCATTTAATTAGAATAAAAATTGTTTCCAGATAAATACTGAAATTCTCTAATAAAATATTTTTGTTTTGTATTAGTTTATTATACATTTACACAAATGTAATGATGATATTAAAAAAAACAAATACCTAATAAATGTATTTGTTTTTTTAACATTTATATCGACGAAAATTTAAAAAAATATCAATTAATAAATTAAATGGTTAGGTGCACACAAAAAACCATAAATTAAAAAATACAATGACGAATAGAATTACAATCAAAATATCTCTATTTACAGATATTAACAATTAATAGATCTATTAAATATTAACAGAATCATCCCTTACTTTAATTCCATTTTTGACATATGATTCATTATCATTTTCATATGATTCATATTCATTCGCTTACTAAATATTGTATGCAAAAAACACGAGACGAAAATATAATAACCCACACTAGAAGCGGGGACTGATTTGCTTCTAAATAGGCTACATTTTTTTCTAATACACTTTATTATAATTCAAATATTTGACTGAACCACTGTGCAAAATCATTTAAACGATAACTAGTTCCAAACCTACCTATGCAGTTAATTATGTCAAATGGGAACAAAATTTTGTTTTATCTAAGTGTTTTAAATTAAAGTTTGGTATCTCTACTTTTTCATTGATGACAAACCTTCTATTATAGTTGAGGTTACTTATAATGTGAGTTGTTGCCTATAAATTTATGTTCCATTTTACAGTATCTCAATAGACATCAGACTTTTGGATGAAATTTCTTTTCTCACGAATCTCATATCTTTTCAATTGCAATCAAAAATTTCTTGTCATATATTTCGATACGATATGGACTCTTCTTTGTAAGCCGTAGCTTGTAGCGTCCCCCTTCCTTCCTATTCGCCTATCTTATTCCAATTCTGTTTAAGAACGAATGCCAAAAAAACTTCAAAATAATCAGGGTTGTAATGTTTAGTACATATTTCGATCAAGTTAAAATTTATAGATATTGGCAACCAAGTTATATTATAGCAAATATAATATGACGCAGTAGTATGAGATCTGGCTGCAAACTTTTTATTCAAAGTTAATATTAGTGAAGGGTCGTTTGTCGCACTATATTTGTACGACAGAGTTGTCTAGCAAAATCTTGCCTCAATTACTTTTATTTAATTATAAATATTAAGTTTTGAATAATTTTGCTCGTATGTTTTTTAAGTAAATGTAAAGTTGCTTCAAGAAAATGACGTAAAGAATATGAAAAAAACAATTGTTACCATTTCTCAGCCAAACGTAACGTCTATTGCTTAATGGATACGCTTTTACGTACCAAAGTACTATGTTTTCATTTAAATAACTTTTTTTAATTTACAGCACTAACATTAGCTTAGAAATGTTTTTATTTATTTATTATATTATTTCATTATATTATATTATTATATTTATCACGATGATTTATATGAAAAAAGGGGGAAAAGTTAACGAATATGACACTCAGAGCTCATAAGCAAAATGACAGATAAAATAAGTATTTCATAAGTTTACTATTCAAAACTTAATGCATTTTTCAGCTTTTAATTTTCGTAGGAACCTACCTAGTTTAGTTTATGTTGTTTTTTCTTTTTGCTAATAGCCAACCAGATTTTTGTAACGTTTCTAGATGCCTTGTTAGTGCAGTTACGTGTTATAAGTGTAACTTTTACAGAGGACATTACCATACAAATGAACAACGTTGTCAAAAAGTCGTAATTTGGAAAAAAAATTAAAAATCGCAAGCCGTTATATGCTGAAATTTTTATAAACAAATGAGTGTTACTGTAGTCAATTAACGGATTAAATAAAAGCGATCCGTGATATTATAAATTAAATATTTAAGAGTAAATTAATTTTCTTAATTTTCGCCATATAAGGAAATATCATATTTTCATTGATATATTTCTAGAATATATTTATTAATCATGTTCAACAAAATGTTCAGTTGAACAAATTTCAGTAACAACTTATTAAATTTTAATAATTTGGAAGTGTTTTGATTCCTAAATATAAATAGATCCGAAAGAATTTATGACGATTACTCTACCATTAAAATTAAAAATAATTTTATTCATATAAATCGTTATTAAAAAGTACCTTATATAAACCAAACCACACAACACTCACGCGTATGCGTGCGTGTTTCTGTGTATTTTTACGCACACACACACATACAAACACACACGCACACATATGTGTATAGTGTATGTGTGCGTATATGTAGTTCATTAATACTGGATTCATCGCAATCACAACGTCTTAGCTAAAAAAATTGTGAAATTTATCGAAATAAGGAAAATTCTGAAGCATGGTTTTAGTCATTTAAATTTTATTTCAATCACACAAATATTTGTGTGATTGGTTCATAAATCCTTCATTTACTTTTTTATATACGTGACTCTCTGTTCTCTCATTATTAGCTGTCTACGCCTTCGAACGTTCTCTCTGTCATTCACGACGCTTCTTCCCTCTCTGACATTCCCTGGTATATTCACACCCGCACACACAAATGACCACTATATTTCACTATTTTATTATATTGGCACTGACTCCAAAAATCTACGGCATTAGTGGTATTTTCAAAATTTATTCATGCTCAGAAACTATATTCAATCACTAAGATTCTATCTAAGTATTCATATTTTTAGTATTTTATACTTTTCAGGGGGCTAATTATTTATTATTCATTTAAACTAGATTAAATTGTTCGTGCAAATGTTTTATTCCCTAATTTTTGGAGCTTATAATATTCCATATTTCCCTAAATTTTGCGATGAATTCATTATCAATAATACCTCATTAATAAAATTGGAATATACCTTTGCAGAATTTATTGAACCTAATATGTTAATATATATGCATGTGTACATTTATATGAACATATAAATAGTATTCCCTGTTTTGGCTTCATTGTTACTTAACATATATCCTCCTACTAACTTCAAGTTCCACAGTTAAATTCTAGCCATTTTCTATGACACTACACTGGGACTATTGAAATAAGATGGAATCATATATATTGGTTGACTAATGCCAGAGATATGAGTTAATATGCATAAAAAAGGCATTGAAATTCGGAGTTCTTTAACATATTCCCTCTTTGAGACTCACAATTATAATTTATACACAGCAGGTCCTCAAATCTGACAGTTTATGTAGGAAGTACTCTTGCAACATCAAGACAAACGAGTTCCAAACCAGACTTCAATATCAGAGTTTCTGCTTGAGACCCAAAATACTAATCTGTTCCTCAAAAGCACGAAGAATGAGAAGTTGGAATCGGGAGTTTAGTGAGAGATTTTGTTTAAGACTCAAAATACTAATTGATTACATTAAGTAATCAATTACATTAAGTAAGGGCTTGCTGTATTAAATCATAATTTAGAAGGCCCGAAACAGCAGGACGGACAGGTCGCGACCATAATTTAATATCAGAGTTTCTGCATTTTAAGTAGGCAGTGCTCGCATAGCGTCAAACTTGAGTTGTCGGAAGCCAGAGTTCAGCGGCAGAGTCTCTGTTTGAAACCAAAAAAAAACTAATTTGAAATCAGCAGATTCTGAATTCTCATGGTTGTAGCAGGCAGTAGCCCCGAAGAAACAGGACTGAGGAATTGAAACATAGATTTCAGTGAGAGTCTCTGGTTGAAACTCATAAAATTAATTTTAAAACAGCAGATTCACAAGCCTCACGATTCAAGGGGGCAGTATAGCCAAAACGTAAAGATTGAGAAGTTGGAACTCGAAGTTTAGATGGTAAAGTCTCTGCTTGAGACTCAAAATACTAATGTGAAAACTGGAGATCATCAAACATCACGATTTAGCCAGGTAGTACCCCTGCAACCTCAAAATTCAGGAATTGAAACTCGGAATTCAATATCAGCGTTTCTGCTTGAGACCGACAATACTAATTTAAAATCAATAATTTATTAAACCTCAAGGTTTAGGCAGGCAGTACACCTGCCATCAGAACTAAAGATTTGAAGTACAGAGTTCAATGGCAGAGTCACCGTTTAAGACTCACAGTACTATCTTAAAAAGAAAAAGAATTATAAGTCGGACGTGTCTCTGCTTATGTCCCAAAATACAACGGTCGCCAAGAATACTATAGAAGTCCCCTAATAAGATTAAAAGCAGCAGATTCTCTAGTCTCACAATTTAGATGGAAAGTACACCTGCACCATCAGAACTAAGGAGTTAAAACCCGGAATTCAATAACAAAGTCTCTGCTTTAGATCAAAAATACCAACTCAAAAACAACAGATCCGTAAGCCTGTCGCATTAAAACTAAGGAGTTGAAACCCAGTGTTTCATGAAAATATTTATCCTAGAAACCTAAAATATTATTTTGGAAACAGCAGATACTTAAAAATCACAGTTTAGGTAGGCAGTATCCCTGCAGCATCAGGACTGTAGACTTAGAATCCAAAGTTTTTCTAGAGTATATCAGTGGCTTGCAGTGTTTTTGGGAAGGGCAAACTGTGAAGGAACGGACATATAAAAAAATTATATAGATACATATAAACGCGCGCAAACGTCCGCTGATTGCCTCTACTAGCACTAAAAACAACATTGAAGGTATAGTAAATTGATAACGTATCTCTATAATTGAATAGAATGCATTTAAAAACAATTACCCGGACATAAATAACTATGACTTTAATCAAGACCACAAAAAGCTAATTCTTGCTTAACTAAAAATGCAGTTGCATTTATTAAATTTTTAAATAAATTGTAATTAATTAGGTTTCTGATTCGCAATAGCTACCTAGAAATTTGTACCAAGGAAAAGTTCTCCCTTTGTCCAAATTTTTATTTATGAAATACAAGTTTCTGTACGCAAAGAATAAATCCTCAATTTCACTATAAATGTTTTTCAGAATCAGCATATTTTTTACTGGAATCTTTCAAATTACCTAGATCACGAAAACCACCTTTATTATATTGAGTTTTGAATAATAAACAAGTTCAGCAAAACATTTTTTTTTAAATGAACCTTCTGATTAATATCTAATATTGATAATAAACATTAGTGTAAAAATGTCGTACATAAATTTATTACGAACGTATAATTTCAAAATTGGCCTCGTTATACCATTCTCAAAAAACAATTTTTTTCAATAAAAGAAAATTTTAAAAATTCTACCTCAGTCACGTAATAAACCACAACATTTGATAGTCGCCATTGTTTGTTTACTTTCACAGAAAAACTGCATGCCAAATAATAAACTACTAAAATATTAATTTTACTGCACAAAGAAAACTTTACTGCACACGTTTTATTACGTTTATTTATACGTACGTTTTATTTAAAATGTCAGCAACCGGAAACGTTCACTTTGTGTGTGTGAACTATAAATCATATATGTATAAATATATATATATATATATATATATATATATATATATATATATGTATATATATACATATACATAAATATATATATATATATATATATATATATATATATATACACACATAGCACTTACATATTTCTTTCAAACGTTTTATAAAATTGTATACTTTATTCTCTCAGTTTCAGTGCAAAACACGTTTGATGTGATCTGTCATCTAAATAAGCGGATACATTAGAGTTTATATATGTTGCTATTTACAGTGCAAATTAGCCTCATAAATATTTTCGTATTTTCTTTGATGTTTTCGATGAACAAGTACACACGGATCATACTTATTTAAAATTACTAAACCTGTTACTTAGTTACCTGTGTTACCTTTTCGCATATTTTATTATTCACAAAGCTATTACTTATAGAACACTTGAAGAAGAAAAATAAGATTTCAGTGTACTAACAAAATGGAATATGTATTCGTTTTAGGTACTATTTGAACCAAAGGTACCCATTAATGTGAAGTAATGACGAATACCATATAAGTGTTTTAAATTTTTTTATATTTATGGTAATTTTATTAATTATTTTCCGTAATGAAGATTCTATACATTTTAATTTTGTTTTGTGCTTTAGTTTTGAGAATAGTGAAGAACATTTATAATGATTACCTTACGCGGAAACTTTCAACATATTTATCATAATATGATTGTCATTTCAGGATTCATGTATAAAATGGGATTATTAAACATTCCTAGCAAATTAAATACCAACTCTAGAACTAAACCGACAATTTTGTTTTCGAAAGCGTAAATCGTCTTTTGTTTATTTTGTATAATATATTTAAATTCACATCGAAATAAATTGATATATTTCAGTAAACGTGAACAAAATAAAACAAGTTTGCTTAAATCACCCACCGATAAATATTTACATCATAATATGTCACAATTAAATGAAACTACGTGATGTAGTATTATTTCTAATATCTTTAATTTCTTTACCATGACCTAGGTTTCGTTGTATTACAACATCTTCAGGTGGGATATTAGCAAAGATTATCTTTGCTAATATCCCACCTGAAGATGTTGTAATACAACGAAACCTAGGTCGTGGTAAAGAAATTAATTGTGAATAATGAATTTCTACAAAATTAACGCCAAATATATTCAATATCATAATATGTGTAAATTGTACGACGATTGAATTTCCCTAAATATAGTAAATTTAATATCGCCATGGGTAATTGACATCTAACACTAACCATTTGACAGAAACGGTAATAAATCTTCATTACACTAATATTTTCGCAACTTTTGTTAGAATGTGTAGCGTCAAAATAAAATATAATGGACAATAAAAATAATTCAAAAAAGATTTCATTTCAGTAAGTTGAAAAATTTAAACATTACTTGCGGCCTTATAATTTTTCTGCATTATTCATTTGTTTAATTAATAACAAGATTATATTAACTGTATAATATTGGAAACTTCACTAAAATTCCTTAAAGTCGTAAGCGTAAGTCACCAGACCGACAAATCTTTCAAAAATGATCAATTTCTTCTGTATTGAGAACACAGTTCTCACTTTTTTTATTATGAACTAATTTTTTAGGAAATTTGTTTTTTATCTTTCTAAATTGATCATGTTTACAAATTAGAATTCAACATTTGCTGACAAAATGAACTTAATAACATTATAGTGTAGATCACGAGGATTACGAAATAACTCTATTACACATGTTTCATGTTTTACATGCAAACTTATTTGTTATAATTTATTAAAACTTCACAGATCGTAGTAAAACGTTTTGAAGTACGTGTCGAGAAAATATCGCTTCAAACTTTAACAATTTCACAGTCGAGCCATTACTTTCAAGTGTTGTTCTTTCTTGAAACGTATCTCTTATGCATTAAGAATTAAATAGGAAAGTAATTAATAAATATCAAACAATAAAGAAAACAAAATAATAGAGTAAAACTGAATATTTATTTCTATTTAAGTTACGCTTCGTAATTTAAGCTGTCAACATTTCATACGTGAGGCGGAAATTATTTTCCAAAAGCGTTCTCATATATTGGTAATTAAATGAATCTATGTGGAATGGAGTTGATAGAAATTTGTAGCTAGAATAAATAAACGTTTTTTTTAAATAACTTTAAATTTTTGAAGTTATACTTCTTTAGGCGCGTTATGAAAAAATTATGAGAGTGAAATTTTAAGATTCGTCACACAAAAGTTACAGTATGAAGTTGCAGCGGTTGCAGTCTCGAAACAAAAGCTATTGGCACCGTCGTCGCCTCTGTTCACTGTTTTCATATTTATAGAATTTATCCACATGTTTCTAGTGTCTACATTCACACACGTGTTTTAGTTTCATATTAGTGCGATTTATATATGTGCTGATAAATTATATTCAGTAGTGATTTAAATTCAATATTTTGATTAATTTATTTACTATTCGTAAATATTAGTGAAAAAATTGTGTTTATAGACTTTTTCAAGTGCTCCAATATAATTGAGGTTATCTTTCCGTATGTATTATTTAATGATGCCAAAGAAGTATAACTTCTCACGCGCGTACATAAGTACACGCACCCTTTTTTACTTTTATCTATAAGTTTTTAAGTGTTTAGTTCACGCATAATAATAATAAAACCAGAACCAAATATTACAATAATGTCTAGAATATATATAAATACATATGCATGTGTGTGTATTATTCAACATTTACGGTAAAAAATTTCCATGTACAAGTATAATAGCGTATTGACAGAAGTTAACATAGTTAACCATAATTAATATTCTGCGCGTCGCACGTTGACAGATGTCGGTTATACAGGATTGATGGAAACTTTAGCGAAAGGTCGATGCGGTACGACATGGTTCGTTATTTATGAAATTGTGGTATGTATTATATTGATGACTATTGCAACTTTTTGAAATGTTGTGTATGAAATCGCCCACCTTATAGGTGGGCGATATATGACCAAATTTTTTTTATGTTTAAGTTGTTATTTTTTAAAAAATAATTTACCCTGAAAGGTATGTAATTTCTGATAGTTTCAAAACAAAAATTTTGTTAACCAAATGCGCATTTATAATTTGACTATTTTCAAAAACAATTTTTTGATAGTTTTTTTATGAACTTCCCTTAACGTAATTTAATTAAATTGAATTAACTAATTTACACTTTTAAACGACGAATTTAAAAAAAAGTTACTCAAAATACTTGCTCTGATAATTATTAGGCAAAGTAAATAAGAAATGCTACTCCTTACTTGAAGCAGTATGTTATTTAAAACGAAATTTCAGTTAAGATGTAGATGGTGAAAAAATGAAGTGAAAAAAGGAAGTTAAAATAAAAATTATTTGAATTGAGTTATATTAAACTAAGTTCCATTGAAATTATTTTTATTATTAATTTGATAAATGAAAAATTGTTATATTCTACAATAAGTGCTTCTAAAATAAACAGCGTGGAAATTTTGATCAATTTATTTAAGTTTATCAAATACAAAATTAATAAAATAAAATTGTTTTATTACCCTCGTAATATTTCCTTTCAATTCATACTCCACAAGATACATGCAATTAAAAAAAGTAAATTAAATAATATGTTTCATTTAAATGTAAAATGAAATACAAATATTTTTAAGTTTTAAATATTAAAATACATGCAAGATGATGCGCATATGGTAGTAAAGCCAAACGAACTTACGAAAAAACGGGCGGTCTGTTATATCTTTTGAAGTAACAGGTCCAATAAACGACATTATCTTGATTTGCGTAGTGATATCCTTAAATGACGTAAAAGGATAATCATTTCATACAAGTTTGTAGGTATTAATGACTTCCATAATTTTTATTTCTCATTAAATTTAGTTCCTACTCGGTATAATTCAGAACGGTTTCGCATTTAAAGTGTAAGTTCACACTTACATTTATTATATTTTTATTCAAAAATAGACTAGGTAATGAGTGATAAAAAAGAGTAAGTAAGAAAGGCTTTATTAAAAATTAGTTAGGTGTCATAGGCATGTAAAATTCTAAATCGTTGGAAACGAATTAGTTAAAATACACCAAGTGAAAAAACTAGAAAACACTTTTTATTAATATACAGCCTTAAAAGTCGGTTATAAATCAAGTAAATTTAATAAAAATCTCATAGAAAACATAAATTTTCATCATAAGTAGCATATGTGGCATAAAATATAAATGTTTTTATTAATATATTAAAAAAGTTTTAGGTGAAAGAAAATCCAGGGCTAAACTTGTTAAACATGTTATGGGTAAGTTATATAAAAACTATTTAAGAATACCGCATTTTCCATACATTATCGTTTCTTATGTTTACAGTTCAGTTAATAATTTTCGTAAATTGAACGCCTACCTGCCGCCCACATCTATGTCTTTTAAAGCTCGCCCTTGTCCGCTTCTCGATATATTTTAGTAAAATAGCATATAATAATCTGAAAAAATTCAAGCCCTTGTTCTTAAATACTTAACAAAATGGTTTTTAAACAATTTAAGAAAAATAAAACAAACAACAATATAAATACGGTTACGTATATATTAAGGAATAAAATTATTATAAAAATTATATTGATATTAAAATATTTACTTTTTTTTTTACTTATTTATTTATTTACTTACTTAAATTATTTACCCCTATTTTGCATGGTTTCTTTGAAGTTATCAAATTTATTTATTAAAATAATTTTTTAAATACTCCTTAAAGTATCCAAACAGCAAAATATTAGGTCTCCACATATTCAGCGCAATTCTTAGCTATGAAAACAATATAATTAATTACAAGCTGCACTGAATTTTCAAATGCTGATAATTAGTATTTATATATTTAATTATATACTCATTAGAATTATTATACTATAAATTGTATGGACTAAAAAAAGAATCTATTCGGATATTGATAAGAGAAACATACTGCTAGGAAATTAATTATATGTTTTAACTGAACTCTCTTTATAAACTTAATGTTTATAAACAGACGGTGTTTGAGTAATTACCTTTACCTTTAATAATAATATAAAAAAATCAATTGAATTAATGCGTTGAAAGCCTATATTTTTGTAAATGTTTAGAGCACTAATAACGAACGAAATAATGTTACACCCGCGTTACAATCAGAATTTTGAATGATTGTGTTTAGAATCTTTATTATTACGTTCTATCACTTTGATTCTATTCGAATAAATTTGATTCTGGAAGTTCATATTTACGTACTGCGTAGTTTTCCAGAATTATGTTATTAAAATATACAAAATATATGTCTGTATTATTAAAAAAGAGGATATAATTTAGATGGCATTGCATGAGGGCGACTGGAATAAAATAATAAAAGTAAAATTAACAATCATTTAGCAATAAATCAGTTAATACATTCTTCAATATTTGTATAAAATCCATTGAAATGTTTATTTATACTTTTCTCTCCCTACACCTCGTTTTATCAAGTTTTAACTTAAATAGAAAACTCTAAATATTTGAGGTGAAAACAGGCTATGGATACTTATTTATTTATGTATTTACATACACAGGGTATATTACAGATATCTTATTCGTAGCGATAAGAAATTTATGGTTTGACAAAATTTGAACTTTTAGATTAAACATAAATACAAAATACACTGTAAGTTGTATAGTGTATTTTGTACAAAAGACAACGACGATACATTTCAATAAATTTTCTTTCACTCATCATAAATAAAAGAAAATCTGGTGCGACCGCGATCAGGTGGTTAAGTAGTATATATCGCGGGAAACTGGAGAGTTCCGATATTTCGGTTCTAAAGAGTGGTATGACGAACAGGTGATGATTGCAGGAACGCAGGGAATTATCAAGTACGAAGAATGAAAATTTACCCAAGAATAAATGACAGAGAATTTTTCTTGTGTAACGACTCTTCTAAATTGTAAGTAAACCCAGTATACTCATGAGGAAATTGGTAGGAAATAGAAAAGGAAAGTAACCATCGGTCTCATATATAGATATCGAAAGACTGTCTTTAGTACCCGTTCAATCATCAACCTGTGCTTGTCTTCGATTGGGCTCCAAATAATAAAATTCTAATCGGCTCTGCACCAATGAAGTTTATAGCAGACGAATTGATAATTTTGATTTGCTTCAATGATTTGATACGTCGAAAAAATACGACGAACCATCATCATCAATCAAAAATCCAAGTTTCCGAATTGATTTTTTTTGCTACATCCCTTATGTGACCACGAAACGTTAATCACGAATCAAATCTAACTTCCAAATCAACGACCTCATATAGAGGATACACTGGGATTCCGTATATTTTTATTTGATAGGAGCGTACTCGGCTGTAACTCACTTTTGAACATTAGCTTGCATTGAGCCGTAAAAATGCTTGCTGTACTCCCTTCAACAAAGGCACTGATGTCATACTGCAACCGTTCGCCATCATCCTTGACGATAGTAAAAGTTTCATGGCGTCCACAAATAATACACAACAACCAGTTTTCACGACCCAACCAATATCGTTTACCAGTACCGTACAAATTTGAGGTCCGAGATTCGAATCCTGACTCACTCTCAAGTAGTAGAGAAGGTCTCGGCTGTAAAGTTGCTTACTCGTACTTATTGTTTTCTATCTGGAAGATGCGAAGAAAAAGTGGAACGTGGAACCCTGCCTCACCAAGGCGATTAATAAGATATCGTTATCTACACGTTCGAAAACTTTCTGTTATATGGTATTTTCTGTTAGTCAACATGTTAGCAACATAGTCAAGAAAACAAAAGATTCGTGACCACCGAACGTCCGACTCAAAACCCATGCTACTCATCACAGATTTTATCTCTGTAACTCGAATATATGTTGAGATGTAAAATAAAGTCAAATAATTTGACCGGTGCAGAGCGTATAGCGATCGGTTTGAAATTATTTACATCTTATCCGGTACTACCCTAACGTAAAGATGTCACTTTCCAATGCAAGGTATAGGTGTCAGTTTTCAGCGAACCCTTAAATATATGCCTCAAAATTTTCATAAAAATATCAACACAAACTTTAATATAATTATTTTTAAAATAAAACGATTTATGAAGACAACAATATATGTTAAAATCTCCATTTGCAAGCACATTGGAATTAAGGCGTGCACAGGTATTAATAATGAGTTTAAAAAATAATTCGTAATGATCACTAGATGTCGATGGAAAAATGAACACTACACAAATATATACTCCAACACGAATGGCACGCCTGCGGAAAGCAGAAAGCCGCCGCCGTGCGTAGCCTGGTGACGTCTCAACAACGTGTAACGCCTGTCCAGAATCTCGCCAAAATGTACGAACTCTTCTAATAATGTCTCGCTCACACACTCAATTATATCAAACATTTAGGCCAGGGTACTTGCGTAAAACTTCTTAATCTTTCCTTTGAAGTCACGTGCATTTTGATAACATAATAGAAGTGTCCGCTAACATCGATGCGAAGTTCGGCTGCTCATGTCTAGCGAGCGATTTTTGAGCACGCCTCGGAAATGTCATTCGTTTGTAGACGTGTTGCGGGGCCAGAATAATAGGAACGTAAAAGTCTCAAATTTGTTTCCCACTACATCGAGTTTAAAAGAAACATAATCTCTTGAGTTTAACTTCTGAATATGGGGCGTAAACGAGCAGTCCTTTTTATTTAATTGACCAGCGTTTCAAGTGTCGAGTCGGGTGTAAAATGAAATATATGAATGCATTTCATACATTGACAGCTGAAAAGTCATTGTCAACTTCGCCCGTACCGCGTATTATTGCTTTGCGGCGACGCGGTCCTCGTCGTACTACTTCGCTGTGAAGGAACGAACCTCACGTGAAATCGGCGCCATTCGGGTGTCATCAGAGTTGTTCAGGGCAGGCGGTGCGGCCCTAATGGTCATCGCTTGCACTCGACTATATTCGAATTGATTCGACGTCGGCTCATGCACGGACGTCAGACAGCTGGTGGCAACATTATCGACAGGCTCAGCCGTCGTGCTGCCGATCGTAGCATCGGTCGCGGTTAGGAGGGAGCGAGAGGTGATAGTGCTATCTCTCTCTTGAAAGATTACCCTCCTGGTAATTAGTTTTTGAATTCAGTTGAAAAATTAATTCATTTCGCTTTTTGATTGATGATGATGGTTAGTCGTATTTTTTCGACTTATCAAATCATTGAAGCAAATCAAAATTATCAGTTGAAGCAAAAAAATCACAAAAAGATGCAAATGATTTCTTGCAATAAGCTAATGAAGCATTTGAAATTATTTAATATTTTGTAATTTGTTAATAAATAATTGTTATTTAGTTTTATGTGGTTTGATTAGGTACTGATTTGCTATAACCGCTGTTTTTAAAATTGGATCTTTTGCATTTAAACAGAAGTAGCTCGATTTTAAAGTAAAAAGTTTGATATCTTTTTTTGTATTAAATGAAGCTAAGCAGACAATGAAGGTTTAACAAGAGCTTAACACGTTTTTACCACCAGAAGGGGTCAAAATTGAGAAATAAAAGCCAGAGTGCATTCCATTTGGAAAAAGAATTGTTATATAACATAATTACAATAATAATTGTTATATAACTTAATTAATAACATAATTACATTTCGTTTATTATGAGTATTGATTAACAGTGTAATTATTCTTGTCAGTTGACTAGTTCCATTTATGATGCTATTCATACCTTTTATATTAATTTCATCGTGGCACGTATGTAGTTGCTGTGAATCTGAATAAATAGATGATACCTAAATGTTACTCGAGTATAATTACATCATACTTTTGTATTTCTTAAAATATTCTCGTTTTTCACTATGCAATCTATTACGTTGTCCAAAGTAATTATTAAAAATGTCATTAGTAATTATTAAAAATGTCATTGTTTAGATATATTTCAATGTGCATTGTAATTGTTTTTTTTAACCACTGATCAAACAATTGCTCCCTAAGCAAAAATCATACAATTTCAAACAATTTCTTCCACTGGATTTATTTCGGAATGTTAAGGTTGAAAACCAGATTTAAATTTGAACATTATCAAATATTTCAAAGAAAAAATAAATCAATTTCTGCAATATAATCAACTGCTAATAAAAACAATTTGAATTTGCGAGATTTTAATATTTTTTTATAAATCATCAAATTTATTT
Organism: Druceiella hillmani; assembly: GCA_039881145.1. NCBI lineage: Eukaryota > Metazoa > Arthropoda > Insecta > Lepidoptera > Hepialidae > Druceiella > Druceiella hillmani. Next base: position 9,504,029 of record JAYKKI010000034.1, read on the forward strand.
TACGATATTTTACACAGTTCTAAATCTGCTCTCAATTCGTAATTAGACCTCTAGCTTGACAGCCTTTTCAAATGTCAATTTGTCCACACCATGAACAATCTTATCGTGATATTACATACTTAGTAATACCGAAAGATGGAGATGATTATTACGATACTTAATTTTTAACAATCAAATAATCTATTCTGGTTATAGGGGAAAACGGAATTCCTCTTAAAATATTTGGAGAAACCCAATTATGTCATCCTGGAATAAATTGAATAGTTCTGACGCTGGACTCAGAGACAATTACAGTAGAAGAAAATTCTTTTACCCTAGAATTAGAAAAAACTAGACTAGGAATAAATCCTTCGACGCTGGATTTAGAGAGGTAATTAAAGTAGGAGTAAATCTTTCGACCCTAGATTAGAGAGAAATAGAGTACGAGTAAATCTTTCCATAAACCTTCTTAACATAGACATCTACATAAAATGCAACTATTTAAATTTTTACATCATAAAGACAATTGGAATCTTATTTCCGTTTGATAGTTATTAATTGAAAAGTTTTTTTTCCAACAGAAAACATTGACGTGGAAAAACCTACCTAGCTCTCTTCGGAATATTCAGCTAATTAATAAAAAGCTTTGAAATTAAAAAGTTAGCTTAGTTTTACTTCATGTGCCAAGTTTACAAGTAAAAATGATGTAGGGAGAAAGTAAAACATATTTCCAACTTAAAACTAATGTTTGAACCTTATGAGTCCTTTACAATTAATTGGCATTTTGAAATTTCATAAGCCCAAAAAGAAATTGGCACCTCAATTAATTATGTACTACAAAAAGTCGCCGACCGTCAATCCTAAGTATTAAATTGAAAACATGTTTTACTTTGTCCTTTTATAATTTTTAGTCACAGGTTTGATACAGAAACTAAACTTGACAAAGTTTCAGTTTTCGAATCTTTTTGTTGTTTTGAAGCTGAATCAAAGTTTTATTTTTTTAATCTTTTATGGTTTTTTTCATTTATGAACGTGAATGACTGTTTACTTTTTGAAATGTTTTAGGGCATATTTTTAGGGTGAGAAAAGGAACCCTTGTAATTTTGTTGGCTTTGATTTTTCTGTTCGTCCACCGTTATCATCCTGACTATTTAAATTTTTGTCTGACCATAATAAAAATTTACAAAGATGCTTGATTTATTCCGCCGATACACAATGAAATTTATATTTTAATCTATTTGTCTAAACTGGGTAATGAAACTTATTTTGTGGAGGTCGTATCAAATAAAAAGTATTTTCAAATATAGTCGCAAATATTACATGTATTTTTTGATTGAGTTATTACGAGGCATTTCGCCTCCATTACGAGGCATTTCGAAATTTTCGAATACTATCTCCAACTTCCAACCTTTAACTATACATGTGAAAAAAACTCAGAAGTGATATTTTGTAACCATTACAATGAAGAATCAATAAAGAAAATAGACCTAGACTATCTAATTGTTATTCGTAACTGGATTCAAACATATTTCATAGTGGGATTCCAGGCTAAGTTTTTTGAGAATAATGTTACAGCAGATTCAGAATTTACTTACGACATACGTATGTCAGATAGGTCCAATATAAAACAATATTTAAACCAGCAATTACTTGTCAATTACCTAAGTATATACATGTGTAGCATTATCATACTGGAGAAACAATAAATCCTAATTTTCGTTATTAAATTAGTGTTGCGAAAATATTTTGAGGACATTTCTTTGATATGGGTAAACTTGTGCTATTCGGTTGCATTTTTGAGCCTTGATCAAGATGGGGTTCCGTAGTTTTAATGAGTTTAGAATAAATATATTCGTTCCAGATATTCAGGGCTTTTGACACTATTTTATCCTTTTTACTTTTAATCTTACGCACACACATTATTCTGTCTACGTGAAAAAACGATATTAGATATATTTGAAGTAGTTAATAAGTTTGTGTGATATGTAAATGAGTTAATATGTGCTAAAATATATTATGATCTATATCAACTATTTTGATCTACATCACCAAACTTCATCAGTATATACGATCGCATTAAATTTAAGATTCTCTGTAATATTGTCTATCTATCTTAACCATAAAAATATTAGCCTACATAAAAAAATTAGTTACATATGGAGTCAAAAATTGCTCGAGATGTTTTGTGTAATAGAGCACGACGTGCGCGCTCTGAGTTTCAATTATTTTTGCCAATTAGCTAGTGCACTGTCGTGCACTGAAAAATTAATATTAACATGCATAAATTTTTGGTAGCACTGATAATTGTACTGAAACACCTGACTGTTAATTTCTTTCAAAACTGTTAATATTTTGCTAAAAATGCATAATCTGATGAGTTCATTTGGGAATTTTGAATAGGTACATAATTATAATAATAAATAAAATTTTCTTTTGTTCATAATTTCTGAAAAATATGCTAAAGTACCTAGATTATTTTTAAATCTATTTTCATAAATTAAATTTAACTACAGTTCGAAACATCTACGATAATGAGAACAAAGTAATAAATAAGAGAAACAAGGTCACCTTTTTTTTTTATTAACCCTCGCATTAAAGTTGAAAGTTAACAAAAACATCTGTCATTCATGAGGGTAGTGGTCCATATAATCGGAGCACTGTGATAAAGGTCAAGCCACGTTTTCTCAGCGAGACGATAGGTTCCTAACTCGAGACATGTAAATATGTGAATAACTTCAACGACTGTAAGTTAAATAAGATGAATATAAATTTTTCAAGTAGTAACTCTCTATATGTAAAAAGATTCCAAGAAAATGGCTTTGGAAGCTATTATATAAACGGACACGTAAGGCCGAAGTTTTGTAAGGCCGAAGTTTTATTTATTTTGAAGTACGAAAATTGCCTCTAGTTCCAAAAACGAAATTAGCCATTGTGATAAGGTATGATAATCTGCATATATTTAAAGAATTAACATTAAAAGAAAATTATATTGAATATATTTATGAATGTATACCCACCTGAAGATATCGGACAACGAAATCTAGGTTGTGATTAAATATTTGATTAATTAAAATAATACAACGTGACGTATTTTCATTTAGTTGGAAACAAAAATTAAAAATTTCAAAATAAAATAATAAATATTATTTGCAAAGAAATAATAAGAAACATTCTTTCAGAGGTTATATTCCGTAACACAAGTCATATTTTTCCTAGCGCTTTGTGAAGTAAGAGGGTAGTACGTACCCCTTTTACTCGCGTGCGAGCGGAACGGCAAGGACGGACGCTAGGCGGCCTGCTATTATTACTTTACAATAATTGAGTTTCCTTCATACCGTAATCGATTGAATTCAATCAATTAGAAGTTTCTGATTAGAGCTTTTAAATATAAGAAACTTTGAGACAGCATCGTTCTCCGAAGCATCAGACTTAAATAGATTTACTTACATTTATCCAATATTATGAACGTGTACATAAATTTTTCAAACAATAAAACGGCTTAATATTTATGGTGATTTAAACATAATTATATTAAATATTTACTTGAATTTATACGAGTTTTCAATAGAAGTAACGTCTCTGAAAGTGAGATATTCCTTTGAAAAGAAGAACTAAGTATATAATATATTTAAAGTTAAAAGATAAAAGGGACTTACTAGTTTTTAATTCAATTTTATTCACATGTTCATTGCGTTTGGGAAATATCTATATTTTATCGTAATAGCTTTATACTAACTTAGATACACAAACATAAAAATCTGTGTATCTAGAAAATTAACAAAGGTTAGTGGTAAAAGTCACCTTATAAAATACTTATAAACAGGTGTTTAATAAGTACATTTTTCCCTTTTCAATTTTATCTACCTTAAACTGTAAATCATGTAGCAAATGTAACTCTTTCGATGGTATTACTTTGCCGCTTTTTGTGTAATATACACACATAAAAGATTTTGAAGTTATGACGCTAAGTCATATACTGAGGAACAATTTTCTTAATAAAATGGTTCAGCATAATCTAATAATAGAGAGAACAAAATATTTTTTAACATAACATATTTTTTTATATAATAATATTTGCATCTACTGACTACGCAAAGCTGAAAAAAACATTGCTTATATTCGTTAACCAAAATTCTTTCTAGTCCGTCCGATTCGGCACAATTAAGTTATTAAGGTGTTTTAGAATGTATATATATATATATATATATATATATATATATATATATATATATATATGTATGTATGTATGTATGCATGTATATGTAGCATTACGTTTTATTTTCATTATCGAAACCTATTAAGAAATCAAACTTTCTACAAATTGGAATTTTTAATGGTTCTATTTTTGGCAATTTTTAAAATGCTCCTCTATGTGAAATATTTTATGTTATATTCCCGAATATAAAAACAAACAAATAAACAAACGGAACTTTTTTCTTTATGAAGTTAGTAGAATTGTTAGTTTAGTTCAAGTTTAATACACTATTTTATTTAAAACATAATACTTTCAACTCTAACCGTTCTTCGATCATAATTGTTTTTCGGCATGTCAAAAAAATGTAAGCTTTATTTTCATTAAACCCTATATTTAAAAAAATCTAAATAATAACTGAAAAAAACAATTAGGAAGACATCGGACACGTCATAAAGATTTATAAACATATCCAATTTTGTCAGATATTTTAGATTGTTAGATACAATGATGAGCTATGATGAGGTAACACGTTTTGATATTTTTTATTAAGTTTGCAGGATATTTCCAGTTTTCATTCAGCTGGAAATTACATAGGCTTGCCAATTTTAACTTTTATTTTCCCTTTTTGAATTTGATAGCTGATCTTTGAGGTATTTGTAGCGCTGATTACAAATATGTACATATATTTTCCCCATCACCCTCAGTTTTTTGGAAATGCCCTATTTATGAAATCGTAAAAAAGCCAACTTTACTAAGTAAGAAAATTACATTATAACAAAAAAAAACAATTATATGACTTTGAAGAATTATACATACAGTTAAATTATATTGATAAATACATTAGAAATATTAAACACTTTTGTAGTATGTTGTTTCTTTTTTAATCGAAGCTCCGATTGTGAGATTTTCACTTAAAAGTCCGACTTGGATCATCTCGCTTACGTAACCAACAATAATCTTCCATCATCCTTTTATTCTACCTTGCTTAATACCAACGTTCTATGTTTTTCAAATTCCGATGAAATCTTTTACCTTGCTCTTCACTTATAGCTCCCAAGTTATCAGGAAAGTAGTCCAAGCGCAAATTAAGGAAGTGAAGTTGAATGCTCATCGAACATACCATTTTTTCAAAATTTTCAATAATTTTCTTCATAATATCCGCATAGTTTGGACTTTTATGGTTTCTTAGGAAATTGTTCACTACTTTCTTAAAATATTTCTGGGATTCTAATTCTATTTAACTTAATTTGTCATCGAAAGTTTTGTCTTTCATCAATTTTCTTATATATGGGCCAAAGGAAATATCTTTTTTCACTTTAGCTTCAGATAGAGATGAAAAAATTTTGTGTATGTATTTACACTTTCTCCTTCTTTATTCAGCGTGCTGGTAAATTATTTCATCATTCCCAGTTTTATGTGTAAAGAAGGTAGCAAAACTTTTTCCCGGGGGACTAAATCTTCTCTCGCAATATTTTTGGTTCCTGGAACTAGTACAGTTCTCGGCAGCCATTCCTTCTTCGTTTAATGTTGTCCTCTGTCTCGACTATTCCACTCATAAAGAAAGCAAGGGTATATTATGTAGTTACCTTGTTGACCGAACAGCATACTTATAACTTTTAGATATCCACAGACCATCCAACCGTATTAATAGCACACTTTATTTTATGCAATTTAATAATTATATATTGGTTGGATCGTACTTATTGTCATTATGCGAAAGGACTGCTTTCAAACTTCACTTTTATGATACAAAGTCCTTTTTTCTATTGCGATACCAAGAAAACGAGGTGCCAGGATCATGCTTATTCTTTTCCGATAGTCTTGATCCGAGGAGTCTGTTAGAGCTGCGCCTTTTGGCAGGCTTAGATCTCTCGTTAAGTAGTTCAGTTCTGACTATGAAAATAACTGTGTTTCACTTGCACTTGGCTCAAATTGAACTTAAGGTTGAGATACCTCTTCGACATCACTGCTCATGTCTTTAGCTTGCACTGATTCCAATTATGGAAGTGATAGCGTTGCAACGTTCGGGTCGCGATACACCGAGTGCATTACCGATTGCACCGTTGGATATATCAAGTCCTTTTTTGTCTCAAAATTGTAGCCTGTACTCTTGCAATAGGTTATAATTAGTGTAAATGAAAAATAGCATACCGTAGAAAGTTTAAAATTAATTTAATTTGTCATCTAAAGAAATAAGGATTTAATTAGATATCTGTAAATTTAAAAAATAGTAATCTGCTCATGAGAAAATGTGTTCAATTAAAGAAATATTGATAAATGTTTCAGAATTTATGGCAAAATACGTTTTATAGATTACTGCATCGAAACTTAGGCAAATAAACATTTGGATGCGACACTACTCTGTCCGCTGTAATGTCTAAGTACTATGATGAAGCAACCGATAATGGCAAAAATCATAAGATTTTTTTGTAATGAACTAACTCTAAACCAAAAGAAATCCTTAAAGAACAATTATTTAGGACTTTTTTCTGTAATATAATTTAAAACGTCATCATATAATTCAATATTGAAAATGCTACAAATAGCTTACCTTAATAAATTTATTCTCGACTACAAATTTGAAGCCAGTGATAAGCTGAGTACTTGACTTGACGAAAAATGTTGAAAAGTGAAGAATATAGAAGACCAAATAACTGAATTACATTAATGCTGCGTGATATATACTTTTAAGCACAGCCAAAGGACAGTTATAAAAGATACATAGAAATCTGACAATATGAGCATACTGCCAACCCCCCGTTCATTCCTTTCCGTCACCGATCGCCGTAGGATGTGGACGAAACGGAGTTCTTGCGTTCCATATTGGATGACGGCATCAAGTACCATCGCTCTAGCATCTTAGAGCTGCGCTCGGGCATTTCCTGGATGCAACTAGAATATCGTCATAGAAATTTACTCGTATTTTAATATTTAAGAACAGTTTACTCTTACCTAGTTGTACCGTTTGGTAAATCGGAGATATTTTAGTGAGGAAAAAAAAATTATATTCTCTTAAGAAATTGTCTATCGTGTCCATTTTTCTCACGTCCTTAAGTTCGTCACAGTGAAAGATAGTGAAAAAATATGTATATTATGTTCGGCACAGTAACAAAATATGTATATATTGATTCCAGAGGGGAAAATTAAACTACTCGTTTTTTTTTATTTTCATGTATTCTCGAGCATATCAACTAAGGTGAGAGTTAAAAATTCTATATCATGTATTTTCAGAATTTACATAATTTAGTTTTATATACATTTACATACATAGTTTTATATGCCTTCCCTTCCATTTCCGTAACTGTTAAAGTTAAAGTTGTAGAAAAAATGGAGTGTCTAGAAGTTTATCTAAAGTTTATCAGAAAAATATGTTTTTCTATATCTTCAAGTTTTTTTGAATCCACGATATTTTTATGCCGGTAAAAATTATACCACGCTAAATATTAAATGGTGAAAACAAATATTGATATTTATTCGAGTAATGGATTAGTAGAAGTACAACGTATAATTAAATACTGTACATTATATGCCTAAGTTCGGTACACTTGTATTGCGAGTTCTTCTAGCACTTAAAAAGCTTCTTTTTCTTAAACATAAGAAGCGAAGCAACCTTTAACCCGTTTTTTTCTTGAATCATTAATTTTTTTAATCTTCATCCAATGATTCCTTTTATAATTGCTAAAGATATGATAATATTGTTTATGGTCAGTACTGTTCTAATTAAAGTCAAAATCAAACTTCATACCGAAGTAAATTCTTGCTTTAGTCTGCAGTTGAAAGCTATACAGGGCCGCTTTCAACTGCAGACGTCGATTGCGAAGTATAAGTGTTTCTTTCATGTGAAAATATCCCGGTGAAAGAATTACTCAAGTACTATACTTTTTATATAATTTCATTTTATTATTTGTATCATCCTTCTACAATACATTTTTTTTCAAAGTATTGTCAGGTGTTCTACGATGATTTTTTTTCAAAGCATTTTTAAAAAAAATATATATACTTTTTATATTAAAATTATAATACTTTTTGATGCAGCCACTCTTATTGGTTGAATTTGAAGGAAGCGTTATTGATTTGTTTTAAAATATTTTATAGACATTCTTATTTTATTTTAGAAACATATTACATATGAAAGGAGAAGATCATCTACCCTTGTCCGTACTTATAAAAAAAGGTGGGCTTTAATTTAAACAAATTGTCACTGATTGATTGTAGAATAGTCAAAGTTCTTAAAAAGTATATTCTAAAATCTAAGTGCTACTACTTTCAGACTATGCAACTAAATAAATGCTATTCTATTTTAATGCTATTTTATGTAACATTAATTATGACGAGTAAAATTAAACAATGTCTTTTACGAATGTAAATATTTCTTTGAAAGTAAATGCTTTCAACTTAATCAAAAACACCTTGAGCTTTCGTTGGTTCAACTAAAAGCCAGACTATTTAATTATTTTAAGACATAATAAAATATTTTAAAAAATTATCAACGTTATTATTGATGTTCATAGAATGTTTAATACATATGGCACAAGCCTTCATTACTCTAAAAGGAAAAAAAATCTAAATATAAAATCTTGAAGGACTTTAATGCAAGTACCAAGTGGAAAAATAACCAGCGATGAGAAGGAAATAATTATATCTCTGTCTTTTACGGAAACACTGAAAACCTTTTTTCTTCCCTGATCACTATTAATTATTGATAACCATGTTCGACGTGGAATTATATTTACATATTAATGTGACTGCAATTTTATTACAATATTACCGAAGTTATGGTAAATTACAGGAAGAGGGGACATGCGTTAGATAAAGGAGAATTGAATTTTTCAGGCCACATTTAAAAGCGTATATGAATGGTAAATTTCTGATATTATGTTCCAATAAATTCCATAACTGGGAAGCGTAACCAGTAAGGGAATGTTAGCATAAGGGAAAATAATTTTTGTTGATCATTACCAAACATTGTTCGTATTGAGAAAGCCAATCGAAGCAATGGAGAAATAATAATATAATCTGGAACTATATCAGTTATTAAAATGGAAAGTAGTTTTAAAATAATTAGCTAATTAATTGATAACCTAAATTAAGTAAGTAAAAAATTATGTATAAGTATAACATTTAAATTTTAAAATGACTAAATAACATATATATATTTTTAAATATTTTCCAAAACATTAAAGTTTGAAGAGATGAAAATCGTACTAAAATTTCCTTAATATTTTTTGAGTCAAACCTCGTTAACAGTTAAATTAAAAAAATTATTTCCCTGACTTTTTATTTCACAATACCATTAGAGTTTTGAATCATTGGTTATAATATTGTTTTTAATTAATGAAAGAGGTTAAAATAAATAAAGTCACCTATGCTATAAAAATAATGTACCTTCTATATCAATTTAAAAAATTTAACTCATTTCAAGAACATTCTCCCAATCCCGGTAATAATGTTAACCCTTAACTACCTACCACATATCTCGTCACAAAACCACCTGTCACACGTCTGTAGGACCCCATAGTAAAATAATTCATGTTTGTCAAAATTAGTGAAAAAAGGTTTTTTTATTAATTAAAAGTCTCTCTTGAAACATATTACAATCTTTATTAGAAAAAAAAGCACACGAAAATCAAAAAAATGTTTTTGTTTAATTGCTAATCATTTTCGATATCACTTACTTAAGCTTACGAACTAACATTTTCGGAAAATTAGATCGATAAAAATTATTCTACCTAATTTTTTGTATAAAGTGAAAATTATTCTACATAAAGTTTTTGTATATTTTCCATAAATTTCAATGAACAATTAACGTAAAAAAAAAATAAAATTCTAATTAAAATCACAAATTAAAGAAAATTGCAGGCACTCATTTTATATTATTTTTCTCGACAGCGAAAACACAGGTTGTTTGTGCAAATTGGTGCTTTACATTCGAAATACATATATTATGTTTTGCTGTTCTTTGCGTATTTGCAAGTTGAACAATTTATACGAACTGCCAACCTTTCTTCATCACTGTTGCCACATGGAACTGTTGCTGGAATGGTCTCGTTTATGTGGAATGGTCTAGTTTCTTCATAGTCTTGTAACTTCTTTCAATGTCTTGTCTTTGGAGCTGGTACAGATAGACTCATTAGATAACAATTTGGGACAGAAATGTCAAGTAGTCGGTAAAATACTGCTAAAGGTCATTTACAATTACGCCGACGTGTGGAGTATTCCGAGCACCTTAGGTCGAGTGGATCCACTACAATATTGGTTTGGTTATAAAATTATATTATCTCCGGTTTCTTGATAGTTTCAATAACATTTGGCATGGGGTGCATACTCGAAACTATGATAAGTATAATATATGTATATATGATATATGATAAGTTATTTTAGTTTGGCACGTATATAGTGATTCTTTATTAAATACAAAAACGGTGGAGTTAATCTTTCGATGGCGAGCTGGTATGAATTTTTAGGGAATTTCTTTTTTATTTTTCCTCAAGGTTCCCACATCCGTCAGTTGTTTCTTTTTAAATGACTCTAGTAACTCAAGAGAATTATACCACTTGTCATTTGCTACGTTTCTGTTAGCTCCTTCAGATGAAGCATGAGACGCATTAGATCTTGAGTGGGTTTCTTTTATCGCTGGTATTCACCTGATAAATTACACACATCTGGGGCATTGCGTAGATATTTCGACCCTATATCGCATAACAACCTAACAGAGGTTTGTAAGACTCGCGGTGGTAGTATTTTTACTCACCTGAGATAAACTCGTGCACGTACAAACCCGCTGAGCGCATGCGCGGTACTGACGGATGCGGGAGAAAGATATAAGAACGAACAAATTGATACGAAACTCAAGTGCAAAAATATTTACGTCTATTAATTCGATGGTATCTGTAACACTTATGGTAGTACGTTGAGGGTTATATTTATAAGAAAATAAAAAGAAATTTAACCGTAGAAAAATTAGATCTTTGTTTAGACAAAAATTACTATGATGTAGTTTTCATGTAGAAAGAGAATTGAACATAATTAAAAATTATCCCTGGTGAAAAGAAGTCACGTTAAAATAACAGAAAATATACACTAAGCTACCACCGTTAAATGACAATGGCGGCACATTAAACCGAATGGATATTTTCTTACTTTCGTCATTGATTACCGTAATTTAAGAGAAAACTTTTATATTTTTTCCGCAAATAAACTTTCTCGTAAATGAATAGTGATTATAAAGTTTTTTGACCTTCAAACAAATTTTAAGCTATTTTTGACAAAGAGTTAAATCATTATAGTATGAGAAAGAGTTAGATAAATATAAATAGAAAAGAACCAAAATGCTTTAAATTTAAATTCACACAATTTACTCTTCAGAAGTTCTTTCAAAAATATATTTTAGCTCCTTCGGGTAATCCAAGGGATAACGTATGCGAATATCACTTTTACGCTTATTTTATTAAAAGCGTTTCTTTCTCAGATTTCATGTTTTTAAATATTTGAGTTTGAGTGCAAGTTTATTTTATAACTAAATCGTTTATTTTAAACGATTTGATTATACTTGCAGAAATATAACATTCTTGAATAAGATACAAATTATCTTGTTTAATACAAATTACCTAACAGTAATAGCCAAAATGTGTATATATTTTGGAAAACTTAATTCAGGGACTGAAAATAATCTTCAAGATATAACACCATAACCTGAAATAAGATATTGGGCTGAGGAAATATGCGAGGTACGGAATGTTTTTGTAATTTTAATTTGTAGGTTTGCTGTTTGTAGTTACGTTTCATTTGTTGGTTTTTACTCTTACCACTTAACGATTTTACGCAAATATGAATGGAGTGTTAATTTTTTGTGTCATTAAATGTCAATGTACTAATGATTATAATATGATTAACGATTGATCGTTGATATACGCAGGAAAATATAAATGTATACGTATATATAAGTATATATATATATATATATATATATATATATATATATATATATATATATATATATATATATATATGTATACACATACATTATACACACACTCACACAAATATAAAAATATATATCTAAGAGGGTAAAAGGGGTGGTTAAATGTGTATAGGCAAATTGGTTTTCATACAGCTAATACTGCTTATATCCTATTATTATTTTTTTCAATTCAAGTGACTACAATTACCCCTTAGCACCAGACAGTACAAATACCAATGTGGTATACAAGAAAGTGCTGTATTAAATTCTAACTACCTCTCTGCTGTTTCATTTCTGTAAACTAAGTAGACGCTGTTTATAGAGTTTGTTGGTATATGTACACACAATAGTGTAAACAACATGCAAGTGAGTAGTAATTTAATAAAAATAAAATCGATTTTTTATTTAATATTTTAAACTACAAAACCGATTTTTATAAATTGTTTACTATTCTCTAAGTTGAAAGATACTTAAGTCTATAAAAGGAATAATAGTAATACGATTAGTAGTTTCCGAGAAATACGTGGAAAAACATATAAACAAATATTCAAAATTTTTTAAAATTTATATATTTGTTTCGAAGCCTTAAAAGACTAACATATTTAATTATATTAAATCCATTTGGGTCAAATCTATAACTTCCTTTTCGAATTTAATTAAAAATTTGACAGAAGATAAGAAAACGAATCTTCTACGCGAGCGAAGCCGCGGGCAAAAACCTAGTATATGTTTATAAATATATATATATATATATATATATATATATATATATATTTATATATATATACACACATGCATACACGTTGTCTGACAATAAATATCGGACAGAGAAAGACGTTATTCATTGAGTGAAAAATAGTTGATTGTTAAAATATAATTTAAAAGATGCCTTTTTTCAGGAAATTCAAAATAATGTTCGTAATTAATTGTATTCTTTTTCGTACACACGATACTTACCCACATCGTTCAGCGCTGCTCGGATAAATGACCCGGGAATCTGCCGCCCGAGACATACTCGCGAGATTGCTATAATAAGTAATTTACTAGCGTGACCCGTGCGAAGTCTTCGCATTATTTATTCCATTATGAAGCTCAGATGACAGATCAAATAAATATTTTACTAAAATTGACATATAGAGGCGCAAGTATCAAAAGCATTGACCTAAAGCGCCACTTTATTTATACGTGAGTGGATTTGAAATTAAACAAAAATTTTACCGACCGTCAATCATTTTGACGTTGAGCCGTTAGATGGAAGCATTGCTGTTTTGTGTATAAAATTTTAATAATTAATTAATTTGCAAAAACAATAGCAATAATAAATTTTTTAGGTGTGGATGCCGGTAGAGCAAGCAATTATCTATAAAATGATATATAATTTATGTGGATTAGTTGTGAGGTTTTTTCTAAAAAGGGAGTGTAACATCTTAATCTTAGCGTATTAATATATATGATGATGATGATGATGATAAATAAATAATTTATAGGTAGCGATTATTTCGTTTAATTGATTGCATAAATTACATAATTCTTAAAGTAACCTTCCTTCAGTAATGATGCAAGGCATTACTGAAAACTCGCGTGTGGTTCTAGTACTTGAAGTACGAAAACCTTTTAATTAGTAAAATAGACGACAGAACTACAATGTAGAAACTCAATACGTTCGTCCGTTAGTTATATAAATGAATTTAAAATGATTGTTTTATCGATGTCATAATTTGCCATCTAAAGGCCAGCCATTAATTGGAAATAAATATTTTTACTCATTTTATAGTTCAGAATTTAATTTTATTGTATGTTTCGATCGACCTAGGAGGAGACTTTACACAAATATTATTTTTTAGCAAAATTTTAATACGATTAATAGAAACAAAGTGATTAAGTCGATAATTAGGAGGGTGCGACTGGGTTACAATAAAAAGGTTTATATTACTTATTTAAGGCTAATCAAACATTAAAATAAAGTAATTTTTCAGCCTTCATTAAGGTAATAAAATTTTATTCAAATATTTTTTTTGTGCAATATTTTACAAACTATTTAAGTCATGTGATAAATTATTTCCGCATAACTACAATATGAGTGAGGAAAATAATAATTAATTAATTATGTTTTAATAGTCACATTCACAAATAAATTAAATTCAATATTTAGGTACATAATGGCACGGGTATAGGAAAATAACAATATTATTAACTGTTCGGTTATTTTAATAAAAGAGAATATGTGGTGGTTGTGCACGGCTAGCGTAAGTTTGTATGCATGCACTGGCAGCTTACAAATTTCCGGGTAAAAATCGTGCTCTCGGGGCAAGTATTCGGTGTGTTTAGTGTAACGTGTACTAATAACGTCATTCTTTGTTTGACATCTATTGCCGGACACCGTATATATATATATATATATATATATATATATATATATATATATATATATATATATATATATATATATTTGTGAATATTAATACATCTAAATATACAAGCACCAAATTTTAAAATATTTATAAATAAACATTTACAATTTCATTATAAGATCACACACAATTGGTCGGTATTGAGAACCGATTAGGATCATAAATTGCCTTGGAATATTGCCATTTATTTTATAACAATAAATTACACTCAAATATGTGATAATCTGGCTAAACGATTTTTTTTTGTTTCCTGCATTGTTCCATAATATTGGTCATGAGTATTCTTTAAATATATTTATTGAAATTTTTGACGGGACCACTTAACACTAGATTTTGTACTTCAAATCGTTTTGCTGGCGAAGTGAATATTTTTATTGTTAGTTCTATAGGACACAAAACAGTAAAATGAATATCTGACTTTTGTTCCTAATAAATACATGCATGCATATGTATGCACAGACACATGCATGCGCACACGTACATGATCACGCGTAAACACGAACATGCACACAGTCAAACCGATGCTCATAGTTTAGTTCGGATGAACTTGAAAAAATTAATAATATACATACGCAAAAACGTACGGGTTAAAAATTGATTTGCAACTAAACTAGGAAGAAAGCCATTGAGACTTGAAACAAATTAGGAATTCTTCACTAGTTATTAAACTCTAAATAAACGATTATGTGAAGTAATTAATACAACGTAAATTTTAAACTTAACTAAATAATATTAACCACATCACATACTAGATTATTTTAATTCCTCAAGAGACTTCGTTCTAATCACATGTTTGATGCATAAAACGATTGTTTCCAACTCAGCTTGACAACGCCCCAATAAGTTTATTTATAGTGTAAATAGTGCAAGTTAACATGTATAGTGTAATATGATATACGTGAGATTTCAGACGTCGTGTCGCCGTCGACAGAGGGTGGTGCCACCCCGAATATGGAGGGCAGTAAGTGTAAGGGCGAGTAGGCCTGTTAAGAAGCTTATCGAAAGCTTATTGGGCGACGGTCACGGACTATTATAATGTTCGGAGCGCTATCGCTTTGGAGTATTGAGATGTATCTACGGTGTTTTAATATGTAAATGTAGTTTTTTCATTGAAAGTGGCGGTAAAGAAAATTAAATATGGATGAGGGAAATGTAACTATAAAAAGTTAAAAGGCTTTTGTTAACAATATGCTTCTTTGGTTTTAATTGCTATGAAAAGTGTGTTGGGTAACAAAGCTATATATGGTATCGAATATTAATACACACACACAAACACTCTTACATACGTACACACACACACACACACACACACACACACACACACACATATATATATATATATATATGTGTGTATATATATATATATATATATATATATATAAATGTGTGTGTGTGTGTGTGTGTGAAATATAATTATAATATTAGAGAGTAGATATGAACATGATAATTTATCTCACAAAATAACCTTTTAACTGTTATTTACTATTGTATTATACTCGATAGAATACTAATGTACTAAATTCAATGAATTTTCCCATTTTATTTGATGTTAGAAATATTATCGAAATCTGATGATTTAATAAAACTTGTCAAGTATGAACAGGACTTGCAATACAAGGGATAAGCGTGCACTTACGTGTATGTAATAAGTTCATAATTTTTGAGTGTGGAATGTAATCGTTTACTATTATATATAACAGTTTATATATAACGACCAAATTTTTATCATTAGAAGGGACGGGAATAAATTTATAGCGAAAAGTTATCGCGAATATTAAAAAAGTATTAGATATAGAATATCGTTACAATTTTCCTCTAATATTTTTTTAAATTTATAAGAACTCTATTATTTTTGCAATTATATGTATACAATGAATGTTTTTTTAATATATCTATTGAGATATGACACTTAAGGTAATTAAATTTCAGGCAATTTCAAATGATTTTGGTACACGATAAACGACTTAAAATATTACATTCTTATAATTTCCTTATAAATATTTTTTAGTATGTGCTACTGAGATATACAAATGCGGGTCAATGTGTTTTATCATTACGTCAAATTTTTAATAACAAAATTTTTTTGAATAATTCTATTCGTACTTTAACATTAATTATTATGTCAAGATAAATTTACTATTAATGGAAACGTTACCATCTCACAAACATAGCTAAATATATACCGGTCTAATCTCCAGATAAAATTAAGGATTCTCTTTGGACCAGACACTCCCAAGGTTACTGTCGGATATTACGATTGAATGCTTGAATGCCTGAGCTCAGGCACACCGGCGTCGTCGTGATTCAAGCACTCAATCGTAATATCCGTCGGAAACGCCCCTCGATACGCAGGCGAGACGAATTTTAACACGATAAACCACAAAGGAGCTGCATGCTAAAGGCAATTTGTCCAGTGGGATCCATTGATGGAAGATGCATTGAATACTGACTCGTAAAGCACGTTTCAATTTCACATTGGTATCGCGACGTTCCATGTGCGATCTCGTCAGCTGTTCAGGAAGTTTTTTTATAATCTTGTAACTGCTTTTAATATCTTGTAACGACGTAGTAATTTGAGACAAAAATGTCAAATAGTCGGTAAAATACTGCCAAAGGTCATCAATGATTACAACGACCTGTAGAGTATTTCGACCATCTTAGGTCGAGCAGATTCAATCCAACTTTTGTTTGGTTATATATTTATCTCCAGTTTCTTGGTAGTTTCATCAACATTTGGCATGGGGTGCATACTCGAAAGTGTAATGAGTGCTTTATTTTGTTTTGGCACATATGATATATCGAAATCTTTATTAAATACAAAAACCGTGGAATCAATCTTTCGATGACGAGCTGGTATGAATTCTTGGGGAATTGTTTTTTATTTTTCCTCAAGGTTCCTCCATTCGTCAACTCTTTATTTTACTACTTTATTCTAATACTTTAGTAACTCTAGTAACTCAAGAGAATTATACCAGTTGTCAATTGGTACGTGTCTGTTAGATCCTTCGAATGAAGAAATGAGACGCATTACAGCTTCTTCAATCACTGGTATTCACCTGGTAAAATACACCCATCTGGATCTTTGCCTAGGAGCATATTAGCATTGCATAGATACTTCGACCCTGTATCTGATTTAATTTTTAAACTGCATGTAGCAGGTTTATTTGGCGTATACATTTTGAATCTGCATCTTCCTCGAAATGCAACCAACATCTTAGCAATACAAGTGCATCTGCCAATTGCATAAATGGCTTGACAAAATGTTTCCTCTTACTTTTACGATTGTGTAGAAAACTATTATTTCATGCGTTTTGTTTGTAAAACAATGCTTCAAAATATTTAATGTAGAAGAAAAAGACTTAAGCTCAATTCAAATTGCTGGTTTTATACTTTCTATTTCTTGCACTACACTATAGTAAAGAAAGTGGGGCAGATGACCAATAAAAGCAATTTTTTTCAAAATAATTCTTCTGTCTCGGTCTCGATCTAATTTCAGATCAAGGCATATCATCTTCAAACGAACACTCTTAGTATCTACACTTAATAGAGGAAAAATTATTGTGGAATGGAGAATTTTGTTCATTACTCACTGCAGTTGGCTTTTCATGTTCAGAATCAGACGCACAACTTTCTCCCAATACATGATCTATCCCAACATCAGACTTCACATCGCTGCACTTGTCATTAGGTATGCTTTCGACATCTGACAGAATTTGTCCAACCACCGCTCGATATTGAAATCACTAAGAGCCATTTTTAACTAAAACAATAAAAAATACACAACTAAAAAAATCGCATAACCACCTAACAGAGGACTATGAGACCCGCGGTGCTTTTATTCACCTGAGACAAACAGTGTTTTTACTCGCCTAAGACAAACTCGTGCACGTACAAACTCGCCGAGCGCCTGCGCGGTACTGACGGGCGCGGGAGAAAGATACAAGATCGAACAAATTGATACGAAACTCAAGTGCAAAAATATTCACGACTCTTAACTCGACGGTATCTATGAGACATATAGAAGTACGTTAAGGGTTAATATAAGACAATAAAAAGTAATTTAACCGTAAGACAATTAAATGGTGAGATTTTGTGAATTTTACCCAAATTCTTTGATCTCTGTTTAGACAAAAATTGCTATGATGTGATTTTTCAAATAATTTCAGAAAGAGTTAGATAAAGATAAAATAAAAGGATCAAAAATGCTTTAAAATTCAATGTTACAAAATTTACTCTTCAGAAGTTCTCTCAAGGATACATTTTAAATCCTTCGGTTAATCCAAGGGGTAATGTATCTGAATATCACTTCTACGCCTATTTTATAAAAGCGTTTGTTTATCATATTTCAAGTTTTTAAATATTTGAGTTTGACTGCTACTTTACTATTTAAATAAATCGTTTATTTTAAACGATTTGATTATACTTGCAGAATATAACATTATTCAGTAAGATTGAAATTAGCTTGTTTAATACAAATTATCTAATAGCAATAGCCAAAATGTGTATGGATTTTGGAAAAATTAATTCAAAGACTAAAAATAATCGGCAAGATATAACGTCATAACCTGAAATAAGATATTGGGCTGAGGAAATATGCGAGGTACTGAATGTTATTGTAATTTTAATTTGTATGTTTGTTGTTTGTCATTACGTTTCATTCATTGCTTTTTACTCGTACCGCTTAACGGTTTCACGCAAATATGATTGGAATGTTAGTTTTTGTGTCATTAAGTGTGTCATTAAGTGTTAATGCACTAATAATTACCTTTTTGTTAACGCTTGACCGTTGATATATGCAGGTAAATAAAAATATATATGTATATATGGATATATATATATATATATATATGTGTGTGTGTGTGTGTGTGTGTGTGTGTGTGTGTGTATATGTATATTTATTTGCATACACACACACACACACTCACACAAATACGTAAATACATATCTAAAGGGGTGAAAAAGGGTGGTTAAATTTGTATGGCAAAAAAATTATTATGGTAATTTTTACTTAAACATTTGCATTAATAATTTTCAGCACAAAAAATAAAACAAATATTTAAACATATTTCTATATTCAACCTATAAGTGGGTGAAAAGGAGTGGATAATTTGTATGCAAACAAAATTGTTATAACAATTTTTACTTAAAAATTTGTATTAACACTTTGCAATATTCCGATATTTAGCCCTTAAGGGGGTAAATGTCAGTTGCCATTGTGTCCACTGACTATACTCGGAGAGGGGGGAACAGTTTTCTTACCGCTAATACCGCTTATATCCTATTATTATGTTTTTGAATTCAAGCGACTACAATTACGCCTTAGAGTCTGTTTCGCAAAGTCGATTAAAAATATTAGGGTAAGTTATGAAATGTCTTATGGGAGGATTGCTTCTCACATTATTTAGCACCAGACAGTACATATACAAATGTGGTATATAAGGAAGTACTGTATTTAATTCTAACTACCTCTCTTCTGCTTTACTTGTATAAACTAAGTAGATGCTGTTTGTAGAGTTTGTTGGTATATGTATACGCAATAGTGCAAACAACATACAAGTGAGTAGTAATTTAATAAAAATTAAATCGACTTTTTACTTTACATTTTAAACTACAAAACCGGTTTTTTACAAAATTTTCACTATTTTCTAAGTTGAAAGATACTTAATATAATAAAATAATATATATAATATAATAGAAAAATAGAATAATTGTCTTGTGATTAGTAGTTCCTGAGAAATACGTGGAAAAACATAAATACAAATATTAACAAATTTTTGGAATTTTGTGTATTTCTTTAGAAGCCTAAAAAAACTAACATATTTAACATTAATAAATATATTTGAGTCGAATTTATAACTTCTTTTTCGAAGTCAATTAAAAATTTGACTGAAGTTTAGAAAATGAATTTTCTACGCGAGCGAAGCCGCAGACAAAATACAAGTATATATATATATATATATATATATATATATATATATATATATATATATATATATATATATGTATATATATATATATATATATATATATATAAATAAACATTTGCAATTTTACCATGAGATCACACAAGTGGTCGGTATCGAGAACTGATTAGGATCATGATTAGGTTATAATCTACTAAACGTCACAAAATACTAAATTTTGAAAAAAATACTAAACTTCAAATCGTTTTGCTGGTGAAGTGAATATTTTTATTGTTAGTGCTATAGGATACAAAACAGTAAAATAAATATCTGACTTTTGTTCCTATTAAATAAATGCATACAGGATACACATGCACACACGCAAACATATGCTCATAGATTAGTTCCAATGAACTTTAAAAAGTTAACAATGCATGTACGCAAAAATGTACGGGTGAAAAATTTAATTGCATTACATTAAGAGTTGAAAAAAATAAGAAATTCTCAACTAGTTATTAATCGCATCCTATTTCATATCAACTAACATGTGTGAAAGAGAAGTCGAAATGGAGTAGATGTGTAGAAGTAGATGTACAGTAATTGTAACAACGTAAATTGTATATTTAACTAAATAATACTAACCCCGTCACATACTAGATTATTTTAATTGTTCAAGTGGCTTCGTTTTAATTACATGTATGATATATAAAACGATTGATGCCAACTCTGCTCGACAACGCCCCAATAAGTTTATTTATAGTGTAAATAGTGTAAGTTAACATGTATAGTGTAATATTATATACGTGAACTTTCAGACGTCATGTCGCCGTCGACAGAGGGTGGTGCCACCCTGAATATGGAGGGCAGTAAGTGTAAGGGCGAGTAGACCTGTTAAGAAGCTTATCGAAAGCTTATTGGGCGACGGTCACGGACTATTATAATGTTCGGAGCGCTATCGCTTTGGAGTATTTAGATGTATCTACGGTGTTTTAATATGTAAATATAGTTTTTCATTGAAAGTGGCGGTAAAGAAAATTAAATATGGATGAGGGAAATTTAACCATAAAAAGTTAAAAGGATTTTGTAAATAAAATGATTCTTTATGTTATGTTAGAAATATTATCGAAATCTGATGATTTAATAAAACTTGTCAAGTATGAACAGAACTTGCAATACGAGGAATAAGCGTACACTTAAGCATATGTAATAAGTTCATCATTTTTGAGTGTGTGGTGTAGTCATTTACTATTATATATAACAATTTTTATATAACAACCAAATTTTTATCATTAGAAGGGAAGGGAATAAATTTATAGCTAAAAATTATCATGAATATTAAAAAAGTATTAGATATAGAATATAGTTACAATTTTCCTCTAATATTTTTTTAAATTTATAAGAACTCTATTATTTTTGTAATTATACCTATACAACGAATGTTTTTTTAATATATCTCTTGAGATATGCCACTTAAGGTAATGAAATTTCAGGCAATTTCAAATGATTTTGGTACACGATAAACGACTTAAAATATTGGGTGAATTACGTTACATTCTTATAATTTTCGTATAAATATTTTTTAGTATGTGCTACTGAGATATACAAATGCGGGTTAATGTGTTTTATTATTTTATCAAATTTTTAATAACAAAATTTTGTTGAATAATTCTTTTCGTACTTCAACATTAATTATGATGTCAAGATAAATTTACTATTAACGGAAACTTTACAATCTCACAAACATAACTAAATATATACCGGTCTAATCTCCAGATAAAATTAAGGATTCCCTTTGGACCAGACACTCTCAAAGTTACTGTCGGATATTACGATTGAGTGCTTGAATGCCTGGGCTCAGGTACTCCGGCGTCGGCGTGATTCAAGCACTCAATCGTAATATCCGTCGGTAACGCCCTTCGATACGCAGGCGAGACGTATCTTAACACGATAAACCACAAAGGAGCTGCATGCTAAAGGCAATTTGTCCAGTGGCATCCATTGATGAACATCTTACCGATTAGATTTGGATTGTCTAAGCAGTCGGTTAATTGGCGCTTTGCGATTGTGCGATAAAAAAATAAAATATTTAGAATAAGTAGGTACAAATATAAACTAAGAGGATTTTTGCAATTTTTCTTAATGTATTATATTAATTTATATATGCATTATTAACAAGTATATGTACATTACATGTAAGAGAAAAAGGTCATACCCTGAAATGTACAATGTTGTCGGCACTCTGGCAAGTGCCTGTACATTAAACTGAATGGTGTTAATATACGTTTTTAAATGGTGTTAATATACGTTTTAAATGGTGTTATTATACGTTTTAAATGGTGTTAATATACGTTTTCATTGAAATCTCAGTATTGCAGGGATCTTTTACAAAACGTTGAGAATTTTCATATAGTTCGTTAACATTTCTAATTCATTTCATGCAATGTCATACAAGTATGACTAACAGACATGCTTTTGTTACAGACTGTATATATGTACACAATGTGTAACAATGAACGTATCTATTACTCATATAAATAATTCTGTGTAACAAAAGTGTATATTTGAAGCTTATTCATATAATATTTTGTATTTTTTTTATCGAAATCGCAACTTACAAAAACAATTTCCAGAATGGTTGAGAACTTCGTATATAGTTTCTTTAAATTTGTCACATAGTTTGATGCTCAGATTTACTTGTATAAATAATAAATAAATACTTAGTTAATGATGGTAAATAGTAAATTATGAGAAATAGAATTGTTTTGGATGCCTTAAACAGTTATTATGGTTTATTTTTATCCACGACGGAACGGAGGAGGTATATGGGTTTAGGGTGAGTGGTTGTTTGTTTGTTTATGTGAAAAATCCAATATTCCCATTTATCTCCAAAACTATTTGATCGATTTATATACGGTTTTCTGTAAAATGTTTGTAATTCATAGACAATGGTTTTTATAAAATTGTTACGGTGAGTACTTTTCAGGGGGCGCCGCAATAAATATTTTGTTGCAAAGAAATGTTCCCATTTATCTACGGTACGGTATTCGGTATAATACTTGGGACAAATTGGCGATGTTTTAGATACGGTAATTGCTCACCAGGGGTCGCTACAACATTTTGTTGCAAACGATTTAAATATGGTTTTCTGCAAAATATTTGGGACTGACCTGAGATGGTTCTTAAACAGGTACTACGGTGATTCCTCACGATGGGGCGTCGCAATAAATATTTTGTTGCAAACGAATATTTCCATTTATCTCCAAAACTGTTTGTCGACTTAGACACGGTTTTCTGCAAAATATTTGGAACTAATCGGTGATTGTTCTCAGATAGGTGTTATGGTATTAGCTCATCAGGGGGCGTTGCAACATTTTGTTGCAAAGGAATGTTCCCATTTATCTCCAATAAGTATAAAATAAGATGCAAAATCAAAAATTTTGGCAAAAGCCCACGACGGATGTGGCCGTTGTAATTGAAAAATGATTAAATATTTTTTTAAAACCCCGCGACTAAAAGAAAGTACGAACCAATAAATATAATTACAAACCCAAGAAAATCCGTCGGGGCTACCATGCCTTGCCTATGCTTATAATTTTACAGTTTTATAAATTTGTGACTACTTGCAATTCTCTTGTTACACAAATAGCTATTCTATGCTGCTACAATGTAATTGACATTGGGAACAAAATTGCAATAGTACCCAAAAGCTGTCGAAAAGAGTAATTTCTATGATATTAAAAATCACACATTGGGTACATAAGTATTCATAATATGGTACAGGGACACCTAATAATTACTAATAACTATATAAATACTTAGTTGGTATTTTGCATTTTCGATATATTAACTATGAAAATATTTTAATACAAATATACTCTAAAATTTTAAACATACACTATAGTTTTCTTTCCTTGAATAAGAAAAAGTATACGCACTTAAGTGTGAAAGAAATAGAGAAAGAGAGAGAGAGAGAGAGAGAGAGAGAGAAACAGAATAATTATCAACAATACCGAATACATTTTGTTATTGTGGTCAAAACATATTTCATCAGATATGGAGAAGATTGCGTAGAAAACAGAATTCAGTTTTATAAATATATCTTTGGAACATCTGGCAATAATGCTAGGTTATTTCTGAAATGTATCTTGATTTTAAAAGATTAAAACTAATATGTTAAATAAATATTCAAGTTCTTATATTGTAGAATAAATGACATAACATTCGTTTAAGTTAAAAGCAATGTAAACCAACTGAATACGAATCGCATTGAGATATAAGGAAATAAATGTGTTTAAATACAAACCAATCCTGCTAATGTGTTAGATCTCCTGACAATAGTATAATTTTTAAGTTTGATTGCACATTGCTGGTACAGATAACTGCTTTTGATACAAATAGATATTTTAGTTACAAAACGTGACTTTTTACATTAGCTCACCGTTCAATAAAGCAAATTATTATTTCCGAGAAAGGCTCGAAAAGCAAATACTCGAGTTCAAAGAAGAGCAAAGGGCGAATGGTTACTCAGTCGTGCTCGATGCCAAAGGCCCTTACTTTATTGTTAATTTACTTCTGATTGGCGGAAAATTTTGTTTGAAATTTCTCTTGCGAGGTAAAAAATATATCACTTCCTGCTATTATAGGGCTGGCGATCACACGTCCTATTCACGGAACCGTTAAAGTGTATTCGTAAAATACCCTCAAAGGAATTGATTTTATCTCGTTTTCGCGTTCGAGTTAACTTTGTTCTTAATTTTTCTGGCTAAACTGACTTTTCTAAAAAAAAAGGTTTTTATTCATTTGACGATATATTTTTCTGTACGGAAATCAATTAAACTTAGTACTAATAACTGTTTAAACAAAAATAACATTCGTCATGTAAATTTGTTGTAGTCATTATGAAATTTTTATATTAAAAACTAAGAGGATTTAACTTAAAATATAAAAGAATATATAAAAATTTACATTGAATAAATAGGTATAATGGAATTTTCATGAAATATTTAGATATATATTGCTTATTAAGTTTATTTGTATCTATTATATCAATTTTTTTTGAGCATAAGGCACGTTCGAGGGATGTTAAATGCATTCCATATTACTGCAGCCAGAAAGATAATATAATAAATTACATAAATACTTAATAAAGAATCGTGTATTTTTAAGCGTAAAAAGGGGAGAACGATAAAATATATATATCCAAAAATATTTAGATTGTTGGGTAAAATAGGAATATTAAAATAACCAAGGACCCAACTTTTTAAACTGATTTTAGCAATATAGAAATCGATATTATTCAGTAAAATATTAAATAAGTCTATATATGTTTTATTAATTTTTTGTATTTTAGGATGCTCCCTCCGCTAAATTGAACTTACACAGACTTAACTAGAAAGCAATCATTGACGAAAACATACGAAATTAGAATCTTTTGTAAATAGTTATAATATTTTTCTTTATATACAATTAAGTAACTTGTAGTTTTTGTGTTAAAATTTAATCATACAATTTTTATTATGGGTTTCCATAAATATAATTATATATATAATAAAGAAAATAATCTATATTAAATCCATATTCAAAATATTTGGTATACTCTATGTACCGATTGAAAATATCAAGTGAAAAAAAAAATTTACCCGGAAATATCAAATTATTTGTAAATTGCTTCTAATAATTTGGCTCGATGTATTTTTAAAATTTTGTAGACACAATAAAATACAAAATATTTAACTCGACCCATCTTCCAAGAAAATACATACGTAACCATTAAAAGAAAAGGAAATTAATTTATTAAAAAGTGGTGAATATCAATTAATTGAAAATTGTCGAGTATATCAAGATTTACGACAAGAATTATATGAACAGTCGAGAATATAAATACCCAAAGAAAGGAAATATTAACTAACTTCTTGTGATTTTGCAGGAAAAGTTTATAAATTTTCAAAATATCACAGAAAAGCACTGATTTTTGATATTCCTTTATGTTTTTGACTTTACTGAAAATGCTTAGAAATGCATTCTACAATCTAATAAAGAAAAACCTGATAAATAACATAAGTAACAATCACAAAATGATCAACAAAAATATAATTGTAACTCAAAACCTCCAAAAAGTGAGTTAAGATGTTCTTTCTTGTGCATATGATGCAAATTTGATATGTATGCTTTTATGTATATATACTTTTAACATTTATGTTAATATGTTTGCTGCATTCATAACACCGAATATTTGTTGGAAACAGTTCCGTTAATACTTTTATAGGTTTATTTTACATTAAATGCTAGCCCAATTATTTCAAAACAACTTCAAAACATAGTTTGTCTTCAAAAATATGAAAATACTTTGTAATAGAATCATAGTTTAACTGGATTTTCCAGATAGTTATGCTGTGTTTAGTGGCTGTTAAAAATAAAAACCTGAATAGCCGAGTTTATGCTAGAATTAAAAAGAGAAGTTACATGCTCACGAAATATATAATATTTCTCGATCTGAAATATATAATATGCCCGTTCATAATTATTCTGATTGACATTATAATAAGTGACATAGAGTGACATAAAGTGTAAATAATTGTATGTATGGTATAAATTTTGTGGGCGAATATAATGACCCTGTGAAACTTGACCATGGCATTTTGTATAGAACTTCAATGTTTGACATACTTCTTCTGAGAGGTACGTTTTAAATTAAAATTTAAGATGGTCTCTCAGTTCTTAAAATGAACGAGAAATGTCGTGGGACACCCGGTTGGAACGATGTTCCTTTTGCTATATAATATGTATTATATAAATATATATATATATATATATATATATATATATATATATTATCTAAAAAATTAAAATATTATAATACAGCATAACAAAACATTGTTAATTTTAAGAAATGAAAAAATAATGATGGCAGCGAAGCAATGCGAGGAACATATTTTAATTAAACTAAACTTGCATAATACGTAAGCATAATTTAATTTTGGTATCAGTTAATATTTTTGTAAACTTTCGTCGATGATAATAAAAGATGATATCAAAATTTAAGTTGAAGACAAATTATCAACTTATTTTCACTTTTACATTGATACTTATCTGATTTCATCATAACCTTCTATTCACTTCTTCTACTTAATCATTTTCACAATTCATTCTTTATTAATGACGATAACATAAGTTTGAAAATAGTGAAGGAAGGTGATCTTTATTATGGCGCGCACGAATTGCTAAACACACACGCTTCAACGAATACAGCTGATACGCATGCTGCACATCTATACTGTAGTAATATATCTATACATTCACATACGTGTGTAAATAGGCAAACACTTATAATGTGCAAACATTTTATACTCTACGATGCTTACGGTCGAAACCTTGCACTTTTATATTGTATCAAAAGTGTCGGTCGCAATCTTACACTTTTTTAGGGCTAGCTCTCTTTCGCCAAGTGTGTACTGTGCGATAACGAACTTCGTTCCAAAATATTCAGTTTATTTGTTATATGGACCTTAATTTCAATATTTCCATTATTTTCAGCTATGTATCAAAAAGATGCGTTAGAGATTTTAAAAAGTTTACATTTAAAAATGGAACGTATTTGGAAGAAGCAATAATAAAAAATTTCAAAAATTACCAAATATGCCATAAGAATTTAATCAGTGATGATATATTCGAACATAATCTTTCAAATGATGATTAATTCGTTGAAATCGAAAAAAAAATTTTGCTAACTCAAACTTGGGCCGCAAAAATACTAAAACTATATACAGGCAGAAATAAAAAAAATATTAAAAAGTTGAGAAATTCCGACACGACAAATTCTGTAGTAAATGGCAGCGCGGGTAAGACATCTGCTACTACAGAACTGAATCTGGCGAACGTGTATATGCTAAAGAATTCAATTATACCAAGGTTGGACTATCCACGAGTAGCTACGTACATATGACGTGCGCGAGACATTTAGGCTTTATATGCAATATTAACAAAAGTAGGGAAACATATTAAGGTAAACATTTGCAAATGCTTGCAATTAAAGTAAAATCTGACAAAAAGCAGGCACAATCATAAACATCAAAAATAAACGATTATGACCTAGCCCGGTAATTGTAACTAATAACGAAAATAAAAATTAAACATCAGTTTTTTATTTAATAATACAAAAATAACCAACTAAGTTGAAAATTAATTAAATAATGTACATTTAAGTAAATTTTACTTCGTGAAAGTAAATTTATTTGTTATGATTCAGAATAAAAGCAAAGATAAAAATAGTATAAGAAATAACTTAACTTAAAGTTCATAAATTACAAGTAAAAAATATAGATTTTAATAATTTAATTCATTTAAAAATAAATATAAATTAATTACAAAACATATTTTGACAGTGTTATACTACATACATTGTAAGTATTTAAATCATTACAAAAGCTACCCAAAGACAGGCACTATCATTCAAAAGTAGTCCATCCGCATTTAAAATAAGCTTTGTTTGTGAATATTGTTTTCCTTAACTGGATCCATATCTCATCAGACTTATTACGTCAAATATCACGGCAATTAAATTACGAAAGATCGAATGGGCAAACACGAAAACAATAGAACTAGTTCATTGAACATCAGTTTTTGATTATATAATATGCTTCCTTATAGGAACTGCTCTTTTATATTATTGACAAAATAAATAAAATTTAACATTTCATCATCCCTTAATTCTATATTATTATGTCTCTTTTATGGTTTTTAATTCTAAGATTCAACTATAGGGGGTAACTTTATTCATATTTATTTATTAATTTTTCAATAAAATCACTTGTTCTCTTACAAATTTCTTGTCGATTTTGAGAGAGTTAATATAAAACTATCCACATACATTAAAATAATACGATAAAATAGAGAAATAAAAATAATTACGCTAATGGTTACATTGCGTGCAAGATAAGGTATAAAAATGGAATGAAATATTTCATAACATTAGAAAGGTTTATAACTGTTAATAAAATGTATTAAAATATACCACTGTTATTATAAAAGAATTAAACCAGGTTGACGCCCCGAGTATCATAAAATTTGTAAGAAAAACGACAACAATATCCACACAGATTGGTGGTCAATATTACCAATTAAAATTTGGAATAAAACCAGAATTGGTTTCTTTACAAGAGTAGAAAGTTAACCAGCATTTAACCACGTCAACAATGTCGATGAAAACTAACCGTCGAAAGGGTCCATGAAACCTCACTATAAAAACAGTCCATGAAAAGTAACCACAATGAAAAATGTCTATGAAAACAAACGTTTCTGTGTTTCTTCTAATTTTTAAAATGTAATTAACCTTATTTAAAGACCGAGCAAGTATTTATAATTATTATAAACAACTAAACGTTATTAATGTCATCATATCAAACCGAATAAGGTATCCTGGACACGTATTTAAATCAGAGAATAGCGACCCACCTACGCTAATAACATTCAACAAGACAGGGGTACCAGGAAACCGGGAAGACTCATATGGCTTGATGACGTCTAGGTTGACTGAAAGATATTAAAGTTTACCAACTGGAAACATAAAGTTTATGATAAGTTCTGATGGAAACAGCTCGTTGGGATGGTTCTGATCTGCTCTAGGTTATAGTGTTAAGAAGAAGAAGCCTAAGTAATTAAGTTCTTATCTAATTTAATGGGAATGAATAAGAGTTTAATAAAATAATATGGTCACATTACCATGATTAATGTGTGATATATGCGAATATCTTGTGATTAAGAAATGAAAAACAAGTTTCAAAATAGTGATTAAGGGTTACATCAAAATCTCATGTATTAGAAAAACACACGCAACTAGAACCCAATATAGTATACTCGTTCATTATCAGAACACAGTCAAATTAATATATCATCATGCTACACTTGTTTATGTAAAAACTGAATTATAATTTGAATTTTTTAATATATTTAATATAGTATCCGAGCTATCTAAACAAATTTCGATAGACCAAAATTTATTTAAAAATTTAATTCTAAGTTCTTAATTTGTTGTATCTGCCCTTAATAAATTAATGAGGAAGATACATGGATGTAAAAATCTAAAGAACAGGTATACGACCTGACTAAATCTATAGAGAATGTGTCAATTTTTGACACAATTTTTGCAATCTGATCAAATAGTTTTCTGAGTTGTCTGAACATACAAATTTTCATAATTTACCATATTTCGACATAATTTTTGTAAAGGAATATTTTAACGTCGTTGATCTGAGGCAAAACGCTTATACTTTGTGCAACATATTTATATTTGTTGGAAAATTATTACGCATGCTGACAAAAAGTGCAAAATGCATAGAAAAAAAACATATCATAAGTATGTTAACTTTTAGCTAATATTTGTAATACAAGTTGTTCGCAGATAATGCATCCCATTTGACATTAAATAAATTTTAAGCGACGTACTCTACACCAATAAATAATACCACACACCAACAAAATGTTATAAAATTTAATATTATGTAAATAACATGAACAAATAAATTTTTAATGATTTTATCACATACATATACAACCATATGCTAATTGTAAACTTCGAAGTTAAAGTTTATTTAACGTACTGAATATTTTTTGTTAATGGTATTACTTTGATTGCTGAAAATTATTCAGTTCTATTCCGATATAATGTTAAGACTGAAATTTTATTTATTAATCATATACCAATCAATTAAATTTTCAATTAAATTGGCGTAATTAATGATAAAATAATAATTAAAAATATAAAAAAGGGCTCCCCATACACCCCTCATCGAAACTATAATTTTTTTAAATAATGGATTTTCATCTTTTCTTCTTTCACTGTAGTGGGATTGAATTATATTTCATATCAAATATGTGTTATGATGATATGTCTAAATTAAATAAATTTAATTTAGTTTTTTAGTTTACTTTTAGCATAATATATTCTTAAATTTTTATCTCTATGATTTCTTTTATTTATTAGTATTTGCATAATTTACCAATTTATAGTTAAATGTTCCAAAAAGGACGAGCCATATAAAAAAAATTAGATAAATATATTGAGATATTATATAAATAACTGGTTATCAATAGAAGTAGTATCATTTGCTAGCAATCTTTCACAACTAGCTGCTTTTTGATAGGTGAAAAATTGAGTACGAGGGAGCTCATAATTATATATTAATTATCATATGCTGTGTGTAAACAACATTCAACGTTTTTGTAAATTGATGTCATTAACTAAGATGCTATAAATATATATATATATATATATATATATATATGTGTGTATATATATATATATATGTGTGTATATATATATATATATACATATGTATATATATATATATATATATATATATATATATATATATATTTATATATATATTAGGAATTAATTAGAGTGTTAAATAGGGGAAAACTCATATTTCAGAAATAGAACTCTTCAAATACCTTTAAAAAAATATTATATACTTTACCTAAAGCTTGTGATTATTTAATTAAAATTTGTAGAGGGAAACTTTGGTTAAACTAGTAACACCACCCAATGCTCCAACGTTTCCGAATAGTATCACTTAATGTATCTGAAAATTATATTCCTTATATAATATTTAATTTTGAATATTCTGAGCGTATTAGTTTTTAGTAGCAAAAAAATAAGGTTTGATTAAACATATTTTTAATATCAAGATGGTCAGAAATTATACAATTAAACATTTTTATAGACAAACTCTCCTTACTATTATATTTGGCTCGTTGGTTTGACAGATGGTGAAGTTTACTAAATACTTAGATGAATGATAAATATCTACATATTTATATAACGACATTTAAAAAATTTAATTCTTTTGTGAAAGCCAAGTTTAAATAAACTCATCTAATCTGATATTAGGTGAATCCATTTCAGTCACTTTTTATGGCATTTAAGCAGACGACAATTTCATAAAATAAACTATTTATGTCTTTAAATATTTCAATCTAAATAAAAATTTGTTATTGGATGGATATTTCTCCAACTACATGATCTGCTTACACACCTATTGCCATGTTCTTGTAGAAATAGGAGTTATAGATATTTATGGAAGAAAGTTGATATATACATAAGTGTTCCGTTATCAAGTTATATCGTCAAAGGAAATAGAATGTTGCATACAATAAAGAATAACATTTTTGACAGAGGAAAATAAAATTGTTGATAAAGAATTGTGTTAATTTTAACAAATCGCATATAAATTTGTCATGTCATTCCTATCGAAGTATTTCGAATTCGGAAAGATGGTGATCCTTTTCTCCTTGAAGTCCTCTAGAGAAGAGATATTTAAATTAAGTAACTAGCGATCCGGTCCGGCTTCGCACGGGTAGGTGGTGGAAAGGGAATTTTCAGATGTATGAATTTTTTCCGACTTAATCAGTATTTATCGCCATAGATCGGCCAATTTACGCAAAACCTAATAAATTATACACCTTCGGGTTGGTAAAATATCTATATCTGTTCGTGAAGTATCTATTTCCGGATCATTTATTTGGGCTAATGAAGTAACCATTGTATATAACGGGCTGTTACGTAGAGCTTGTGAATTTGAAGAAAACACGTCTGATATCGAATTTTTTCGACTCTTTTTATTCGTAAAACAACTTAATGATTACTAAATTTTCACTAAAAATTTTTAAAAAGTATATACGAAAACATTTTGTAAAAATTTGTATTAATTTAGTAAGCATTACGTTGTTAGTTGTGGTTATGTTAGTTCTTTCGAAATAATTATTTTGTAATACGTATACGAATTACAAAATAATTATTTCGATAGAACTAACAAGCAGGAGACGTATTTTTATGGACAAATTTAAATATTTTTTATTGGAAAAATTTAAATGTTTATCAATTTTTATTACTCCCACCAGATTAGGTGTTAAAAGAAACATGGATCGTACACCATTTAATTTTCTGTTGGTTTTTCGTTACAAGTCAATCATTTACTAGACATTATCGATTTTTTTATTTAGAATTAAAATTATTCTCATTTAATGTAATATTACTGTTATTAATGTTAATAAAAATAGTAATTTATATTAATTATATAATAGTAATAATAATTTATGAAATTAAATTTGAAACACATTTTAAAATAACAATAATTTATAATGCAAATATATATATATATATATATATATATATATATATATATATATAATGCATGTTTATATATATATATATATATATATATATATATATATATATATATATATATATATATATATATAATACATACCGAATTGGAAACGGTCTTGTAGATGATTGGCTTACAATAGAACGCCAACAGAAAAATAAAAAGGGTGGACCACTCATTCAAATAAACTATGTAATTATGTGTTAAGTGAGCAACTTCATAGTGTCGATTACTTATAGACTTTATGTTTCATAGTGAACAACTTCATTTAGTAAAATTTTTGTGGCTTTAGTAAAATTTCACGTTCATCACTTTTTATAACGTGCTTAACGAAGCATAAGGCCACAAATATACATCTGTTTATTCTTATATCGGCCACGATCATATTTTTAATCTTATAACCTTTAAAGTGTTGAAAATAGTTGCCAAGACGTTTACACATGACAAACATCTCACTATCCTAATTTTAATGTTTACATTTATTAATAGAATTTATTGCTCGTACTTTCGAGATATACATATTTGGATCAAAACTATTGTAGTGACTTGTTTCTACGTACGTCTGCTATATATATATATATACATATATATATATATATATATATATTTATATATGTATATATATATATATATATATATATTTATATATGTGTGTGTGTGAGTGTATATGTATACATATTTTAATATTTAGGGAAAAGTTTCAAGTAATTTTATTATTCCGGAGAATAATATTTTTGGGATCAAATGGAATAAACAAAAATGAACGACAAAAAAATGGAATCCATTATGTGACCGTCTGCCCTCTGTCTGTCGTCGTGTATATCCATGTGCTACAACCGCTCTTCTCAGAAATGGTTAGGCGCAACTGAAATTAAATTTGGAATAGTGGCGGAGCTTATGGACACATATATTTGGCAATAGTGGGAGTTTAAAAAATATTTGTCCGAAAATTTTGGAAGACGTAAGTGAAATAAAAAAAAGGCAAAATAAAGCATGTATAACGATTCAAAAGTTTAAATTTCTGCGGAATTTCAGGTAAAATAGTTCTAAATGTACTAGAGATATATTTGAAAACGTTCTAAAAAAAATTTCGTCTCATTTAGGAAAGTGCTTAAATTAAAATTATGAAAAACAGCCATACGGAAAGTTTCATTATGCTGGAAAATTAATTACACTTCCTTTTTTAACCTGTAAACACATACTAAACAATAAATTTTTGGGTTGAAAATTAGTATTATTGTCTTTGAATTATTTATTTGAAATACTAAATACTTTTAAACATTAAACGTATTAAATTTACCTCAATATATGGAAACCCTCTTGTCATTTTTAATGCGTTATTTCTTATTTTTTTAATATATATATATGTATATATATATATATATATATATATATATATATATATATATATATATATATATATATATATATATATATAATAAGATAGTGATGTTACAGAGACGAAAATGGTTATGTGTACTTATTTATATTTTGTTTATAAAGTGAATTTTAAATACCTATTTGTATAAATTTCATATATATGAAACTAATGTAAGAGGTCCAATTGGGCCGGTGACTAAGTATATTTAGGGTATTTTTTTCGAAAAAAGGCACAATAATACAAAATAATAAAAAAATTGTTTTAATAATATTTTTTTAAAACGAAAGAACATGCCAACATTGGCAGAAAATAATTTTTCAAACGGAAGACATTGAAAAAAATGGTTTTTGGTTTTAATATTTTGCCCTTAGAAAAATTTGTGAAAATTGTTTTCATTGCTATGGAAACGGAATCAAAAACCAAGTCTTAAATAAAAATTTGCTGAGGTCAAGGATTTAGAATGCGTTAACGTAAGTCTATTGAGTAAAGTACTTTCAATATGCCCAGTTAAATGTAACGATTCCCGTAGTTGCGAACCATTGATATCATAGCAGTATTAACCCTAATGGAAAGACATATAAATTCCTTCTAACATTTTAGGTTTTTTTCCGTAAGCGTAATGTTCGGTACTACGAGTCTAAATTTAAATAGATTATGATGTAAACAATACACGCTTTTGTAGCAATGTATACTAAAAATTAAAATATCTTTAACAATAAAGATTTTGTTGACGAGCGAAAGACTGCCCCATGCCACCGAAAAATGAACTTTGATATAAAAAATGGTTGAGTGCTTGATGTCATGTATCCTACATTTTTTATAGTCACCTATTTGTAAAGATATTACAAAAAACGAACTCGAGGGCACCCCATTTTTTGTCAGTCCTGATACCGTAGGGGTACCGTGAAATGGTACCCCTGCGGTATCAAGACTGACAAAGTAGGGGGGCAGTGAAATGTAGCATTCATCTGCGTGCGTGCGTGCGAGATGATTAAAAGAAACGATACTG
This sequence comes from Druceiella hillmani, assembly GCA_039881145.1. NCBI lineage: Eukaryota > Metazoa > Arthropoda > Insecta > Lepidoptera > Hepialidae > Druceiella > Druceiella hillmani. The sequence continues at coordinate 9,540,030 of JAYKKI010000034.1, forward strand.
TACCGCAATATAATTTTCGTTATTTTATACTTTTCTTCGCACTTCTTATGCGGTGTTTACGGAAATCCATTAATTTTTTTATAAAAAATTATTTCTTTCTTTAACAGTGTAACACTTGGTTATATTTGTAATTAAGAATGTAACGATTGCATTTATAGTATTATACTTTGTATTAATATGTTGGTATATTTTTAATATATTTTATATTAAGTAGAAACAATACATTTGCCTGTTTATTATAAGTATAATAAATAAATGGACAATGACACCACATATAAAATATTAACATAAATCTGTTCACATGTATAATTAGCGTGACCGGAATCATATGTTAGTGGATATTGTCGTAGCCTGAGTTATTTAACCAGTAATTATTTCACAAATGGATAAATTAAGCATTGTGTATGTGTAGTTTACAGCCCTATAATAATAGATTTGTGTTTGAGGTTCTCTCTAACATCTTAACGTGAGTTTCCCATTCTTGTCACGGTATTTCCCGTCTCTAAATTGGCTTGGAAGTTTGAACTGAAGCTTTTCGCCTATGATTAAACCATATGAACTATATTAAACTATATAAACTTCGTGTCGGATAAATGGAATTTGAGTCAATATAAATACATAAAGTTACTCCTAGACCTTTGATGCGAATTTTATGAATTAGGGAAGCGATTTATCGTATATGGTAATAAAAGCTCAATATAAATATATTCGTGATTTAATTTTCTAATATGTTTCACTAAAAGCTTTGATACAACTTTCAATAATGTTCTTTTCATTTTACTCATCAATGTTAACTATCATTTCAAAAACGCAGCTTGATCATAAAAGATAATGAATAGAACCCACATTACATCTTTAAAGATACATCCATTGACATGAAAATTGGTGGCTTGAGCTTAAACATATTTCCCTAATATTTTGGATATATTGGAATGTAACATTCACATTATATCAAATTAGTTTTTTAATAGTTTATTACATATTAATTAATAACATTACCTGAAGAATCTATTTAAAAAATGTCGTGACCAAAGTTCCAAATTCGCAGAAACGTGAGACTGTGATAAACGGACCACTAACCTAATTTACGAATGTGATAAAGCGAAGCTCGTTTGAATACAGAACCTTAAAATTGGTTATGAACAACGGAAATGATCATTTGCCAAATATGTCATAAAAAATGTTAACTTAAAACTTAACATTTACATAAAAACGAAGGCTGAAGGCTAAATGCTTTATTATCCACATATTTTCTTTATTATCACGTAGTGTTAAAAAAATTGCGATATAACGAACCAGTTACGCGATAGCAAATAATTCTGTATATAATAACCAATATCCGACCTAAGGAGTATATATATTACTTCTTTCCACGGATAATTGTGACAAATATCAATTTCTTTGCAGGTTATTTACTTTATTTTTCTGATCGTTTTTGAATTACTAGTTCAAGGTATATTGTAGCTAACTTGAGGAGTTAAGCATAACAATTAGTATGTAAACAATTGTTTTTACGAATAATTATGGCAAACACCACTTTCCGTGGAGTTTATTTGTTTTATTTTTCCGATTATTCCCGAATTAGTAATTTAATTCATGTTGTAACTAATATCCAATTTGAGGACAAACAGTGCCAATAAAAATTGTTTAAAAAATATTTAGAATATTTTCCTTACGAGAAAAAAATAACAAATATATTTATTCACAACTTTTTGATTTATACTAAATAATTATAATTTAATTCGAAATGCCAAAAAGGAATATAATGTCCATTACAGTTTCGATTGACGCAATAGTGAAAGAGAAAAAGAATAATATTCATAAAAAAAATTGTTCAATTTCTGATACTTTTTGTAGGAGACAGCCAGAAGTGGTAATCCGCGTTCACTAGTCTTAAAGAATATATATATATATATATATATATATATATATATATATATATATATATATGTGTATATATATATATATATATATATATATATATATATATATATATGTATACATATATATATATATATGTATGTTCATTATTTTCAATGCTTTCACATTTAATATTTAAATAGTCAGTGTTATTTCTGTATTTTTTAAATGTGTGAACATGTTTGTTCAACAATGAGTAAAATCAAATTAGTTTAATAAACAATTTACCAGCAAAAATTGAACAATTTCGTTAATTACTTGTATAAATCATAATCAATCAATCATCGTCAATGTGTTGTTCTGTCGTGACATGAAAGAAGGAGAAGCAAACACATTTCCGTATTACATTGGTTAGAATAAAGAAAACTGTAGAATTGACCTGTTTGCATATTGAGTAAGCAACACGAATGCTTCTTCCATACATACAATTTTTAATGTGTTTACACGTTATAGAACTAAATTCGTTTAATCGACTTCTTTTAAATTGTATCTTTGTATATTTCAATTACAAAACTGATATGTCTGCTTATTTTAGGTATTTACGAAGGAAATATATATTATAACAACATAAAAAGTAATAGAATACAAAAGTATTGTCTGTGAGCTTGTTTTTCTCACACATCACGAAAAAATTGCCAAAATTATTTCGATGTAGTTTTTAACGGTGGATTCTATTAGATCTGAGGTGACATGTTGGCTATAATTAATCAAAATCAATCCAAAAGAGATATATCAACTTGACGTTTCGATTAAAATTACTAGTCAATAGCTCTTTCATTAAATTATTTTTATTACAGTCATTATGTTTAGCTGATCTGGTATGAGCATTAAACTGTAAATAGTACTAATTTTTGTCATTAATATACCGGTGTAGTTTAAATAACTAAAAAAAATAAAAGCATAAAAGAAAACAAAAGATTGTAAACCTGGTTATTAAAAGATATAAAATACATATTTTTGTTTTAGTTACAGTATAATATAAGGAATCAAGAAAGGCGCGTCGACTTTAAAGTTGCACACAAACAAGCAGCGTTGCCATGTGTGTATTAGTGATTTCACTACTAGTAAATATTCGTTCTGCAACTGCGGAATTTTATAGAAGAATTTCTAATATAAACAAAGACCTATAAAAAGGTAAAAAAATTGATTTTCGTAGCTAAGGGAAGACAAGTTTAAAATCTTGAAATTCGAGGGAATTTAGAAGTTTATGGTAGAAGATTTTGTAATTGATTTATTAGTTTGGGATTCTCATAAAGCATGGATTCCGTTGGTTATACTGAGGAAAAAAACACTCACGTTATATTTTAGAAACAATAAGAATTTCCTCTTTTAAAATTTATTCATATTTGAGTCGAATACATGAAATAAAAGTTCAATATCAAGAGTTTATTTTGTGAAGTTACTTTACATTTGATCAAGATCGCAATTATTTTTCCAAATATTAAGTATTTTTAATATTTATTATTCTTGGTTTAAATTTTTCATAGTTGCTTTATTTTGAGGTAAAGGAGTTGGACAAGGGTTTTTATACCTACTTTTTAATATAAAACTAATATTTTGTTGGAATTTGGTAAAAATATCGTCACCATTTTATTAGATTTCTCAAGAAAAAAGATATTCACCTAGCTCCCACAATGATCTTAAAGTACCCATTAAGAATTTATTCACTGGTTTTATTGTGAAGATTAATATAGTATGTTCAAACAGTCTCCCAAAAAAGATTATTTAACTCTATTATTTAGTGAAAAATAAAATTGATGGGTAGACGGGCCGATCAAAAATGGAAAAGGTTCAATTAGTGATTTATTTAATTTTTTTTTTCATTTTGACAAATAATATTCCAACTGATTTTATGATATAGTGTACGTTTTACGATTAATATCATAATGAATTATTTTGCAAGATAACTAGTAGAAAATAATAATGGGCTTCTAAAGTGCCAACCATCTGAAATGTTTAAGGAAAATCACTTAAGTAATGTTGGACCAATAAAGGGTTATTTCTTTTTGTGCAGAAGGTCCCTATTGAACCTATTTGACATTAGAAATACAGCATTACGATTGGAAAAAAATTAAAACGTCTATAATATAAGTTGAAGTGTATTTTTTCCTGTTTAGTAGCATATACGTATGAAGACTATTTGTAAAAAGGCTATATTGCTCGTTGATGTATTGATAAAACTTTTACGATGAAATTTAATTTTTCTGTGTATTCGAATCGTACTATTTATTTGAAATAATATACAATTACACACAGAATTGATTTAATTAAACTACGAACAATAATACCACAGCAAAGTAATTATCATAATTAACTTGATATCTGTTGTACATTCCATGTACTGATCAAAATCTATTCAGATTTAATGGGATTATCTTCAAAATAATACCCGTGTATATCTCACTGTGGTGTAAATTATTCAAGTCAAAATTAATCCAATGCATTAATTCAATGAATCTCTGGGCGTTTAGTTATTAAGCTATCTATAAATCACATTTGAAATGGTTATCTATGAGATTATTTCATATGTAATTGCGGGTTCAAATAATATAATAGTAATGTAGTTCCTTTCAAATTTTGATGTTAAAATTGTATTTAAGATTTGTGCGAGACATTTTATAACTTAAGTTTTTTAATTATAGTTATTCTCTCGTTAAACGAGAAGCTACTAGCAGTCACCCAAACTGTCCGCTTTCATTTTATGGGAATATGTATATTTTGTGTGGACGAGTAAGTGATATTGTAATGGTACATTTTAAATCTGCATATATACATACTTTAAACCGCAAATAATCCGATATAATATTTAGTTGATAACATAAATGACAAATTAATTGCAAAAATTATTATAAAGAAAGGAAATTAATATGAAATAATTACATAAATTAGTCGGTGTTAACTTATCACATATTAAATAAACAATAGTAATAAATATATCTATCCGAAGAACTATATTGCTCCATACTGGTCATATTTTAACATATATATATATATATATATATATATATATATATATATATATATATATATATATATATATATATATATATATATATATATATATATATATATACATATACATATATTTGCATAAAGATATTGTTAATTTTCCACCCTAAAATAATATAAAAAATATTCTCCCTATATTTTGTATACATAGACAAATTAAATGTTAGCATAATCATAGAAAACTAAAAAAAATCATTTTTTGGAATATTATAACACTGTAACTCATTTTGATAAATATTCAATAAGGTGAATGGAACGAATGTTAGATATTATGTGATACTTTTGTGGAACGTTTTCAGTGCTAACGTTATATTCAAAGAAATTATATTGAATAAAATATACTTTTCTTTCGAAATAATTTTGAATGAAAATTGGTAAACTGGAGAAATTTGCATTGAAATATGTGAAAAGTTTTACAATAAATATCGAAATAACTTGTTCCTCGGTACGGGACGCTTACAGTGGAGCTACTCCAAATGTCTATATGTTACCATTAATTTTCGCAGAGACTACAGATCCTAACACAAGGAAAGTCCTAGTTGTAAATTCTATTTGCTTGCACCTAGTATTGGAATGATAAATAAAAAAAATATTTCTAAACCATTTTCAAAAGGTCAAAAAATTGCTACGAAAATTATACTTTCCATCCCACCAAGCGGGATATCATTAATAATGTATGTCAAGAATTTTCAGCGCGTAATGGGAATAAAATGATTTTGAGAGATGATCTGAAAAAGACAATGAAACCAATAGAACGATTTGGCTGCATTCGATTTTTGAAACTTAACTATTACCAGCTAAACTAACTCGGGCGAGTGCATACTCAGCGTGTATTACGAGTGCATTCTCGGCCAATAATACTCGGTGTGCAAGTCATACCCACAGTCAATTTAACCCATTTATAATGCTGCCAACGTAAATTCGAATATATCGCAATACATATTCCTACTTTCATACCCGTTTTTCATAATGATAAAATTTTGTGTAGTGATCTTTCAAAAATCCCTGATCAGCTAATAGTAAAAAACTTTTCCGATTGGAATAATTTTCTGTTTTAAGAAATTTACTTACGCGAGAAAAACATTACTTCTAATGTTCACTTAAATGATGTATTTATTATACAGTCAATAGTTTACATGGTTTCGTATGTATATGAACATTACATTGTTTTTCTTTACAACATTTTCCCCTCGAATATTATACCGAGTTTTCAACTTTAAATTTCAAATAGCTACGATAAACACATTTTTCAAACGTTTTCACGGGCAAGTGTTTGTTCCAGTACGGCAAAACAAGCTTAATATGTCAAAGTATACAAGTATATATCCAACTTTTTATCGCGATGGCCTATAATGAGGTGTGTAGAGTTGTTTGTGTATTTACACTTCGTATTTTAATATATCGCATGTATTGAGACGTAAGCTTTAAGTTCCTTAATGGAAAATATATTTAAAATAATTTACTTTTATCATATTAGAAGAATAATATTTTAATGTAAAATAAATAAAAATACGTATTCATTGGCAAACGGTAATTCAGTACAAGATATTTTTTTTTATTTGTTTTTTAAAAAAAGACATTTACAGTAAAGGAAATGAAATAATTGCTAACTGAAATATTTGGTTAAAGATTTATTTAGATAAATATTATATACAAAAAAGGAGGTAGCTTTATAAACTCAGAAATGATTAAATACGAGAGACATGCTTTTTTTAAACAACTTTTCGTTTCACTACAGAAGAATAAATATGGTCAGAAAAATGTCACTTCTGTTATAAAAATTAGGCTTCATTAAGAGCCATACTATCTCATATGTTTAAAGAAATATATCCTATAATCAGTTTTCAATGTATCCGAGGAATTTTACCTATACAAAAAGTCTTCAATATATCTCAGGTATTTTATTTGACATCGCGATCAATTAGAGCTCGATGACTTATCTCAAAATATTTCTCCTTATCTTTTTAAACTATTGTTGTTAGTGATATTTTCCAAATGACGTAGTTGATTTCCCCTTTTAATCAAGTCGTACTAATGTGAAGAATAAAGTAAGAAGAGAAGAAAAAAGAGAGAGAACAAAATATGGTATTACTCGGTATGTATTCATGCTTTTCGCCGGTTATTCTATCACTTCCGTCTGACTACGAAATCAGTCACGAATATGACCTGACATCAAAAACTTCATTAAATTATAAAAGCATTCCACTGACAGAATATTTGTATCTTTGCAATATGGACATGCGGTTGTGCTACGCTGTTGGCTAAATTCAAGGAATTGCTCGTTATAATAAATTTATTAATTTGACAAAAGGAACACTAAAATCGTATAGTATAAATAAACACATAAAAAAATCTCTTGCTCGAAAAATTACCCAAGTCCCAAGGGAATGATAAAGGCTTGGATCTTTACGTTACACTCAGGTAGGCTACCTATTTCCCTAAGAATTGTTAACCCAAACAACTACATTAATAAAACTTGTCCTGCGGTACTCTAGCACATTTCTTATACCGGATTCGAATTTGTTCTTTCAAAGGGAATTTGGTCTATTTATCTAGAATACTGTCTAACCTGTAATTAATCTTGGTGCTCTATGTTGTTTATCTCTTGGTTCCTTGGACATTGTAGGTCAAATTACGTTGTGGCAAACATAAGTTGAATAATGATATTGTCGTTCGAAGGTTATGTGAGTTTAGTTATATATAGGTTGGATGAGATTGAAGCATTTAGTTTATGTAGACACAATTCATAGATTTTATCATATAAAATAGATATAAGAAATACATTTATTTTTACATACAATGATAACATATAATGTTCCAATAATTGTTGTCCAGTACAAGAGTTTGGAACTTTTCAAAGTTGTTCAGTTAAGTAAAAGAAAATTCGAATAGAGTTTTCTCGGCTGCTAATAGTTTAGAACAAAAAATGGCTCGTAAGAAGTATAGTTGCTGTGAGAATAATATATAAACAATTTATATTAAATACGCGCGATACACCACTTCTATCTATTGTCTGATTGTAAGTAGACTGCTGATCACAAGTGACATTTATAATCTAACGAATAATTTCTTAACCTTTTAGTCGCGATTAGATGAACATGCGTAAACCACAAAAAGGAAACTTTTACGTATTTTTCACGTTAGTGATACAAAATTTTAGCAAATAATGAAATATTATATACTGATACAAGCATCGTGTGGTTATTTACTAAATTATCGATTCTTTCAGGGTGCGCTCTGTTTAAAAGGTTAAAAACTTTAGAGTAATGGTTTATGTAATTCCAATTTTTTTCTTACTTAAAAACGAAATATTGGTATACAAAATTGTCATTAAATTTCGAGGATATTTTCCTTAAATGTTTGCAGGAAACTCTAAATATATTATAAATATTAATAGTAACAGAAACAGTAGTCTTTGTTGCCATCAAGTGTGTGATTCTTTGTGGTTTACTGTTTGATTTACTGGTATGGAGATTATCGTTTTTATTTATTTATTACCAAAACAAAAACACTTAACGATTACAAATTTTTGCTCAAATTGTGTTTATTAAAACAATCTATTAGATTATGTATAATACGACATGACGTAGGTCTATTCTGACATTTTAACACTAAAATAATATAAACTACAGTACATGGTTACTTTAGGGAAGAAAACAAAGAGATTGGCTTACTACTGAACACTGAGTAACAAATATTACAACAATTTACAATTTTTTTAAAAGATTACGAATTTTACTATATTGTTTTAAAATGAAGAAAACATCACCGTAAGGTGAAAAAAGTTTCTAAAATTATTTCAGATAAAAACTGAATTCATTTTAGTACACCAAGACCATTTTGTCCAATTTTTAATCCTTTGCCATCTCTAGACCGAAAGCGCTGCATACCATATCTTGGTAGTTTTTGCCATTTTTGGAGCACCATACGTCACCCATTATGATAGGAGTAGACATTTTTCATAGTAAATCATTGAAGGTTTACGCTTCAAATAGTGAAATATAAAAATAATACTAGCAATGTATTTTTAAAATTTTTGTTGTCTTTTATTCATACAAAGAATTTAAATAATTTAAGACTAATTTCTTCATATTGGAAAATTATTTTCTTTTTTTTTTTAATTTATTAGTCTAGTAATTATTCGTAGACAACATTTTTTACGTAATATTTATACGCGGATTGTTTAAATGCTATTGTATTAAAATATTCTACAATTATGTAATATTTAAAATAAAATAAAAATGTCTTTTTTGTTTATTTCTAATAGAAAAAAGTAATCAAATTTTCGTTTTACAATATATATTATACATTTGATTGATCTTCCTAAGTAACTTTTGCTTCTTAACATAATCTCCACAAACGTTTTTTTTAATATTCCTTGTGAGCTCCAATTCTAGGCATTCTAACATGCAGGCAAAAGCTAGCAAAAATCGATCAAACACACTTTAAAATCTATGTATAGCATTAAAACATGAAGGAATTGAAGCGCGAAAATTTTAAAGGCATTTAGCTAAGTAATAATTTACGATATTAATATGATTTCGTTTATTTTGTTAAGGAACTAATTTCAATTAGTCGCACCTAAGGGTTAACAATTTACAAATAGTTAAATTATAATTATGATTTACACAAGTAATTAACGAAATTGTTCACTTTTTGCTGGTACATTGTTTATTAAACTAATTTGATTTTACTCATTGTTGAACAAACATGTTTACACATTTCAAAAATACAGAAATAACATTGACTATTTAAATATTAAATGTGATAGCATTGAAAATAATGTATATATATATATATATATATATATATATATATATATATATACATATATATACATATATATATATATATATATATATATATATATATATATATATATATAAATATATGCATATATATATATTTGTATATACATATTTCTGTAGCTTATATAGTTAAAGTCAATTAATTTTTTTTCTATTACACAATATTCTTGTGAGCGATTACTAAATCTTTTATTTACTTCGTTATAAATATCACATCCCTTCTTTCAGGATATTGTTTGAACACAAGTGAAAAGAATGTAATTGAAGTATTAACATTCGAGAAAAACAAGTATTTTACTTACGGGAAAGTAACTTTCGCTAGGATTATTTATTGCTTTGTAAATTTCACGGTAATGAAACCAAAATATGAACAATGCTTTAACACACAGAATTTTTTTTCATAAAGATATTTTATATTAGAGGTGTGTATTACTGTAGTACCCAATAATGAAACTTTATGTTACTAAAACCATATTAATTTTAACATTTTATATATTGTGGGGAGAATTTCGGTTAGTAAAAACATTATAATTAATAAGTTAAATTCACACACAATTATGGTGCCATCTACAGTTGAAGAGTTCTGTTACTTAACTTTTTATTTCATGACTGGATTTTAATGAAATTTCTGTGATTATAATTTGAGGTTTAAATACTTACTTTGAAATTGAATTTACAATGAAATATTGCAAGCTGTACACACATAAGCTACGTTTTAAAATGCGTAGAAAGGTTGACGTATTTTTAATGAATTTGAGAACTGCAAATATCGAATTGTAAATAAGAAACATTTGTTAAAATCAAAGATAATTAAAAATAATGAAGCAACATCTAATCGTGTAACTTGTCCACGTATATCGCTATTAATAAAAACACAACCTACAAATAACCTGAGGAAATATGCAATGCGCATTTGAAAAAATTCTTAATAATAATAAAAATATTAACTTTTGAACGTTAACAATTAGACCAACAATACTTACTGAGTTTGTCTTATCGACTATTGTAGGTCAGTTTGTAAATGCGACATAGTAATTTTTAAAGTTTTTATTTTCAATTATATTTGTCATTACTGCTCAGTTATATACAGTTATAAAAAAAAGAGACTAACTGCCATATTTGGTACGATGGACGAGAATATTTACATTAATTCATATTTAGTTATATTTCTGTTAATAAATAAAAGTCACAAAAAGTAATTAATAAATCAGTTGATGGTCTGAATATATGATTAATTTAATTGGATTCCAATTCTATATGTCAAAGTATGATTTTTCCAATGCTGCAATGGATTTAAGAAAAGCTTGGTAAAACAAAGAACGATGTACATTAAGTAACTATACGCCATAATATTTTTTCAAGCATAATTGACGATTTGAGAATATTGCCACATATTGTAACAAAAATCTATATTGACAGGTTTTTCCGTAAATACTTAGTAACCGTCTGCAAAAGTTTCGTCATTATTTGTAAGTAATTATTGTTGTGAGAGTCTAAGAAATCACACATTATATAAATTTATCAGCCCCATTTTCTTTAAAAAATATAATATACTATTTTGATAAATAATTCTGCGAATTTCCTAAACTTTTGGGTTCGTAACTGATTTAAATATGATAATATATTATTTAGAATTTTTATTTTGAAATAATATTACCTTATGCAGTAAGAAAAAAGTTAATAAATTTGATACATAAATATTTCTAAAAAAAATTTAACAGACCTTATGTAAACACGAATAAAAAGGGCACTGAAAAATATAAAATTTTGAAAAGACGTGTACGCTTCTCTCCTCTTTGATATTTACGCTCGTTTTTGACGTTCTCTCTGACAATCACGACGCCTCTTTTATTCTTCTATTTTAGCGCCTATAATATCCTATGTTACCAAGAATTTTACTAAATTACGATAAATTCGTTATGAGCAATATTTCATTTATGAAATTAGAAGAGACGTTTACGGTATTTAATGAAGCTAAAAATATTCATTAACTCTTACATCTTCATATATACATATGCATGCGCACACGAGCGCATACATACTTATATACGGGCATTTAAATTATATTCCCTCTTTTGGCTTCGCCGATACTGGTGATGCAAACCTGATATACACATTTAAATAACATACATGTGACTACCACTTTTAATTTCCATGAACTTTCAATATGCGCATTTAATGTCCAAGGCCAAATTTTAACCATTTTTTTATATGGTACTACTCTGCTACTAAATTGCTTGATTAATTTTGAAGATATATGTTAACATATAAAAAACTGGAAAAGGAATTCGGAGTTCAGTAACAGAGTCTCTATTTAAGACCCAAAATACTAATTTTAAAACAGCAGATCTCTCACTGTTTAGGCGGGTAGTATTTAAAATACTTAAGTAGTAACCTACACCATCAGAACTGAGGAGTTGGGACTCGGAATTCAAAGACAGAGTCTCTGCTTGAGACAAAAAATATCAACTCAAAAACAGCAGATCCTTAAGCCACCAATATCAGGACAGAGAAATTGAAATCCATAACAGGGTTTCTTCTCGAAACCTAAAATATTATTTTGAAAACAGCGCATTCTCGAGTATCACAGTTCAGAAAAGCAGTATCTCTACGGCATCAAGCCTATAGATTTGGAATACAAAGTTTTTCCACAGTATTCTAGAGTAAGTCTTTAATTTTCTTCGTCAGATAGAGATGTAGTCCTTATTATTGGAATTCGTTTAACAATTAAAATATTTTCGTAAATTTGGTATAAATTTTGTATCGTACCAAAATGCAATAAATGTATGTATATAGAATTTTCATATCTCCTTAAAGAAGTTTTATTAAATTGTACACTTTATTTTCTAAATTTCAGTGCAAAACACGGTACAGGTGAACTTTAATCTAAATTATACGGATAACTACTTTAGACCTTGTGTAGCTGGCTATTTTGCATGTAAACAATTTACTGTAAAAATTAGCGTCATAAATATTTTTATATTTTATTCGATATTTTTTATGAACGAGTATAAATGGAACATATTTATTTGAGGTTACTAAACTTAATTTAGTTACCTTTATTACCTTATTGCAAATTTTATTATTCACAAAGCTATTGCGTGTAGAATAATAAAAGAATAAAAAATGTGGTTTTAATATATTAATGAATTGGAATATACTTTCCTTTTACTTAGAGTACGGACCAATGGTCCCCGTTAACATGAAATAGATTGTTTGTTAAAACTACTTGTATTGGTTATTTTCCGTAATACAGATTCTATCTATTTTAACTTTGTTTTGTGTTTTACTCATTAGAATAGTAGATACCAATCTAGTAACACAAAAATTCTTGTAATCATAAGTTTATAATAAGTACCTTGCTCGAAAACATTTATCACATTTGTTTACCATAACGTGATTCACATACCATGATTCATATATAAACTAGGAATAATAAAAACATCTAGTAAATTAAAAACTAAATCGAGAACTAGATTGACAATTTCGATTTCGAAGGCGTAAATAGGGTTGTCCTTGTTTTGTATTATGTATCAAAATACACATTGAAAGAAATTGATATATTCCAGTAAATGTGAATAAAAGCTTAAATCACCCGCTGATAAATATTTAAATCTAAATAGATCTAAATTGTACGATCGTTTGAATTTCCCTACTAATTTAACCCTACGATGGCGTGAGTTAATGAACAACTAGCGCTACTTATTTATCAGAAACGGTATTATATCGTCATTAAACTAATATTTTCGCAAGTTTCGTTAGAACGAAATAAAAAACAAAATAAAAATAATAAAAAACAGATTTTATTGCAGTAAGTTGAAACGATTAAAAGTTACTCGCAGCCTTAAAATTTTTCAGTATTACTCATTTGTTGGACTTGCACCAAGATGATAATTAAATTTTGTTCGTGGGACTAAAGGGTATAATATTTAAAACTTCACTAAAATTCGTTAAGTCATAAGCGTAAACAGTCACGAGACCGACAAAACTTCCGGTCTTCAGTATACTCATCATAGGTTTCATCTATTTATTATGAACTCTTTTTTAAGAAATTTACTTGAATGATAGACATTTTTATCTTCCTAATTTTATTATGTTTAGAAATTAGAATTCAACATTTGTCGATAAAATAAGCTTAATATTAATTACATTATGGATCATGAGGATTACGACATATGTCCCTTATACATATTTCATGTTTTGCATGTGAACTTGTTTGCCATAAATTATTCCAATTTCTTAGGCCATAGTAAGACATTTTGAAGTACAGGGCGAGAAAACACAGCTTCAAACTTTAATTATTTCAAAGTCGAGTAATTACTTTCAAGTTTTGTTTGTACTTGAGGCGTATCTTTCATGCATTCAAAATTGAATAATAATTTATCAATAGCAAACATTAAAGCAAACAGAGAATAAAAGAGTAAGACTGAAAATTAATATGAATACCTACGTATTTTAGGCTTCCTAATTAAAACTGTGAAAATTTCATACCTGGGGCTGAAATTATTTAGCAAAACACAGTTCTCATGTGTTTCTAATTGAATGAATCTTAGTGGAATACTTTAAATTTTCGCTATAACCGATAAGGTTTTAAAAGATTATTTCACGCATACAAATAATAAAACCAGAACAAAATATTACAAAAATGTCTCGGTATATATACATATATATATATATATATATATATGTGTGTGTGTGTGTGTGTGTGTGTGTGAATATATATATGAGTGCGTGTGTGTATGCTACTCCACAGTAAAAAAGTCCCATATATAAGTACAGTAGAGTATTGATAAGAGTAGTTAACCATAATTAATGTTCTATGCGTTGCACGTTGACAGATGCCGGCAACGCAAGATTGATAGAAACTTTAGCGAAGGCCGATGTAGCATGACACGGTTCGTTATTTATGAAAGTGTAGCACGTATTGTGTTGATGATTCCTACAACTTTTTAAAATGTTATATACCTTATGGCTGGACGATGGGTGATTAAAATATTTTTATACCTAGGCGATTATTTTTATACCAAGAATCGAATCGCTTATTCCAAAGAGTGTGTAATTCCTGTAAGTTTCAATATGAGTATTTATTGGCCAAGTGCGTATTTATACTTTGACTGTTAACATGGTTATCAACAATTTTGGTTAAATTTGTGGTGCTACATGTAACATAGTGGAACTAAATTTTATTATCCAATTTATATTTGATGACCGGTCCAAAATAAATTAAACAAAATATTTACGTGAAAAAGTATTAGCAGAGGTAAATAAGAAACGCTACTATTCCGTATAATTTAACATTTTTGAAAATTAAATTAAAACTATATCATTCTATGTATAATTTTAGTGAAAATTCAAATGGTTAATAAAATTAAATAAGGAAAAATTGTTAATTAAAATTACTGTAATTTACTCCACCTGGAGACTGTACTCCAAAATACATGTGTATTTTGGAATACATCTGCCAGGGATTCGTTGTAAGAATTTTCACCTAAACGGAAATGTTATGTTATTACATATATAAATAGAAAATCCTAAAGGTATTTGTAAAAATGTCCACGCTCAGATTTTCTATCTCTACACGTAATAAAGTGATAAAAGAAATGAGTGTGTACCTTAAATATTTTTGGAATGAAACTAAGTGCGACAGGCTACCAAGTCTAAAACGTTTTTTATGATTTTTTCTGTTTATCCGTTTGTCGGTTTTTCTATTTGTCTATTTTACTATGCGCATCTTATGCATGTTAATATCAACAACTGCTAAAACGTTTTGGATGCGGGTATCTGTAATATATTTAAATTTACTTGGGCTTACGTTTAGGCTGGCTTTCATTTCTACCGGTTCAAAAATACCAAAAATACGGCAATTTTTAATATACTTTCATTGTGCACCCTAATGTCGGAACCAGCAAAATATATTTAGCTACCAATACCATCTATTAGCGTGTTTAGAAAACTTTATGCTCTTAGAGTTTTGAAAGAAAGAGAAGGAAAACTTCAATAAAATTCTTAATAAATTTTCCCACTCCGAATTCCCTTCGAACGGAGTCACGGGCACAGCTAATCCATAAAAAATTAATAAAAAAAATTAGTATCTTTCATAACATTTTATGTCAACTAATGCTCCAAAAGATACATGCAACTAAAACAAAAATAAGTTAATTAATTTGCTTCGCTTAAATGTTAAGCGTAAACATCTTTGAGTTTTAGTTATTAAAATATATGGAAGATAGTACGCCTACCGTAAAAGGGACCAACGAACAAACAGGCGCATCACTTTTATACGTTTTGAGGTACGAGATCATTTCCTTGATTTGTGTCGAGATATCAAACATCTTTGTAGGTATTAGTGACATCCATAATTATTTTTCCTAAATAAATTTAGTACCTACTAGGTAAGCTAAATATAATAACTTGCTAATGATGTATTTTTGACCAAGCTATAGATGTTTTCTTTAATTGACCGTTCTAGAAAAACGAATAAAGAATAAGAATGGGATATATCTACATATATATATATATATATATATATATATATATATATATATATATATATATATATATATATATATATATGTCAATAAATTACACAAATGATTCTATATTACCTATTTTTATTAAAAAAAAGAAACCTTTGGAACAACGTGCATATTCTGTCAGCCTAACAATCATTCATTAAATCATGGAAAAAAATTGTGAAAATATTTTTTTAATCCGTCACTGTATCATGCGCCCAAATGTTTTCTAATATAAAAATACCAAATTTAAGAAATACGTGTGAAAAATACAGGCAAATAAGTGTGATGTTTATATCACTGAATGAAAGGCTTTATTAAAAATAAGCTAGATATACAGACATGTAAAATTCTGTATTCTTCGAAACGAATTGGTTTAAATACGCCAAATGACAAGAAAAAACTACACAACATTTTCTTGTAATATAGTCCCTAAAAACCGGTTATAAATCAAGTAAATTTAATGAAAGTCTTATAGAAAATATAAACTTATATTATGAGCAGCAAATGTGGCCCTATATATATCAACCTTTTCATTAATATATTAAAAAACTTTTCGGTGAAAGAAAATTCAGGGCTAAACTCGTCATATGAAAGCTCGTTATGAGTAACTTATAAAAAATAATTGTTTATTCGCTGGCGTTTTTAGTAAAACTAAATAAAAATAGCACATTTTCCATATATTATTATTTCGTTTGTTTACAGTTCAATAACCAATTTTCGTAAACGTCTTCCTGCCTCCCACCTCCCTACCTATTAATGGTCGCCGCTTGTCCACTTCTCGATACATTTCAGTTGTTGTTTAAGTTGAGCGCCTTTTTGTAAATAATTCGAGGAATTGTTTTTTTAATTGTCTCAAAAAGAAAAAAATAAAACGAAAACTAATATTTTAATACACGATTATATCCATATAACAGACAAAATTTTATTGTTTAATGTTAAACTACTAACATTACCCTATTTTGCGAGGTAAATGTTTACTGCACTAACAATAAACGTAATATTAGCACAATTGGATCAAGAAATTTTTAATAATTGTGTTAAGCAGAGTTATTATTATTTTCCATCCCTTTTATTCTATTCACATTAAGTTGATTCTCGGAGTTTATATTCACGGATTGCGTTGTTTTCTAGAATTAAGGGTATGAAAAACATATCAAAATATCTGTCTGTGTTATTGAAGAGAGTGTTTAATTTAGATGACGGTGCATGAGAATGACTAGAGTGTAATATTAAATAATTAAAAGATGATTGAAAATCATTAACAATAAATCAGATCTTATATTTTTTAAATATTCGTGTAAAATTTACTTAATTTTTTATTTATATTTTTCACGCATTATCTCTTGTTTTAAGAAGCTTTTATATAAATAAAATCTCGAAATATTTAAAGTAAACACTGGTTTATTTATTATCCTATATACTGCTTCATGACCGAGATAAAATAAATGCTTTATATATTCATTTAAAATTATCCTTAAATGTATCATTATTTTAATTATCCTTAAAAGTCGTCATGGTAACATCGTAATTATTTGTTAGTTTAAAAAAGACAAAATATATTTATGTATATATTATTTTAATAAAAGTAGTGGTATTCAGGAAAATGAAACAGGTTTTTGATGATTGAAGTAAAATAATTGTTATTTAATTACATGTGGTTTGATAACCAAACAAATATATACCGATTTGCTACAAACGCTGTTTTCAAAATTCGACCTCGTGCATTTAAACAGCACTTGCTCGATTTCTAAGTAAAAATTAAAACCTTTTTTGTATTAAGTGCAGCAAAACATCAAATTTAACTTTACCTTATTACACTTTTTCTACCAGAAGTGGCCAAAATTGAGTAATGAAAACCACAGTGCATTTCATTTGGAAAAAACGTTCTGTAAAAAAATTAAAATGAGCATTAAAATAATATTGATTATAATCAATAGAGGCAATGGAAGCAAAAAAATTAACAATTGTTCCTTATTTGGTGGAATGACTTGAAAAAAGTGGCGGAAAGTGACAATTTTCTTGAAGGAAAAAATAAAGTAACTTAAAATCCGAAGAGTTTGGGCTACATCTGTTTGCCTTTTAAACCAACCATAAAGAGATGCCCCTTGGTTTTCATTTAGACTACCCCAACTGGAACACCTGAATACATACATATATATATATATATATATATATAATAGTACTAGCGACTTATTATCTATCCGTAATTTAATCGGTATTAATTCACATACATTTTACGGGTATGTAAGAGTAATCTGGATCGCAACATGTATCTCAAATCCCGCAATACCTCTTATTTGAACGGCTTAATTATTAAAGTTAAGCCTCCTGAATATGTCGTCATCATTTATTACGGTAAATGTAAATATTATCATATTTGCAGCCGGTAATTTACATTTCGTTTATAACGACTATTAAGTAACGTACGTAATTCTAGTTATTTGACCAGTTCCACTCGTTTAATGAAGCAATTCATAGAGTCGTAACGTTGTATATTAATTTAATAGTGGCACGTGTATTGCTGCCATATAGCTCAATTCAGTCGAAAAGTAAATCATATGTAAATATTATTCGATAATATTTCCATCATATTTTTGTATTTCTTGGAATGTACTTGTATTTTAATAAGAGAATCAAATATGCTGTACAAAATATTCAATTGAAATGTCGTTAGTTATTATGTTTAGAATTATTTCGACCTATATTGTAAGTTTGTTTGTTTTTATCTATCATGATACCATAATAAATACCTACATTCAAAATGGAGAACATCTATGAGTGTTTGCAAAATTTGAAATAAAGAAAAGTTTTCGTGAAATTAGGGCTTTACCAAAATTTCATACGAAATTTATTTCCTTATTCCTAGATATTAATGTGGAACTGATTTCAATTGTTTTTAAAATTATGTCAATAATATATTGTAAATTAAAATATGTAAATAGGAATAAGTGAACTTAAATTTACTGTGAATGTGTAATATTGGTTTCTACTAACCAAAAAGAATAATGTATTTTTCAGAAATGGAAATATTAATCTCGATATGTATGACGAATATATTTCAAGCAAAATGGAGTACGTCAGAGAAAGACAGGGATAAGGTGAGAGCTTTAAATGATGAAGTTAACGCTTTGAATGTTCAATCAGTGTAATTGATGCCTTATACAGCTATATCAGCTGTTCAAGCAGAAACTTTCTGTGCATTATTTCATATACTTTAATCTTAAAACATCAGAAGTGTATTACTAAGTGTGGTAAAAAAGGGAATGTGGAATGTATTTGCTTTTTGTTTTTTATAATTTTTCAGAAAACTAAAAAAAAGTGGAGAATCCCCACGCATGTCGCGCTATTTTCCAGCTATTTAAGCACTCGCATGGGAATAGAAACACCGGTTAAGTTTCATTTTAATTGCCATAAAATGTTTATAGTTTGCGTATTTTTTTTAAGAATTGGGTTTCCTTTAAACCAGCTCCAAATATATTCAAGTTCTAATTTTAAAAATTGTGTGGTCCACTGAAAGCCAAATACTGCAAACGGCATATAATTTATTCTAAATTGAAATGTTGCGTTTTTTGTTTTCAAAATCAGTAACATGAAATATATTTATTTTCTTTTTATATACAGGCCGACGGCTTATTTTGTAGATGTTTTGTTGAACTCTTTCCTTTTGTTTAGAAATAAATATAGTATGTAGAACTGCAAGCTCAATTTATTGATTTAAAGCGTGATAAAATAATATAGCAAAAATTACTAACAATTGGTTTTAATCAGATGGTGTGTGTTTCGGTTCACTCAGCAGTTGAAAGAAACAAGAAGAGTAAGGATTTATCTCTTCCAGTAGATCATTTGTATTATTTCTAAAACAAGGATAGCACCAGAGCCATACAAATTCCAATATATCGACTACACGTTTTTAAAGGTTTTCTGAAACATGTTACCACAAATCAATCAGGCCAGGTGGTAAAGCAGGAGATCTACAAGTGCTGTATGTTATAAATTAGATTATAACGATCAATGGAAATTGTTGCTCGAAGGAAAGATAAAAATATACCTCAATATTAATGTTGCTCTTTATATAGAACGTCTTTGATGATACAACTTCGTGAATTAAATGACCTGCAAAATTTATAAATACTGACAAAAATATTATCACAATTATTATGAAAAATTTAAAGTAGACTTAAATGAATAAATAAACAAAATTATTTCCTTTTTTTGAGAGTAATAATTTTAGTCATCAGTAAACAATTTAGTCTCCAAAATTTTTGTTTCAATTAATTATGGTATATTACATATAGATATAATTATGGTATATATATATATATATATATATATATATATATATATATATATATATATATATATATATATAATAGATTGTAAACTCGTGTCTGTAGACCAAAAGTCTTTAGGATCACCATTAGTCGTACTTCAAATCTTCAGGGTCACCGTTACTCGTCCTTGCCGAGATGTAAAAAAATAACATTTAATTTAAAATTTTGTAATATAACAGAAAATAAGTTACACTTGCGTGCGGGTTCCCGAATTAATACATATCATTTTTTAATTCTTAAAATTTAGTCGAGCTTTTGTTTGTTCCTGGACTAACCAGATTTAATATATTTTTGTATCTGTACTGGAAAACTTAATTTTAAATAACAATGTGAATAAATTTGAGATTTCTGAAATGCAAGTGATTTTCGTAAGACAATAATTTTATCCCAAATTTAAAAGATACAAAAAAAATTACAAATGAATACTGTATTTTAACACGCTTCTTCTAGATTGAATTGATATAATGTTATAGGAGGGATGTGGCCAGAAAAATTCTCAATGGTTCAAATTAAACCCGTCGAGTTGCGGCTCATTTAATCTGTCTCAAATTGTCCTTTGGTTACATAGGGTAAGAGGTTCTGATGATGTAAACTTTTTAATGGGTAAAATAAAAATAAATTACACTTGCGTGCGGGTTCCCGAATTAATACATATCATTTTTTAATTCCTAAAATTTAGTCGAGCTTTTCTTTGTTCCTGGACTAACCCGATTTAATATATTTTTGTATCAGTACTGGAAAACTTAATTTTAAATAACAATGTGAATAAATTTGAGATTTCTGAAATGCAAGTGATTTTCGTAAGACAATAATTTTATCCCAAATTTAAAAGATACAAAAAAAATTACAAATGAATACTGTATTTTAACACGCTTCTTCTAGATTGAATTGATATAATGTTATAGGAGGGATGTGGCCAGAAAAATTCTCAATGGTTCAAATTAAACCCGTCGAGTTGCGGCTCATTTAATCTGTCTCAAATTGTCCTTTGGTTACATAGGGTAAGAGGTTCTGATGATGTAAACTTTTTAATGGCTAATCATATACCAATATAATTCTAGTTCGTTTGACTAATCTCGAAGAACTCTACTTAAATATTGTATTCAAAAGAAGGTAAAAATGCAGAAGGAAAATGATAATTGTATCTCTTTAAACCCACTGAGATTGAGTCCATTAGAGATGCCTCAATAAGCATTCTGATTACGTATTGTAACCAGGATGGTCTGATGAATGAAGAGATTGTTGGTCATCATCACAACTTTTCAATTTACTCATTAAGTTAAGTTGATTTAATTTGCCTTATTGTGTCCTTTGGTTACAAAACCGTTTAAAATGTTTCTTGTTAAAACTTAAAATTTTATTCATTACTATTTATCCTATGATATTCCAGCATATTTTGAAAAATTTTTCCAGATTATTTCGGGAATATTTCCTCTAAGGAATGAGTTAAATTTTGTGTTGGACTAATATTATATAATATAATTATATTTTATGATATAACTAATGTAATAATTTAAATCATTCGTTCAAAATAAAACAAAAAAGTTTTAAAAAAAAATTTTAATTAAATCAAATTCCCACATATTTTTTTATTTACGTATACATCGTTCATTCTTCGACGCCTGCTTGTATTTAAATTCAAATTTTACTTTTTTCCACTGGAATATAATACAAAGATTGTATTATTTTTGATGGAATCTAATTTGTTTTTGGAGGAAAATTTTGCTACAAGTGAAATGAATCGAGTTTTTCTTCGGTTTCCAAGAAATAAACAGCAATTATCCTTACGAATTGTTTATATCTACTTTAATGCTTTTGGATAATAGATGTCAAGGCATTAAAAAATCTTTCTTTTCCAAAAATATTTTGTGCATACTGCTGCTTAATTACCTATTCACATTGAAAAAAAGTAAAGAAAATAACAATGTATTTATGGTTAAAAAATAAGGGTTTATTACCTTGTTCGGCGCCTAGAGGATCCTTAGATACCAATTAACTTAAGTTGATTTTGCATCCGATGAGATATTCAGCGCTTAAAATTAGTCTCGTCCACACAAAAATTATGCTTCATTAACTCGACAACGCTTGTAAATAATTGACCAATAATATATTGGGTGTAGGCAAAATTCGATAAGGTATATGTTGTGCTTCGAATAACTTTTACTCATAAGAATCTTCGGTGATGATTTTCAGTATTGCAAGTGTAGGGCAGAAACACTTGATTATTTTCGTAATTGATTAAAGGCATGGCATAAAATTGTGCTCGCCAAAGTTGAAAATATCATTGAATAAATGTAAAATATTCATATTAAAATCCGGAACACAAGTTGTGCGTGAAGAGAATACAAAGTTTGAATTAAATTTGTATACTTTAAATTAACACTAAAATTTGGTTATCTACTTATGATATTTAAATCACTTTTAAATTTTCGTAAGGTAACAGTAACTATAGAAAAGTAGGTACACGGTATTTTCAATGTTTCAATAACTCTGATATGAACTACAATTAAATTTATTTATTTTTATCCCGCCAAATTGAAACACTTAAGTCACCTTATAAATTCTGAAATGGGAAATTTTCATTCTAGAATATTTTGCGATAAATGAAAAAGAAACCGAGAAATTGTTAAGTCTTCAAGTGAATTATAACAATGAATACGAATTAAATAATCATCAAATACGGTCTCTTGTACTTTACTAGTCCTATTAGGTTACGTTTATTGGCATCAAAACAAACTTTGATTGGATCATTTTTATAAAGGTCTTTATATCTGACAATGTCTAAAACAAAAGGCGTCACATTCAAATAAAGATAATGTTAAATAAAATGGTGATCTTTAACATTTCTATTTCGAATAAATTTTATATCTATGAAAGATAACATATTAATTAATGAACAAATACATACTTCTTTTTTATGGCCGTTATATTATAGTTGGCCTCTTCAAGTATATAGACAGAAATATATAGACGTAAGACATATTAGTAAAATAAAAATATAAATGAGAAAAAACATAAAAGAAAAACCAAAAATATTATAACAACTTGCATCCAATGTAGGTCACACTCCGGCCACAACAAACCATATCACTGAAATCTCATTTCTCTTAAAATTTTTTTTAAACCAAAATTTAATTTATGGCTTAATTATTACGATACGTAAATATCTTCCTATCAATTATATATAAATATATCTCAGATAAAGTGGCAACTTACCTACGAATATAATTCAATTAATTACATTATTACTCATATGAAATTTATTAACTCGTGTTTTTAATAACTGATATAAAACAGAAGCATACAGATTCCATCTTATTAGTGAGAACAAAGACGATATGCTCGCACACTTCATTACAGTTTAAAGCATTTTTTGCGGTTTAAGTGCTTCACGCTACACAATAGGCCTATTGACTTGGGAGCAAAATTCCTGTATATTATTTTTTAATCTTTTACTTTAAATTATCTCTATTATTTCATGTATTACTAAATTTATTATTTATTTGATCATTTCAAATTTATACTGGTAATGTATTTTTTAGCTTAATGTCACTTTCTTAAACTTACAAATCTATAAATTAATTGTCAAAATAAAATAACATTTTGAAGTGGGAAAATAGGATATAATTTGGCTAGTATGAAACTTATGAAATGTTAAGTCGTCCTGATTTGTATCGCTTTTATCGTCATTTGAGATAAATAAACAACAAATGGAAAAATTAGTAAGAGAAAAAGAATATATTTCTTCACCTTATTTGCAGTCATGTGTCCCATTAATTTTGACGAAAATTTGCACTCTCATTTTGTTTCTCTTATTAAGGTTGATTATGTAAAACATTTTGTCATGTAACGTATGTGATGCATTCTTGAAATAATTATCTGTTTACATAGTTACACGCTTACATTTCTCAGAAACATTTGCAGTATCTCCTCCGTCTCCTAGTACTTCATAAGAAATTATTTTCCATCAAATTATTAAATTGTGTCGGTAATATATTCATTTCTAAATAAGAGTTATTTTTCAATAAAAGCAATTTTACCCATATTATTAAATTTATCGTATATAATGGGTATCTAATTTATCACAAACTTTTAAAAATTAAGTCAAAATGTAAAAAAGAAGACTTAATTATAGATGCTGGCTGTCTACCTAAATAAAGCAAAGCAGGAATGATATTTAATTAAAATTGATATTAGGGGAGAGGAACCGAATTAAAGAAGTTGGCCAGAAATTTTTCCGCGGACAAATCGAATTTGGGGTGGAAAGGGCGCTATACTGCGCCATTATCCTCAAACGGCTGCAATAGGGTAGAAAACCTAACTGTTGTTATTATTGTACCTTCCGTACTTTATTACAGTAATTTGCAGCAAAAGTTGATTATCACTTTATTAAGAAAATACATTTCCTCCAAATTCAGTTAGCGATGAAACATTCTTTTGCTTTTTTAGAAAATGAACGAGTAAGATAGGTTTCATTCATATTAGGATAGAATGCTAATTTGTAATTTTCAACACCGGATATTATAGTTTTTATTCAGTCTTGGATGAGAAGGTAATGAATTTAGATCTGATGCATAT
Organism: Druceiella hillmani; assembly: GCA_039881145.1. Taxonomy (NCBI): domain Eukaryota; kingdom Metazoa; phylum Arthropoda; class Insecta; order Lepidoptera; family Hepialidae; genus Druceiella; species Druceiella hillmani. The sequence continues at coordinate 9,565,191 of JAYKKI010000034.1, forward strand.
TAGATGAAGATTATCCAGTTTTTAGATTATCCACTATTTAGTGGCAATAATACATAAATAAAAATTTTACTGATGAATTTAATATTAAATCTGTACAAATTTTTCAAAAATATTCAGTAATAAACCAGAATAAAAAGTGTAAAATAGTTGCATTCTGCAAACTAGCGTTGATCTTAATTTATTCGGTAATTTATGAACAATTTTTGTGCGAGACAATAAAAATACATAACATATTAAAACTATTTTTATCCCAAACTATAGCGAAAGATAAGATTTGATCTTTAAACTACAAATATTTCATAATAAATGGGATTCTTTTGGACCCAATATCTGTATTATTAAATTAATCAATCTCTGTATTTAAACAGAACTCTAAAATAAAATCCCGACAAAATTATTTGTTGTAAAAGTAAGGCCAAGTCTTTGAATTGTTATACGATTTTGGTAAACTGCTGTTGTGCGTTCAATATTTTATTGAACTGAAAGACAAGACATGCTCACGTTTTGAGGTATTTAATTATTTCGAATGCAAATATATAAAAATTTAGTAATTAGCCGAATTGTTTCAAAAAAAGGACGGTAGCGTAGTTTTTCTTTTACTTTCTACTTAGCATAAGTCTTACGGTATTCTCATGTAAAAATTGATGACCAGAAAAACTAATGCGCTACTTTAGAAATCAATATCTAATTTTTTCATTAAAAAAGCCTGTTAAATGTTTTTAGCAATGGTATATTATAAATAAGTCCCCACTCGTGATAATCTCTAACCACCAAACAGTTTACAGTATAATCAACAGCATTAATTTCTAATAAATTGTGAATTGTAAATGGTGAATTGATTAAGAATGCTAACAATTATAGTAAATTAGTTGACAATTAAATGAAACTACGTGATGTAGTATTATTTCTACTATCTTTAGTTTCTTTACCACGACCTAGGTTTCGTTGTATTACAACATCTTCAGGTGGGATATTAGCAAAAATTCTTGCTAATATCGATATTTACTGCGTAGACTCATTATTTATTACGTGTTTTGATGTGTATTGATGCTGAAGAGGATATCCTTGGCAAATTTATTAAGATAACTGAAATGATTAAATTCGATTTCTTGTTTACGCAGATGCTTAAATTGTTTAAAAAGTAAAGTTCTTTTTTTTTGTTAAACAACGATTAGAATAATATAACTACGAAAATATACCTTCTTAGATTTATTGTAAAATAAAACTATATTTTGTACATTTGTCGTGTACATCGTGTATGTATATATATATATATATATATATATATATATATATATATATATATATATATATATATATATATATATATATATATTATATATATATATATATATATATATATATATAGTTCTTACTGCCAAACTAATAAAAATGGAGATATTTTTTTTTCTCATTCCATAATTGTTGCTCTGTATTCGAATGTTCATAGCTTGATATGATATTAGACAAATATTTAGACCTTATATGTGATCGTTTGTTATTTATGCCTGTAATATTTATTTTGTTCAGATAATTCTGAATTTAATTTATGTAATTTGATTTTATGTAATCTTATAATAAAAAGTAACTTGTGAAAAGGTTGTTATTAACCTTTTAATTTATAAGTTGCTAAAATCTTTTACCGCTCATTCGTTTTATGCGCCTAAATAGATTAACCTATTATCGATCTTGTACTTTAAAAAAGAGAGAGTCTACTAAATAATGGCCTACATTATTTTCTTATTTTTATTTAAAATTACGAAGAAGCGCGTGAAGAGACACACAGGGAGTGCAATCGAACAATTGTTTCTTCTAATGATATTTGTGTCTCTGAATACCGACACTGAAAATCGTTGTTTATATTCGTGAACAAAAATTGTTTCTATTTTAAATGTCTGTTGTTTTATGTAAGATAACTAGCGGTCCCTCTGACTTCGGCATAATAAAATTATTAGATTGAAATTTTTCAGTTGTTTGGCTTTGTTAAATATTAAAATGAAAATACAAAGAATGACTGTCATAACAGCAGACTGTCATAACAGCTTAAAGTTTTCTAGCTGATTGAGATACGAAACGTTGTGATATTGTTTAAATTTCATGATATGAAAATGATGAGCAATGGTTTAAGTACATTAAAATTCTACAAAATAAAATTATTATTCATTCTTCATCCATTAAAGTAAACCCAATAGGATTAGCATAGTAGTACAAACAATAAGAAAGATAAATACCTTATTAACATTTTTAACCTTCATTTCGTCTTAAATTTGCCGAAATATAAATACAAACTTGAAAAATATGGTAATAAATACAATAATGCTCGAGTTTAATACAAAGAAATCAAGGAAAAACCTAGAACGACTAATGCGCGCCGTAAGTAAATCCGGAAAGAAGGTCAACTGTAAAATGAAAAAAAAACTTTAACAGCAATCTGTATTAGTCAAATAATAGATCAGTTGAATTAATTCTTTTGTTGAGAATTTAAAAGGTATTGTTTAATTAAACGTTATAATTTATACAAAAGTTTGCTATGTATTAGTTTCACTTGACTATATAAATTAATATAGCATAAGTAAATTGTTTGCAATATTACTGCTTATTCACGATTGATACGAGTTACTTTCATACTCATTCAGGTGGGCTATTAGCAAAGTAGTTTTCGTTGAATTACATCTTCAGGTGGACTATTAGCAAAGAATCTTTGCACACCTTGAAGATGTTGTAATACAACGAAACCTAGGTCGTGGTAAAGAACTTAAAGAAAGTAGAAATAATACTACATCACGTAGTTTCATTTAATTGCGAATAATGAATTTCTACAAAATTAACGCCAAATATATTCAATATTCCTAGAAATGGTCTCATATTTTATTATTTAAGTACAGTTTACTATTACTTGTGTATATAGTTTGGTAAGTTAGTGCAGGTATGAGTTCGTTTGAATTATTTTAGGGTTCCGTTATCAAAACAAAAATGGAATTTTTGCAAGAAACCGTCGATTATGTATGTGTTTTTCATTAACGATTTAACCTAGAAAAGTGGAGATCAGCACAATGATAAATTTCAATATTATTATCCTAGAAATATGTATTTGGAGATTTCAGGGTAGAAATAAAGCACTCGATTTTATTAACTAATTTTGTATCCTCGAGCATATCAACTAATGAGAGAGTTTTGAGGTAAGAACTTTGAAACTATAAGTGTTCAGAATTTTGTATAATTTAGTTTTATAGATATTGCTGAAAATATGCACACATAAAATGTCTCCTTGGGCACTTATGACTCATTTGCCTTCCCTTCCATCTCCGAAACGGTTAAGGCTAAAGTAATGGAAAAAACAGGGTATCTAGAAATTTACCTAAAGTGTCTCAGAAAAATATATAATTCTGAATCTTGTAGTTTTTAGGAAATTGAAAATATTAACATGCCTGCGAAAATTATACTAGGCAATATATTACATGTTGAAAACAAATATTCATATTTATTCAGGTAAATGGATTAGCAGAAATACAACGTACACAAAGGTTTAACAGAAATACAACATACACTAAAAACACTATATGTAAATATGTTGACAACTTTTGCATTGCGAGTTCTACTCGCATTTAAAAAACTTCTTTTTCACTTAATTTCTATTCACAATTAAATGAAGCTACGTGATAAATATATTTAAATTCTTAACCATGACCTGGGTTTTGTTGTTTAACAACATCTTCAGGTGGGCTATTTGTGAAGATATCTTTTCGAATTCCCCACCTAAAGATTTTGTCACACGACGAAACCTAGGTCGTAGTGAAGAATTTAAATATATTAGAAATAATACTATACCATGTAGTTTCATTTAGTTGTGAATAAAAATTAAGTGATAATGAACTTCTACTAAATTAACGCCAAATAAATTACGACTTCTTTTCTTAAACATAAGAAGCAAAGTAACGCTCGATCCGTTGTAATTTTTTTAAGTTACATTCTACGGTTTCTTTTAAAATTGCTAATAATAATTGTTTATGGTATGGGAACTATGGGACTACCGAAATTTTTGATTAACTGATTGGTTGAAATACATCAAAATCCAACTTCACATTGAGGCATATTCTTGCTTTAACTCTGTATACATTTTTAAAAAATCCGTTGATTGTGGAAGTAATCACAAGTGTTTTCCCATGTTAAAATATCCCGTAAAAAGAGTTACACGAGTATGTGGCTTTGTACTTTTAATACCATTTCAATCATATTTTTTTTCATTATTTATGTCATCGTTGTATAAATAAAATTGTTTTTATAGCCTTGTCAATCGTCCTATAATGTAATTTCTTCGAAAGTATTTTCAAATAATAATTGAACATATTTTTCAGAAAATTTCAATGGAGCCTCTATCATTCCATCGATCTGAGGAAAACGTTATTAATTTTTTTTACAATATTTCATAGATACTATTATTTTCTTTTATAAAAATATTACACTTAAAACGAGAAAACCTTAGAAGAGGTAAGCTTTAAATTATACAATCTGTTGCGAATATATTGTGGAATGGAGAAAGTTCTTGAAAAATTATTCTAGGATTGAAATACTACCACTTCTGAACTAACCATTAAAATAAAGCATGTTTTATATACAATTGAATATAAGGAGTAAAATTAAACACCGGATTTTGCTTCGTCGAAAAAAGTGACTTTCATCTTTAATCAAAAACACCGTGAGTTTTCGTTGCTTCAACTAAAAGCCAGACTAATTTATCATTTTGAGAACATATTTTAATAAATTTCCAACGTTACAACTAACATTCAGAGAATGTTTAATATATATGAGATGAGACTTTCATTTCTCTAAAAGGAACAAGAATCTTAATACAAAATCTTAAAGAGCATTAATGCAAATACCAAGTGGTTACATAACCAGCGATGAGCTGGGAATAATTATATCGTTATCTTTGCGGTTACGCTACAAATTATTTTATTCCTCCTTTAATAATATTTAACAAGTGATATTATATTTACTTATTAATATGACTGCAAAATTTCTTACCATATTACCTAAATTGAAGAAAAATAGTATGGGGTTTCGAGCCAAAAGCAAAAGAGAGTATATAATTTTGGGAAAATGAAAGTAAACCATTTTGGGGCATCAATTCGTATGAAAACTAGATTTATTTATATTTGCCTCAATATTTTAGTAATACCCAAAACGAATCAAATAATAATCTTGGATACGGAAGTCGTAGGAATTGGAAAGTTTGTTAGCAAAATTTAGGAAAAAGTTAAATTTAATTACTGTAATTTTCATGTAGCAAAATTACATACAGTCTTTATTTAAACAATACTTTTTATGCAGAAAAATATATTTTGAGCGAATAATGCTCATCATATTTCTCATTATTCGTAGTGGACAGAGAAATTCTCTGTGAAATCAGCTGTCTGATCCTATAAACTGGATCTTCTTAGTTTGAAATATGTGAAATGTTTAAATACAAGAGATCGTTAATTTTCTATCACGTAACACTGTACACAATCTAACACCATATTATAAAACAATAAAGAAGATGTCGTTTAACATCTAGGCCAAGGGGGGAAGGCCTGGCATTATCGAAATTCCGTTTGAAAGTGAGGAACAAATTAAGAGTTTTGGAGTTGAGCGTTACAAAAAAAAGTCAATACGGTTCACCAAACAAATAATTTTGTTGGGCAGAATTCATCAGCCGCATTGAGTAAGAAAGAGGATAAATGCAGCGTTTTAGGAACTCATCGCTGAGAAGATCTAAATCAAAGGTAACACAATAAAAAAGAATATTTCTAAAACTAAGTTAAAACTTCCAAGAAGAATAAGAGTCCATTAGTTACAAAGAGAGTTATGACGACAGTGACAACGGTGGATTAATTCAGTTGATCTGAATGAAATAATGCCGAAAACGTAGTACATCGGGAAATATTTGAAGAAATTTAAGAGGAATATCGATAAGATAAAAAGTAACTAGAGAGAGGGAAGTAAAAAAAGACAAAGTTAAAGTTAAGTTGTTATAAAAGCTTTTAAAGCCTAGTCGTGGTAGAGGCGGTTAAAATGAAGGAAACTATTGATCTATGTTTTTAAATAGTTTAAGAAGGTGAATATCGAAGGTTAAAAGTAGTATTAGGTTACCAAAGGTGTAGGAACAGAAGAAAATGGAGTGTTTCTTGAAGTTTTACTTTTGAATAATTCAAGAGATGCGTATTTTTTTCGGACAGCATTTTAAAGCTTATATGAATGTGTAAGTTTTTAATATTATGATCCAATCAATTTCGTAACTGAGTGGCGTAACCAGTAAAGGAAGGTTAGAAAAATGACGAAGAATATTTGGTAATGATAAGCAGGCGTAAGTATTGGGAAAGTTAATCAAAACACTGGATACTGACAGATAATTAATCAATCAATAATTATGTTAATAATTAATTAAAGTAATTATCAAATAAATACATAACCAAAATTAAATAAGCTACAAAATTGAAGTTTAATTTTTTCAACGCTTTAAATACTAAAATACTAAGTAACGATATTTATATATAACAAGACTGACGGACAGTAAACTAAAAAAATCACTACAAGAAAATTTTGATTTCGATGTGATATTATAAACTATAACTTTGACTTCTTGATTACGTAGTATCTGTAATACTTGACGCTCTACTATAAATTGACCATATTCAATTATTTTTTCCAAGACATTAGGGTTTGAACAGATGAAAGGCGTACTTAAATTTGCTTAATATTTTTAGTAAAGAGTAAAATAAAAAAGAGTAAAATTAGAAAATAAAATTTTGCGTTTCACTTTTTATGTGTTGAAAATAATATTATATTCTTTCAAATTCTACAATAAATGTTTCACGAAACATGTTCTTTATGATTAACATGGTAGTAAATGACTAAACAACTCCATTATATTTTCGTATTAAGGCAGTATGGGTACTTCTATAAACAATGTTCTTATTCAAGATGCCATAACTCTTTTGAATTACTGTTTAAATAATTTTTTTAAATTAAAGAAAGAGATTAAAAGCTGCAAATAAATGAAAATTAAATTCACTTCAGGAAAATACTCCAAATCCCAAGAATAGTGTCAATATAAGACAATGAAAAGTGATTTAACCGTAAGACAATTAAATGAAAAGATTTTGTTAATATTACGTAAATTCTTTGTTCTCTGTTAAGACAAAAATTGCTGTAATGAAGTTTGCCTGAAAAATGAGAGTGGAACGTAATAAAAATATCGCTGATTAGAAAAATCCACGTTAATATAACCGACAAAACTTTCTCGTTTGCAAAAGTAAGCAAAAAACTAATTATAGAGTATTATAATAATATAGATTAGTTCGGACGAACTTTAAAAAATGAACAATGTATGTAAGCAAAAATGTACGGATGAAAAATTGAGATGCAACTAAACTAAGAAGAAAGTCATTTGCATTCAGATTTGAAACAAATTAGAATTTCTTCCCTAGATATTAAAGGTATCTTATTTCACATCAAATAACATGTGTGAAAGAGAAGTCGAAAGGACTATGTGAAGTAATTGGAACAACGTACATTTAATATTTAACGATAATAATATTAACCACATGGCATATAATTCAGATTATTCTACTTTCACAAGAGGCTTCATTCTAAATACACATATGATACAAAAAGCTATTGATGCCATCTCTGCCCGACAACGCCCCAATAAGTTTGTCTATGCCTTGATGTTTACAATTACATGTATAGTGTAATATGATACATGTGAGCTTTGAGACGTCGCGTCGCCGTCGAAGAGGGAGGTGCCACCCTAAATACGGAGGGTAGTAAATGTAAGGGCGAGTAGACGTGTTAAGAAGCTTATCGAAAGCTTATTGGGCGAGGGCAACGGAACTATTATGATATTCGGAGCGATATCGCTTTGGTGTATTTACATATATCGACGGTGCTTTAAAACGTAAATATAGTTTTGTCATTAAATGTGGCGATGAAGAAAATTAAATATGGATGAGGGAAATGTAAATGAAAAAATTTAAGTGGAATTAATTAAAAATATGATTCTTTGCTTATAGATAATTTAGAAACATGATTTCAATAAAGCAACATGTGACATTGTGACATCGAATATATATATATATATATATATATATATATATATATATATATATATATATATATATATATATATATATATATATATATATATATAATATATATATATATATATATATATATATATATATATATATATATATATATATAAATATATAAATTTATTTAATTATTGACTATTATTAATTATTGTCTCATACTCGATAGTAGACCAATGTATTGAATTAAATGTACATTCACATATTATGTTATGTCAGAAATATTATCGAAATCTGATGATTTAATAAAACTTGCCAAGTGCGAACAGAACTTGCAATACGAGGGATAAGGTATTAAACTGTTTATATATAACAACCAATTTTGTATCATAAGAAGGGACGGGAATCAATTTATAGCTAAAAAATTATCGCGAATATTAAAAAAGCATATAATACTTTTTATTATAGAATATTGTTACAATTTTCCTCTAATATTTTATAAAATTGATAAAAATTATATTATTTTTGCAACTATAGGCTAAATAATTGTGTTCGTACTTTAACACTAATTATTATGTCAAGATAAATTTACTGTCAAAGGAAACTTTACAATCTCCCAAACATGGCTAAATATATACGGGTATGATCAAGGCTCGCCCTCGAGGCCCGGCACACCGGCGTCGGCGTCGTTCGAGCACTCAACCGTAATATCCGTCGGCAACGCCCTTCGGTACGCAAGCGAGTTCTACCCTAACACGATAAACGTCGAAGAAGCTGCATGCTAATGGCACTTTGTCCAGTGGCATCCATTGGTGAACGTCTTAGCGATGAAATTTGAATTATCTAAGCAGACGTGTAATTCGCTCGTTGCGGTTTTGGGAAAACAAAAATAAAATATATCGAATAAATAAAAATAAACATATAGTAAGGCAATAGCATAGAATTTGGTTAATTTACCTTAATGTATTGTATCTACTTATGTAGGCATTATAAACAAGTTTATAGAAGTTACATGAAGAGGAGTAGGTTATAGCCTGAAAAGTGCAATATTATCGGTACAGCTGAAATAAAACTTTTTATGACCTATTCGTCTTAATGTAAATTAATCGTAATAATGATTAGGTTTAAAATACACCAGCTCTCTTAATATATATACATATATATATATATATATATATATATATATATATATATATACACACACATATAACAGGGGTTTTTCAGGAAACATTGAGAATTTTCATTCAGTTTGTTAACATTTTCATTTCGATACTTTGTACCAAGCAAAGAAAAATATTTATAAATAATAGTTAGGTTTTTTGTTTACTATATATACTCTTATATGTATTTAGTTTGTAATTAGGAACGTGTATATTATTAAAACAAATAATTCTATACAATAGAAAGCATGCATTTGAAATGCGATTCCATAAATATTTGTAATACAGACTGTATGCATCTCTTATGGTAAATAGAATATTTTTATATGAAATGTTAAGATTTATTTTCAGTAATATGGATATATAAACGGTACGGATAATATAACACGTTGAAACCATGATCTTCATTGAAAATAATTGGATATTTATTAAATATTCATTATACTTTGATACGAAATATAATTAAATTTCATTGACACAGCGACAATATGGAATCTTTGAGCCGAGTTTTACTTAAATCTCTTGTGTGCAGAACTGAACAATTAACTGTTCGAGAGACATAAATACTGATTTACAATGTGCATTAATAACTTTCTCTCCATAAAACAAAAAAAAATTGTCTAATTATATACCTACTTTAGAAGTCATACTTCTTTGGCATGATACAAGATAACTTTACTTAGCACGCAAATAGTTAATGGAAATAAAATACGGTTGCTGAAATCTAAATTCGTTTCCATAATTAAATTTAAAAAAAAGATTTAAAACTCTCATCTTTTACAGATGAGTGATACACTGTTTCATTTTTCTGCTGGCTTTCCATTATAGGCCAATCATCTGCCAGGCCATTTTCACGGTTATTACTTTTCAGCTTTATTATTTTCTCATAAGATGTAGTAAAAATATTTATATTTTTATATAGAATTACATATAATTTAGTATAATAATATTAATATTAATAACAGTAATATGGATTATAAATATTTATTAAAATAGTTAAATTCAGTTTGTTTTAAAAAGTTAAAAAAATACTCAACATTCAATTTAATATAAAAACGTGAAAAGCCATTTCAATCGAGTTTAATTAGTAGTAAAAATAAATTGATATGCTAAAAATTTATGGTAATTTATTAATTTTTTATATTGGATAAATTATGAAGTAATGATTAATCATGTATAACGCAAATAAATATATACCGATTGGAAAAGGTCTGCGTTAATATAGAAAACCAGTAGAAAAATAAAATAGAGGCCCATTCATATACCAAATAAATTACATAAATATATGTTTAGTGAGCAACTTCATTCTATCAAAATTTCGTGGCATTCGTAAAATTTTACTCCCATACTTTCTTTCCTAACGCGCCTAAAGAAGCGTGATTTCAAAAAAATTATCTCCAGTGACGGTCTTCACCTAAGAAAGCAATGAAAACCTAGTAAAAACACATTAAAGTGGGATTAAATTGAATTGGATCTACTAAGCGTAAGTGAGAGTGACTGAAAGAGAATAATGATTAACCAAACTTAAGATATTTCCTTATCGTGGTCGACACTGGGGTATGTGGCTTAAAAAACCAGAATTATTTTTTAAAAATTTTAGATAAGCCTTTCACATAAAAACGTAATGGAAATATTCAATCAGTACTAAAGAAGATTTCTGAGAAAACGTAATTTACCTATATATATATATATATATATATATATATATATATATATATACATATATAAATTTATACATATTTTTTTTATGTGAATACGAGAAACTTGATGTATATTTTAAAAAAGATGCCCTGAATATTTAAAAATAATTATCCCTAATAATTATAAGTAAACAAATATATTTGAGTGCAATGGAATTTTACTAAAGTATTAGATCTCCTGATAATAGAATAAATTTCAAGTTTACTTGCGCACATCGCTGTTTCATATAACTATTTTTAATACAAATACAAGTTTGAGTTATAAAACGTGACTTTTTACGTGAGTTCACCGTTCGATAAAGCAAATTATTATTTCAAGGAAAGGCGCGAAAAGCAAACACTCGAGTTCAAAGAAGTGCAAAGGACGGATGGTTACTCAGTCGTGCTCGATGCCAAAGTCCCTTACTTTTATTGTTAATTTACTTCTGATTGGCGGAAAATTTTGTTTGAAATTTCTCTTGCGAGGTAAAAAATATTACACTTCCTGTTACTATAAGGGCTGACGATTACACGTCCGGTTCGGGGGACCGGTACAGTGTATCCGTAATGCCCTCAAAAGAATTGATTTATCTCCTTTACGTGTTCGAGTTAACTTTTTTCCTAATTTTTTTTGCTAAAATAACTTTTCTGAAAAAGTTTTTATACATTTGACAAAGTTATTTTTCTCTAAGGCAATTAATTAAAGTTTAGTTTTAATAACTGTTAAACAAAAATAATATTCATCATGTAAATTCATTTTGTTACTGTATTGAGGAATATATATTGATAAGCTATTATGTAATTTTCATATTGTGAAAAATAAGAGGATTAAACTTAAAATATAAAAGTGTATATAAGAATTTACATTAGATAAGTAAATAAAATGGATTTGTCGTGGAATTTTAAGATTTATAACGCTTACATTTATTCGAAACTTTTCCATAAATTTTTCTTTATTATAAGGCACGCTTCCAGGGGCGTTAAATGCATTCCATATTACGGCAGCTAGAAAGACAATGTAATAGATTTAATAAATACTTAAGGAACAATTATATATAGCATAAAGAAAGAAACAACAAGATATACATGTCTAAAAATATTAAGACTATTGAGTAAAATATCAAATATTCATATTTTACTGAAAAGCCTAAACGTAATCAAAGACACATAAATTGACGTTAATAAGTAAAATAATAAAATATTCCAAACATGCTTTAATGATACTTCGTGTTTAAAGATTATCTGTCCATTGATCTGAACTTACAAATACTTTTAATTAGAAACCAATAATCGGTGTTAACATACGGAGGTACATCTTTATAAATAAGTATAACATTTATCTTTATATACAATTAAGTAACTGATAGTTCCTTCGGCTAAAATTTAATCTAATTGAATTGTCTATATAATAAAGGAAATAAAATATATTATCTCTACATTTCGATTGAAAATATCAGGTGCAAAAAGAAATTTATACGAAAATGTAAACTTAGTAGTAAATTGCTTCCAATAAATAGAATCGATATATTTTTGAAACCTTATAGACACAATAAAATACAAAGTATTTAACCCTATCAGTCTTCCAAGAAAATATACGTACGTCATCATTAAACGAAAAGGAAATTAATTGTTTACCAAATTTTCATTTTCGACCAGCCGAGAACATCAACACCCCCAAGAAAGAAAATTTAACTAACTTCTTGTGATTCTGCAGGAGAGGATCAGCAATTTTCAAAATATAAAACAGTACTGAAGTTTTACATTCCGTTATATATTTTGACCTTACTGAAAATGCTTGGAAATACGATGATTCTACAATCTTCTGAGGGAAAACATGATGAGCAACAAAAATATCATTTTAACTCAAAATCTCCAAAAATGAGTTTTTTTGAATATGATGCAAATTTTACATAAATGCTTTTAGATATACTATTATAACAATTATATTAAAAGATTTGCTGAATTCATAACACCAAATATTTTTTGGAAACAATTCCATTAATATTTTTACAGATTTACTTTATATCAAATGTTAGCCCTATATTTTCAAAACAACTTCAGAACAGAGTTCCCCTTTAAACATATTAAAATAATTCAAAATTGTATTTTGGTTTAACCGGATTTTCCAAATAATTATGCTGTTTTACGTGTCTGATGATAATGGATGTTGTGTTAAAATTTAAAAGGAAATAGAGGAAAAAGAATTATATACTCATAAGTTTTAGGTGAATATTTGACCTGAAATGTATAATATGACCATTCCTTATTATTCTGAACCATATAATAAATACTTTTACTGGAATAGTTTATAGGTATACACAAATACCTGTGTATGGTGTAAAATTTGTAGGAGAATATAAGGGCACTGTGAAACTTGACTATTATATTTCCCCTAAAATTTAAATATTTTACTTCTTCTGAGAAGTAGGTTTTAAACTGAAATTTAAGATGAATTCGTATCAAATTTGCACACACAAGTGTTGGGTGAGACCTAGCATGTTAAATTAATCTCGTCAATTTCTAAAAAGAACGGGAATGTCGTCAGATACCCGGTTAGAATGAAGTTCTTTTCGCTATATTTTACATATTAAATAACATAAACAATGAAATTAATTAACAATATTTGAGAGTAAACGTAAAATTAAAGGAAATAAATGAAGGAATCACGATATTTGTTACGTATTTCTCTTTTTTTTGACCTTATAAATGGTATCTCAGCCACCGATACCTTAGTTAATTTGCTCGCTATAAGAGTATTGTATGATTTAATTACGGTATCAGATAATATATGTGCAAATTTTTTTCGATGAAAATAAAAGATGACACCAAAATTTAAGTTTAAAATAAATTATCCACCTATTTTCCTATTAAAACTGTACTTAGCTGACTTCATTATTACCATACTCAACTTTTGCTGAATCATTTTTAGAATTCATTCTTTACTGAGAACAATAAAACTAGTCTTGAAAAGAGTGATGAGAGGTTATGAGTGTCATGGCGCGCACGGATTGCAAAACACACACGCAAATATTAATACATCTGATGGTCACACCGTATGTCTGTGCTGTAGTAATATACGAATATATTAATATATGCTTGTAAATACACAAACGCTTATACTACGGCAAAGATATCGGTTAAAATCTTATACTTTTACTGTAGTAAAAGTGTCGGTCGAAACTTTACACTTTTTCCGGCTTGTTATCATTCGCTAAGTTTGTAACGAGATATAAGGAATATCGTTCCAAATATATTCAGTTTGTTTTTTAACAGGATAATCATTCATATTGCTAATATTTTTAGCTATGTATCAAAAAGAGGTATTCGAGACTTCGTAAGGTTTTCAAATTCGCATTTGAAAACTGAACGTACTTGGAGACAAATACATTATAGAAACATCAAAAATGCCAAAATCTGAGATAGGAATTAAATCAGTTATGAAATATTTAAATGGAACCCTATCAAATGATGATTTACTCGTAGAAATAGAAAGAATTGCTTTTTTTAATTTCACCTTGGACCGTAGAAATACTAAAATTATATGCACGCAGAAATCAACCAAATGTCGAAAATTCGATTATATCATCTAAAAAAGAATTGAATAAATTGAGTTGAGAAATTACGATACGAAAAATTATGTCACTAATGGCAGCGCGAATAAGAGATCTGCGTAAAAAGAACAGAATACAGTGAACGTGTATTTAGTAGAAGAATTCAATGATATCAGCATCGGACATTCCATGGGTTATCATGTACATACGGTGTTTGCGAGAAATGTTGACTGTGCGCGCTATGTTAATATAACAAGGGAAAGGTACAAACGTAAATATTTGCAAATGCTTGCTATTAACGTATATCTACCTAAAACAGGCACAATCATTCAAAAGTAATCGATTATTATCAATCTCAATATTTTTATTGTATTTAATAACGAAAGGTAAAATTAAGCTTCCGATTTTAACTTAATAATGCATAAATATTTAACTAAATTAAAAATTGAGTGAATGAATGAATTTAAGTAAATATCACTTCGTTAAAAGTAAATTTATTTGTTATAACCATATATACGAAATAAAATGTAAAGAAAAACCACACAAGAAATATCTAATTAGGGAAGGAAGTCCATAAATTGTAAGTAAAGAAAAACAATGCATGTTTTCAAATCTAATTAATTTAAAATTAACATAAATTAATCACAAAGATATATTTTGACAGTATTATACTATATACATTCTAAGTATATAAGTCATTGGCAAAACTACCCAAAGACAAGCACATCGCTCAATAGGAATCCGCCCGCGTTTGGAACAAGCTCTATTTATGAATATTTTTTTCCTTAACCGGATCCACATCTAATCAGACCGGTTGCATCAAATATTATGGGAATTAAATTACAAAAGTTCGAATGAGCAAACATGAAACGCTGGTACGAGTTCATTTAACGTCAGTTGTTGACTATAAAATTTACTTCCTTATGGGAACTGCGCTTTTACAATATTGATAAAATAAATTAAACATTTCGTAATCTTTTATTACTAAGTTGTCACATATCAGTTGTGGTTTTTAATTCTAGGTTTCAACTAGAGGAAAAACAATAAAGGATATTTATTTCTACTACTACTTTGCTAAAAGTGAAATTACCTACCACAACATGGGACAAAGTAGGTTTTGATTAAATACTTAAAAAACAAACAAATAAATAAACAAATGTTTTTCTTTATATTGATAGTAGGATTGTTAGTGTAATTCAATATATTAGTGTAATGCCGTAAGATAAGTTCAATTATACTGACATTTTAAGTTCAATTATATTGCTCAATTATACTGTTAATTTTAAATGGTACCAAAGTATTATACATCCCTTTATTTTATTTCAAACATCATGCTTTCAACTCTGAATATTCTTAAATCGTTATTATAAATAGGCACGTCGAAAAATTAAAAAAAAATTGTAAAACACAATGTTTTAATTTCATAATATGAAAATGATGAACAAATACAGTGGTTTAAGTTCATTAAAATTCTACCAAATAAATTGATTATTCATCTTCACTCATTGAAGTAAACCCAATAGGATTAGTATAATAGTACAAAAAATTAGATAGGTAAATTCCTTATTAACATTATTAACTTTCATTTCATCTTAAATTTGCCGAAATATAAATACAAACTTGAAAAATATGGTAATAAATACAATAATGCTCGAGTTTAATACACAGAAATCAAAGAAAAACCTAAAACGACTAATGCGCGCAGCAAGTAAATCCGGAAAGAAGGTCAACTGTAAAACGAAAAAAAAACTTTAACAGCAATCTGTAATTTTCGAATAATAAATCAGTTGAATTATATTTTTGTTGAGAATTTAAAAGATATTGTTTAATTAAACGGTTATTACATTATCATCATTTATGCAATTTTAATTTTAGAAGTGCAATTTAAACATTACAATTTAAACAAAACTTTGCTATGTATTAGTTTCACTTGACCATGTAAATTAATATAGCATAAGTAAATTAATTGCTATATTACTGCCTATTCACTTTCATACTCATTCAGGTGGGCTATTATCAAAGTAGTTTTCGTTGAATTACAACATCTTCAGGTGGACTATTAGCAAAGAATCTTTGCCCACCTTGAAGATGTTGCAATAAAACGAAACCTAGGTCGTGGTAAAGAACTTAAAGAAAGTAGAAATAATACTACATCACGTAGTTTCATTTAATTGTGAATAATGAATTTCTACAAAATTTACGCCAAATATATTAAATATTCATCGAAATGGTCTTATATTTTATTATTTAAGAACAGTTTACTATTACCTATGTATACGGTTTGGCAAGTTAGTGCAGGTATAAATTCATTTGATATATTTTATGGTTCCAGGGGAGAAATAAAGTACTCGATTTTCATTAATTAATTTTGTATCCTCGAGCATATTAACTAATGAGAGAGTTTTGAGGTAAGAACTTTGAAACTATACGTTTTCAGAATTTTATATAATTTAGTTTTACAGATACTGCTGAAAATATGCACAAATAAAATGTCTCTCTGAGCACTTATGACTGACATGCCTTCCCTTCCATCTCTGTAACGGTTAAGATCAAAGTAATGGAAAAAACAGACTATCTATAAATTTACATAAAGTGTCTCAGAAAAATATACAATTCTGAATCTTGTAGTTTTTAGGAAATTCACAATGTTTATATGCCTGTAAAATTTATACTTGGCCATATATTATATGCTTAAAAGAAATATTCATATTTACTCAGGTAAGTGGATTAGCAGAAATACAACGTACACAAAGGTTTAACAGAAATGCAACATACACTAAAAACACTATATGCCTAAATATGTTGAGAAGTTTTGCATTGCGAGTTCTAATTGCCATTAAAAAAATTTTTGTGCACAATTAAATGAAGCCACGTCATGTGAATATTTAAATTCTGAATCACGACCTGGGTTTTGTTATTTGACAACATCTTCAGGTGGACAATTTAAAAAGATATGTTTTCAAATTGCCCACCTGAAGATGTTGTCATACAACGAAACCTAGGTCGTGGTTAAGAATTCAAATATATTAGAAATAATACTACTGCATGTAGTTTCATTTAGTTGTGAATACAAATTAAGTGATAATGAACTTCTACTAAATTAATGCCAAATGTATTCAAACTCCTCTTCTTAAACATGAGAAGCAAAGTAATGCTCGATCCGTTTTCATTTTTTTAAGTTCCATCCAACCGTTTCGCTTAAAATTGCTAACAATAATTGTGTATGGTATGGGTACTACGGGACCACCAAAATTTTTGGTAAACTGATTGGTTGAAATACGTCAATATCTCAAAACTTCACATTGAGATACATTCTTGTTTTAACGCTGTATATATACATTTCAAAGAAATACGTTGATTGTGGAAGTACTCACAAGTGTTTTCCCATGTGAAAATATCCCGGCAAAAGTATTATATAAGTATGTGGCTTTGTATTTCAATACCATTTTAATATTAATTGTTTTTCACTATTTATGTCATCGTCGTATAATTAATTTTTTTTCATAGCCTTGTCAATCGTCCCATAATATAATTTTTTCCAAACCATTTTCAAAAAATAATTGAACATATTTTTCAGACAACTTCAATGGAGCCTCTATCATTGCATCGATCTGAGGAAAATTTTATTAATTTTTTTTACAACATTTCAAACATACTGTTATTTTCTTTTAGAAAAATATTACACATAAAACAAGAAAACCTTAGGTCCTGCCTCCACTTAAAAATGAAGAGGTTTAATGTAAAGGTTTGGTGTAAATGAAGAAGCTTTAAATTATATAATCTGTTGGGGGTTTATTGTGGATTGGATAAAGTTCTTTAAAATTTATTCTAGGACCGAAATGCTACCACTTCTGGATTAACCATATAAATAAACGTTATTTTCTATACAACTGAATATAAGGAGTAAAATTAAACACCGGACTTTACTTCGTAGAAAAAAGTGACTTCCATCCTTAATAATAAAACACCGTGAGCTTTCGTTGCTTCAACTAAAAGCCAGACTAATTTATAATTTTGAGATAAAATAAAATATTTTAATAAATGGCCAACGTTACCACTAACATTCAGAGAATGTTTAATATATATGCGACGAGACTTACATTTCTCTAAAAGGAACAAGAATCTTAATACAAAATCTTGAAGAGCCTTAATGCAAATACCAAGTGGTTACATAACGAGCGATGAGCTGGGAATAATTATATCGTTATCTTTGCGGTTACACTACAAATTATTTTATTTCTCCTTTCATAATATTTAACGAGTGACATTATATTTACCTATTTATATGACGGCAAATTTGTTTTGTTATATTACATAAATTAAAGAAAAATAATATGGAATTTTGAGCCAAAAGCAAAAGAGAGTATACATTTTGGGAAAATGAAAGTAAACCATTTTGAGGCATCAATTCGTATGAAAACTAGATTTATTTATATTTTCCTCAATATTTTAGTAATACCCAAAACGAATCAAATAAAAATCTTGAATACGGAAGTCGTAGGAATTACCAAGTTTGTTAGCAAAGTTAAATTTAATTACTATAATTTTTATGCAGCAAAATCATATACGGTATTTATTTAAATAATGCTTTTTCACAAAAATATATTTTGAGCGAGTAAGGCTCGTCATATTTCTCAATTATTCGTAGTGGACAGAGCAATGCTCTGTGAAATCAGCTGTTTGATTTTATGACCTGGATCTTCTTAATTTGAGAAATGTCAAATGTTTAAATACAAGAGGTCATTCATTTTCTAATACGTAACACTGTATACAATCTAACACCATATTATAAAACAATATAGAAGATGTCGTTTAACACTGAGGCCAAGGGTGGAAGGCCTGGCATTATCGAAATTCGGTTTGAAAGTGAGGGAGAAATTAAGGGTTTTTGGAGTTGCGCGTTACAAACAATTCAATACAGTTCAGGAAAGAAATAACTTTGTTTGGCAGAATTGATCATCCCTATTGAGTAAGAAAGAGGCTAAATGCAGCGTTATAAAAACTCGCCGTTGAGAATCTGAAGATCTAAATCAAACGTAACGCAATAAAAAAGAATGATTGTAAAACTAAATTAAAACTTTCAAGAAGAAAAACAGTCTAGTAGTTACAGACTCTTTTTCTTAGACGTTTTGACGACAGTGACAACAGTGCAGTTGATGCAGTTGATGTGAATGAATTAATGAAGAAAACGTAGGACATCAGGAAATATTTGAAGAAATTTAAGAGAAATATCCATAAGATAAAAAGTAACTAAAGACAGGGCAGTTAAGAAAAGACAAAGTTAAAGTTAACTTGTTAAATAAGCGTTTGAAATCTAGTCGTAGTAGAGGCGGTTAAACCGAAGGAAATTTTATTGATCTATGTTTATAAATAGCTTAAGAAGTGAATATCATAGGTTAAAAGTAGTATTAGGTTAAAGGTGTAGGAACAGGAGAAAACGGAGTGCTTGTTGAAGTTTTACTCTTGAATAAATCAAGAGATGTATAATTTTTTCAGCCAACATTTCAAGGCGTATATGAATGGTAAGTTTTTAATATTATGATTCAATCAATTTCGTAGCTGAGTGGCGTAACCAGTAAAGGAATGCTATCAAAACGATGAATAATATTTGGTAATGAGAAGCAGGCGTAAGTATTGGGAAAGTTAATCAAAGCACTGGGTAGATAATTACTTAATCAATAATATATTAATAACTAATTGAGATAATTATCAAATTAATACATACTCAACATTAAATAACTTAAAAAAATTATGTTTAAATTTTTTCAATTCTTTGAAATATTAAAAGACTAAATGATGATATTTATATATTAGAAGACTGACGGATAGTGAACTAAAAAAGTCATTATACGAAAATTTTTATTTAGATGTGACATTATAAGCTATAACTCAGACTTCTTGATTATGTAGTGGTTGTAATACTTTTTGGCACTACTATAAATTTACCATATTCGATTATTTTCAAAGACATTAGAATTTGAACAGATGAAAAGCATACTGAAATTTGCTTAATATTTTTCGTGAAGGCTTAACAAAAGTAAAATTAGAAAATAAAATTTTGCGTTTCACTTTTTATGTGTTGAACATATTATATTCTTTAAAATTCCGTAATAAATGTTTCACGAAATATGTTCTTTACGAGTTATATAGTTATTATTGTCTAAACAACCCCATTATATTTTCGTATTTAGGTGGTATTGATACTTCTACAAACAATGTTCTCATGCCCGACGTCATAACATTTTTTAATTATTGTTCATATAACTTTTTTTAATTAAAGAGAGAGACTAAAAGCTACAAAATCACTTATGCTATGAAAATAATGTGTGTTCTGCACAAATAAAAGAAAATTATTTATTTAAGGGAAATTCGCCCAATCCCAAGAATAATGTTAATATAAGACAATCAAAAGTGATTTAACCGTAAGATAATTAAATTGAAAGATTTTGTTAATATTACGTAAATTTCTTATTCTATGCTCAGACAAAAACTGCTGTGATATAGTTTGACTGCAGAATGAGAGTGGAACCTAATTAAAAATTATCCCCGATAAGGAAAAACTATGTTAATATAACCGACAAAACTTTTCCGGTTGGCAGAATTAAGCAAAAAACTAAACTATTACCGTCTAATGAAAATGGTGGCATATTAAACCGAATTGTAGATATTTTCTTACTTTCTTAATTTATCACGTTAATTTGGAAGAAAAATTTTAAAATATTTTTTCCAAAAATAAGCTTTCTCGTAAGTTAATTGGGATATTGAAGTTTTTTGATCCTAGGAAAAGATTTTTAGATATTTTTATAATATTTTTAAATAGTAATAGCAAAAATTTGCATAGGTTTTGGAAAAATTAATTTGGGGGCTAAAAATAATGCTCAAAATATAACGCTATAACTCGATATGAGATGCTAAGCTGAGGGAATACAAGAGGTACTGAATTTTTTTGTAATTTTAGTTTGTAGGTTTGCTGTTTGTAATTACGTATCATTTGTTGGTTTTTACTCTTACTACTTAACGATTCTAAGCAAATGTGAATGGAGTTTTAATTGTTTTTTTTGTCATTATGTGTCAATGTATTAATGAACACTATGACTAACGTTTGACCGTTGATACACATACATACACACACACACACACACACATACACACACATATATATGTATATATATACCACCAATTTTTAAACATTTATAAATAAACGTTTGCAATTTAACCATAAGATCACACAATGGGTATCGGTATCGAGGGCCGATTAGGGTCTTAAATCGTTTTAAAATATTAACACTTATTTTATTATTATAAGTTACAATCGAACTTCGCTAAGTGAATATTTCTCTGACCTGTTTAATCTCTTTATTATTTTTTGTTTGTATGTGATAGTCTGGCTAAACAATTTTTTTTGTTTTCGTAACGTCGTATGTGTTTTTATAATATATTCAATGAAATTTCAAATAAAATCATAAATCATAAAACACTAGATTTTATACCTCAAAATCTAGGTGAAATGAATATTTTTATTGATATAGAAAAAAGATGAATATCTGACCTGTGTTCCTATTTAATACGTGCATACATATACTCATAAACGCATGCAGGCGCACACACATACGAGCGTGCGCACACACGCACATGCGCATACGCACTCACAAGCTCAAAAATTAGTACGGACGAACTTTAAAAAACAAACAGTGTATATACGCAAAAACGTAAGGGTTAAAAAATTTAGACGCAACTAAAGTAAGAAGAGTCATTTACACCCAGATTTCAAACAACTTAATAATTTTTCACTAAGTATTAAACGAATCTTATTTCAGATCAAATAATATGTGTGAAAGAGAAGTCAAAAGGATTATATGAAGTAATTGTAACAACGTAAACTTAATATTGAACAATATTAAACACTTTGCTATATGCAAAGTGTTTATTTAGATTATTTTATTTTCAAGAGAGGTTTCGTTCTAAATACATATATGATACATAAAGCGATTGATGCCATCTCTGCTCGACAACGCCCCAATAAGTATGTCTATGGCTTGACGTTAACAATTACATGTATAGTGTAATATGATACATGTGAGCTTTCAGACGTCGCGTCGCCGTCGAATAGGGAGGTGCCACCCTGAATACGGTGAGCGGTAAGTGTAAGGGGGAGTAGACGTGTTAAGAAGCTTATCGAAAGCTTATTGGGCGAGGGAACTATTATAATGTTCGGAGCGCTATCGCTTTCGTGTATTTACATATATCCACGGTGTTTTAAAACGTAAATGTAGTTTTGTCATTGAAAGTGGCGATGAAGAAAATGAAATATGGATGAGGGAAATGTAAATAAAAACGTTAAATGGATTTTGTTTAAAATATGATTCTTTGTTTATACATAATTTAGAAATATGATTTTAATAAAGCAATATGTGACATTGTGACATCGAATATATATATATATATATATATATATATATATATGTGTGTGTATATATATATATATATATATATATATATATATATATATATATATATATACATGTATATTATTTTTATTTTTGACTGTTATTTATTATTGTCTTAAACTCGATAGTTAACCAATGTATTGAATTAAATGTACATTCACATATTATGTTATATTAGAAATATTATCGAAATCTGAAGATTTAATAAAAGTTGTCAAGTACGAACAGAACTTGCAATAATAGGAATAAGGTATTAAACTGTTTATATATAACAACCAAATTTTTATCTTAAGGGACGGGAATAAATTTATAGGTAAAAAATTATCGCGAATACTAAAAAAGTATATAATACTTTTTATTATGGAATATTGTTACAATTTTAATCTAATATTTTATAACATTAATAAAAATTATATTATTTTTGCAACTATAGGCTAAATAATTGTGTTCGTACTTTAACACTAATTATTATGTTAAGATAAATTTACTATCAACGGAAACTTTACAATCTCCCAAACATGGCTAAATATATACGGGTATGATCAAGGCTCGCCCTCGAGGCCCGGCACACCGGCGTCGGCGTCGTTCGAGCACTCAACCGTAATATCCGTCGGCAACGCCCCTCGGTACGCAAGCGAGTCCTACCCCAACACGATAAACGTCGAAGAAGCTGCATGTTAATGGCACTTTGTCCAATGCATCCATTGGTGAACGTCTTACCGATTAAATTTGAATTATCTAAGCAGACGTGTAATTCACTCTTTGCGGTTTTGGGAAAGCAAAAATAAAATATATCGAATAAATAAAAATAAACATATAGTAAGGAAATAGCATAGAATTTGGTTAATTTACCTTAATGTATTGTATATACTTATGTAGGCATTATAAACAAGTTTATAGAAGTTACATGTAAGTGGAGTAGGTTATAGCCTGAAATGTACAATATTATCGGTACAGCTAAATAAAACTTTTTGTGACCTAATCGTCTTAATATAAATATATAGTAATAATGATTACGTTTAAAATATACAAGCTTTTTCAATATATACACATATACATACATATATATACATATACATATATATATATATATATATATATATATACACATATATATCTATCTAATTTGTAATAAGGAACCTGTATATTTTTGAAACAGATAATTCGATGGAACAGAAATGATATAACATATGTAATATATTTTTACCGAAATCGCAATGTAAAAATGATTTTCGGAAATGATTTAGACATTTTATAAAATGTCCTTAAATTATCTATATAGTTTAATACTCAGATTTATTTTTATAAGTAACAGACAGTTTTTTTGCTACAGACTGTATGTATCTCTTATGACAAATAGAATATTTTTATTTGATATATTAAAATTTATTTTTAGTAATATGCTATAAACGGTGCGGATAATATACCACGTTCAAGCCATCTTCATTGAAAATAATTGGACATTTATTAAATATTCATATTACTTTGATAGGAAATATAAGTAAATATCTACAAATCAGCGACAATATGGAATCTATGAACCGAGTTTTAATTAAATTTCCTGTGTGAGCAACTGAATAATTAATTATTCGAGACATATAAATGCTTATTTACAATGTGCTTAAATAACTTTCTCTTCACAAAACAAAAAAAATTGTATTTATGTACCTGCTTTAGAAGTTATATTTCTTTGGCATAATACTAGAATAATTTTACATAACACGCAAATAGTTAATGAAAACAAAATAATATAAGGACTGGGCGTGGTTGTAAATACGGTTGATAAAATCTAAATTCGATCCCATAATTAAATTTTAAAAATTAACATTTAAAACTCTCATCTTTTACGAATGAGTAATACAATATTTTATTTTTCTGCTGGCTTTCCATTATAAGCCAATGATCTGCCATGCCGTTTTCACGCTTATTACACCTTCAACTTTATTATTTTATCATAGGGGGTAATTAAAATATATATCTTCTTATATACAATTACATTCATTATAATTTAATATAATAATATTAATAATTGTAATAGTAATATGGATTATAACTATTTACTAAAATCATTAAGTTAAGTTTAATTTTTTCAATTTAATATAAAATACGGGAAAATCCATTTAAATCGAGTTTAATTAGTAGTAAAAATAAACTAAAATCCCGAAAATTTATTGTAATGTTTAAACTTTAAATATTTAATAAATGATAAAGTAATGATTTATCATTTATAATGCAAATAAATATATACCGATTGGAAAAGGCCTCACTGATGATTCCCTTAATAAAGAAAACCAGTAAAAAATTAAAATAGTGTACCATTCATATATCAAATAAATTACATAAATATACATTTAGTGAACAACTTCATTCCGTCAAGTTTTGTAGCAATCGTAAAATTTTATTCCCTTCATTTTTTTTCTAACGCACCTAAAGAAGAGTGACTTTACAAAAATTACCTGCAGTGACCGTCTTCACCTAAGAGAGCAATGAAAACTTCGCAAAAACACATTACAGTGGACATCAAATTGATTTGGATCTACTAAGCGTAAGTGAGAGTGACTGAAAAAGAATCATGATTAACCAAACTTAAGATATTTCTTTATCGTGATCGACACCGGGGTATATGGCTTAAAAAATCGGAATTATTCTATTTTTAATTTAGAAAAGCTTTTCACATAAAAACGTAATGGAAATATTCAAATAGTTATGAAGAAGATTTCTGAGAAAACGTAATTTACCTATATATATATACATATATATATATATATATATATATGTATATATATATATAAATACATACATATATATATATATATATATATATATATATATATATATATATATACATATATATACAATATAAATACGGGAAACTTGAAAAAGATACCCTGAATTTTTAGTAATAATTATCCCTAACAATTAAATATAACGAAACAAATATGCTTGAATGCAAAGGAATTTTAGCAAATTATTAGATCTTCTGACAATAGAATAAATTTCAAGTTTACTTGTGTATATCGTTTCTTTATATAACTGCCTTGGATACAAATACAAGTTCGAGTCATAAAATATGACTTTTTATGTGAGTTCACCGTTCAATAAAGCAAATTAAATTATTATTTCGAGGAAAGGCTCGAAAAGCAAACACTCGAGTTCAAAGAAGTGCATAGGACGGATGGTTACTCAGTCGTGCTTGATGCCAAAGTCCCTTGCTTTTATTGTTAGTTTACTTCTGATCGGCGGAAAATGTTGTTTGAAATTTCTCTTGCGAGGTAAAAAATATTTCACTTCCTGCTATTATAAGGGCTGGCACGATTACACGTCCGGTTCAAGGGACCGGTAAATATGTATCCGCAATGAACTCAAAGGAATTGATTTATCTCCTTTACGTGTTCGAGTTAACTTTGTTCCTAATTTTTCTGGAAATAACTTTTCTAAACAGGTTTTTATATATTTGACCAATACTTTTTCTGTAAGGCAATCAATTAAAGTTTAGTTCTAATAGCTGTTATACAAAAATAATATTCATCATGCAAATTCATTTTGTCATCAAATTGAAAAATATATATAGAGAAACTATTATTAACTTTCATATTGTAAAAAATAAGAAGATTTGACTTAAAATATAAAGGAATATCTAAGAATTTACATTAGATAAATAAGTGGATTTTTCATGGAATTTTAAGATTTATTAGGTCTATTTGAAACTTTTCCATAAATTTTTCTTTATTATAAGGCACGCTTCCAGGGGCGTTAAATGCTTTCCATATTACTGCAGTTAGAAAGGCAATTTAATAATTGTAATAAATACTTAAGGAACAATCATGTATAGCATAAAGAGAGAAACGATAAGATATACATATCTAAAAATATTAAGACTATAGAGTAAAATATGAAATATTAATATTTTACTTAATAGTCTTAACGTAATCCAAAACACATAAATTGATATTAATAAGCAAAATAGTAATATATTCCAAACATGCTTTAATAATACTTCGTTTCTAAGGATTCTCTGTTCATTACCCTGAACTTACACAGACCTTTAATTAGAAACCAACTATCGACGAAAACATACGAAGGTACATCTTTTATAAATAAGTGTAATATTTCTCTTTATGTACAATTTAATAACTTCTAGTTCCTTCTGCTAAAATTTAATTATAACATTCTTATTACGTGTGACAAAAATTTATTTGTATATAGAATGAAAGAAATAGTCCATACTAGAACCATATCTAACATTTGATACACTCTACTTATTGTTTGAAAATGTTGGGTGTAAAAAGGAATTTACTCGGAAATGTAAATTTATGTGTAAATTGCCTCCGATAATTTGACTCTACCCACGTTCCAAGAAAATATACATATGTCACCGATAAACGAGAAGAAAATAAACAGATTATAGAAAGTGGTGAACATCAATAAATTGGAAATTATTGAGAGTATATACACCATCAGTTGAGAACATCAACAAACCCAAAAAAGAAAATTGTAACTGACTACTTGTGATTTTGCAGGAGTGATTCATTAGTTTTCAAAATTTCATATAACAGTAATGACAGTAATTCTTTTTAATATTTGACCTTACTGAAAATGTTTACAAATACCATGATTCTACAATCTTATCCAACCAATCAATCCTATCCTAAGGATCTATACCTAAGGAAAACATGATGAGCAAGATGAGCAATAATCACAAAATAAATACGAAAAATATATAACAGTAATTCAAAACCTCCAAAAATTGTTCTACATCTACATGCTTTTATATCTACTATTATTAACATTTATGTTAATAAGTTTGTTGAATTTATAACTCCAAATATTTTTTTAAAACAATTTCATTAATATTTTTACATATTTATTTTATTCAAAATAATAGTCCAATTTTTTCAAAACAACTTCAGAACAGAGTTCCCTTTCAAAAATATGAAAAAAACTCAAAACTGTATTTGAGTTCAACTGGATTTTCCAGATAATTATGCTGTCTTACGTGCCTGCTATAAATAAATACCTGAATAATGGATGTTGTGTTGAAATTAAAAAGAAGTTACATACTCACAAATTTTAGAGGAATACTTGACTTGAAATATATAATTTGTCCATTCTATATTATTCGGAACTATATAATATATACTTTCACTGGAATAGTTTATAGGCGTATACAAATACCTGTGTAAACTCTACACTAAATTTGTGGGAAAATATAATGGCATTGTGAAACTTGACTACGACATTTCTACTAGAAATTTTATATTTTACTTTCTTCTTCTGTGAAATACGTTAAGAAATGAAATTTAAAATGAACTAGGGTCAAATTATCTAAAAAGAACGGAAGTTTTGTCGGATACCCAGTTGGAATGAAGGTCCTTTTTCTCTATATCATATATTAAATAACATGAAAAATGAAATAAATTAACAATGTTTGAGGGCAAATGAATAATTAAAGGAAATAAATGAAGGAATCACGATATTTGTTACATTCTTTACGCATTGCTCTTTTTTATGATCTTATAAATTGTGTCTCAGCCACCGATACCTTAGGTAATTGGCTCGCTATAATAGTATTGCATGAGTTAATTTTGGTATCAGATAATGCACATAGCAAATTTTGTTGATGAAAATAAAATATGCTACCAAAATTTAAGTTTAAAATAAATTATCCACTTATCTTCCCTATAAAACTGTACTTAGCTGACTTCACTAGTACTATATTCAACTTCTACTGACTCACTTTCAGAATTCATTCTTTACTGAGAACAATAACACTAGTTTTGAAAAGGGTAATGAGAGGTTATAAGTGTCATGGCGCGCACGGATTGCGAAACACATACGCAAAAATTAATACATCTGATGGTCACCCGTATGTCTATGCTGTAGTAATATACCAATACATTAACATATGCTTGTAAACACACAAAAGTTTATACTACGGCAAAAGTGTCGGTTAAAATCTTATACTTTTGCTGTAGTAAAATTGTCGGTCAAAACTTTACTTACTTTTTCGGGCTTGTTATCATTCGCTAAGTTAGTAATGGGAGATAAGGAACATTGTTTCAAATATACCCAGTTTATTTTTTAACAGGATAATCATTAATATTGACAATATTTTCAGCTATGTATAAAAAAGAGGTATTCGAAACTTCGAATGATTTGAAATTCGAATATGCGAAAACTGAACGTACTTGGAAACAAGTACATTATAGAAACATCAAAAATATGAGATAGGAATTAAATCAGTTATGAAATACTCAAATGGTGCCCTTTGAAATGATGATTTACTCGTATAAATAGAAAGAATTCCTTTTTTTAATTTCACCTTGGACCGTAGAAATACTAAAACTATATGCACGCAGAAATCAACCAAATGTTGAAAATTCGATTATATCATATAGAAAAGAATTGAATAAATTGAGTTGAGAAATTACAATACGACAAATTATGTCATTAACGGCAGCGCGGATAAGAGATCTGCGTAGAAAGAACAGAATACAGTGAACGTGTATTTAGTAGAAGAATTCAATGATATCAACATCGGACATTCCATGGGTTATCATGTACATACGGTGTTTGCAAGAAATGTTGGCTGTGGCGTTATGTTAATATAACAAGGGAAAGGTACAAACGTAAATATTTGCAAATGCTTGCAATTAACGTATATCTACCTAAAAACAGGCACAATCATTCAAAAGTAACCGACTATTACCAATCTTAATATTTTAATTATACTTAAAAACGAAAGGTACAATTAAGCTTCCGATTTTAACTTAATAATGCAAAAATAGTCAACTAAGTTGAAAATTAAGGGAATACCGTACATGTAAGTACATATTATTTCGTTAAAAGTAAATTGATTTGTTATAACCATATATACGGAATAAAAGGTAAATAAAAACCACACAAGAAATATCTAATTAGGGAAGGAAGTTCATAAATTGTAAATAAAGAAAAACAATGTATGTTTTCAAATCTAATTCATTGAAAACTGACATAAATTAATCACTAAGATATATTTTGACAGTATTATACTATATACATTCTAAGTATATAAGTCATCGGCAAAACTACCCAAAGACAGGCACATCATTCAAAAGGAATCCGCCCGCGTTTGGAATAAGCTCTATTTATGAATATTATTTTCCTAAACCGAATCCACATCTAATCAGATCGGTTACGTCAAATATTATGGTAATTAAATTACAAAAGGTCGAATGAGCAAACATGAAACACTGGTACGAGTTCACTTAACGTCAGTTGTTGACTATAAAATTTACTTCCTTATGGGAACTGCGCTTTTACAATATTGATAAAATAAATTAAACATTTGGTAATATTTTATTGCTAAGTTGTCACATATCAGTTATGGTTTTTAATTCTAGGTTTCAACTAGAGGAAAAACAATAAAGAATATTTATTGCTACTACTACTTTGCTTAAAGTGAAATTACCTAATACGACATGGGACAAAGTAGGTTTTGATTGAATACTTAAAAAACAAACAAATAAATAAACAATTTTTTTTCTCTATATTTTTTAATATGGTAATAAATACAATAATGCTCGAGCTTAATACACAGAAATCAAAGAAAAACCTAGAACGACTAATGCGCGCCGTAAGTAAATCCGGAAAGAAGGTCAACTGAAAAACGAAAAAAAAACTTTAGCAGCAATCTGTATTAGTCGAATAATAAATCAGTTGAATTATGTTTTTGTTGGGAATTTAAAACGTATTGTTTAATTAAACGGCTCTTACATTACCATCATTTATGCAATTTTAATTTTAGAAGTGCAATTTTAACATTAAAATTTGTACAAAAGTTTGCTATGTATTAGTTTCACTTGACCATATAAATTAATATGGCATAAGTAAATTAATTGCTTTATAACTGCTTATTCACGACTGATATGAGTTACTTTCATACTCATTCAGGTGGGCTATTAACAAAGTAGTCTTTGTTAAATTACAACACCTTCAGTGGGACTACTAGCAAAGAATCTTTGGCCAATATATGTGAATAATGAATTTCTACAAAATTAGCGCCAAATATATTCAATATTCATAGAAATGGTCTTATACTTTATTATTTAAGAACAGTTTATTATTACCTGTTTATGCGGTTTGGTAAATTAGTGCAGGTGTAAGTTCGTTTGATATATTGTAGGGAGAAATAATGTACTCGACTTTTATTAATTAATTTTGTGTCTTCCAGCATATCAACTAATGAGAGAGTTTTGAGGTAAGATGTTTGAAACTATACGTTTTCAGAATTTTATGTAATTTAGTTTTATAGATATTGCTGAAAATATGCACAAATAAAATGTCTTCCTAGGCACTTATGACTCACATGCCTTCCCTTCCATCTGCGTAACGGTTAAGACCAAAGTAATGGAAACAACAGGGTATCAAGAAAAGCTTTACTTAAAGTGTCTCAGAAAAATATATAATCTTGAATCTTGTAGTTTTTAGGAAAATCACAATGTTTTTATCCGGTCGTGAAAACCTAGGTCGTTAAACCTAGGTCGTGGTTAAGAGTTTAAATATAGTTGAATTAATACTACATCACGTAGTTTCATTTAGATGTAAATAAAAATTAAGTGATAATGAACTTCTACTAAATTAATGCCAAATATATTCAAACTCCTTTTCTTAAACATAAGAAGCAAAGTAACGCTCGATCCGTTTTCATTTTTTTTAAGTTCCATCCAACCGTTCCGCTTAAAATTGCTAAAAATAATTGTGTGCTATGGGAACTACGGAACCACCAAAATTTTTGGTAAACTGATTGGTTGAAATACGTCAAAATCTCAAACTTCACATTGAGATACATTCTTGCTTTAATACATTCTTGCTATATATACATTTCAAAGAAATCCGTTGAATGTGGAAGTACTCACAAGTGTTTTTCCATGTGAAAATATCCCGGCAAAATTATTATACAAGTATGTGGCTTTATACTTCAATACCATTTTAATCCTAATTGTTTTTCACTATTTATGTCATCGTTGTATAATTAAATTTTTTTCATAGCCTTGTCAATCGTCCTATAATGTAATTTTTTCCAAAGCATTTTCAAAAAATAATTGAACATATTCTTCATAAAACTTCAATGATACATATTTCATAGATACTGTTATTTTCTTTTAGAAAAATATTACACTTAAAACGAGAAAACCTTAGGTCCTGCCTGCACTTAAAAATGAAGAGGTAAGCTTTAAATTATTCAATCTGTTGTGGATTTATTGTGGATTGGACAAAGTTCTTTAAAATTTATTCTAGGATCGAAATGCTACCACTTCTGGATTAATCATGTAAATAAACGTTATATTCTATACAATTGAATATAAGGAGTAAAATTAAACACAGGACTTTATTTCGTCGAAAAAAGTGACTTTCATCTTTAATCAAAAACACCGTGACCTTTCGTTGTTTCAACTATAAGCCAGACTAATTTATCATTTTGAGACAGAATAAAATATTTTCATAAATTGCAAACGTTATAACTAACATTCAGAGAATGTTTAATATATATGAGACGAGATTTTCATTTCTCTAAAAGGCACAAGAATCTTAATACAAAATCTTGAAGAGCCTTAATGCAAATACCAAGTGGTTACATAACCGGCGATGTGTTGGGAATAATCATATCATTATCTTTGCGGGACAAATTATTTTATTCCTCCTTTAATAATATTTAACGAGTGATATTATATTTACCTATTAATATGACTGCAAAATTTCTTACTATATTACATAAATTAAAGAAAAATAGTATGGGGTTTTTAGCCAAAAGCAAAAGAGAGTATACAATTTTGGGAAAATGAAAGTAAACCATTTTGGGGCATCAATTCGTATGAAAAGTGGATTTATTTATATTTGCCTCAATATTTTAGTAATACCCAAAACGAATCAAATAATAATCTTGAATACGGAAGTCGTAGGAATTGCCAAGTCTGTTAGCAATGTTAAATTTTATTACTATAATTTTTATGCAGCAAAATCATATACGGTCTTTATTTAAATAATACTTTTTCAGAAAAATATATTTTGAGCGAATAAGGTTAGTCATATTTCTCAATTATTCGTAGTGGACAGAGAAATGCTCTCTGAAATCAGCTATTTGATTCTATGACCTGGATCTCCTTAGTTTGAGGAATGTCAAATGTTTAAACACAAGAGGTCATTCATTTTTTAATACGTAACACTGTATACAATCTAACACCATATTATAAAACAATAAAGAAGATGTCGTTTAACACTGAGGCCAAGGGTGGAAGGCCTGGCATTATCAAAATTCGGTTTGAAAGTGAGGGAGAAATTAAGGGTTTTTGGAGTTGCGCGTTACAAACAAGTCAATACGGTTCAGGAAACAAATTGCTTTATTTGGCAGAATTCTTTAGCGGCATTGAGTAACAAAGAAGCTAAATGCAGCGTTATAAGAAACTCGTCGTCGCGAAGATCTAAATCAAACGTAACGCAATAAAAAAGAATATTTCTAAATCTAAATTAGTACTTCCACTAGTTACAAAGAGAATTATGACGATAGTGACAACAGCGGATTAATTCAGTTCGTGTGAATGAAATAATGCAGAAAACGTAGGACATCGGGAAATATTTGAAGAAATTTAAGAGAAATATCGATAAGATAAAAAGTAAATACAGAGAAGGCAGTAAGAAAAGACAGTTAAAGTTAAGTTGTTAGATAAGCGTTTAAAACTTAGTCGTGGTAGAGGCGGTCAAAATGAAAGAAATTATTGATCTGTTTTTAAATAGTTTAAGAAAGTGAATACAAGTAGTGGTTACAAGTAGTATCAGGTTACCAAAGGTGTAGGAACAGTAGAAAACGGAGTGCTTGTTGAAGTTTTACTCTTGAATAAATCAAGAGATGTATAATTTTTTCAGACAGCTTGGCAAAGCGTGTATGAATGGTAAGTTTTTATTATTATGATCCAATCAATTTATAACCGAGTGGCGTAACCAGTAAAGGAATGTTAGCATAATGATGAATAATATTTGGTAATGAGAAGCAGGCGTAAGTATTGGGAAAGTTAATCAAAATACACGATAGATAATTACTTAATCGATGATTATGTTAATAATTAATAAAAGTAATTATCAAAATTAATACATAACCAAAATTAAATAAGTTACAAAATTGAAGTTTAATTTTTTTCAATCCTTTAAATATTAAAATACTAAGTAATGATAATATAACAAGACTGACGGACATTAAAAAAATCACTACAAGAAAATTTGGATTTCGATGTGATATTATATAGTATAATTTAGACTTCTTGATTACGTAGTGTCTGCAATAATTGTCGCACTATTATAAATTGACCATATTCAATTATTATCCGACATTATAATTTGAAAGATGAAAGGCGTACTGAAATTTGCTTAATATGTTTAGTGAAGACTTAATAAGAGTAAAATTAGAAAATAAAATGTTGCGTTTCACTTTTTATGTGTTGGAAATAATATTATATTCTTTCAAATTCTACAATAAATGTTTCACGAAACATGTTCTTTATGATTTAGATAGTAGTTATTATCTAAACAAACTCATTACATTTTAGTATTAAGGTATGGTATGGATACTTCTACAAACAATGTTCTCATTCACGATGCCATAACACTTTTGAATTATTGTTTATATAATTTTGCCTATGCTATGAAAATAATGTGTGTTCTGCACAAATAAAAAAAAATTAATTTATGTCACGGAAATTCACCCAATCCCTAGAATAATGTTAATATAAGACAATCAAAAGTGATTTAACCGCGAGACAATTAAATGGAAAGATTTTGTTAATATTACGTAAATTTCTTGTTCTATGCTCAGACAAAAACTGCTTTGATGTAGTTTGAATGCAGAATGAGAGTGGAACCTAATTAAAAATTATCCCCGATAAGGAAAAACCACATTAATCTAACCGACAAAACTTTTCCGGCTGGCAGAATTAAGCAAATAACTAAGTTATTACCGTTAAATTAAAATGGTGGCACATTAAACCGAATATATGTACAATTCGGTTTAATTTGGAAGAAAAATTTTAAAATATTTTTTCTGCAAATAAGTTTTCTCGTAAGTTAATTTGGATATTGAAATTTTTTAATCTTTAAAATAGATTTTTAGATATTTTTGAGAAAGAATGGGATTATAACTAAATATTCTTGTAATTTGAGAAAAAGTTAGATATAAATAAAAATAAAAGGGCAAAAAATACTTTAAAATTCAAATGCACGCCATTTACTCTTCAGAAGTCATCCCGAAAATATATTTAACCTCCTTCCGTACGCCAAGTGGTAATATATCTAAATATTGTTTCTTCGTTTAAAATGCTCTATGTATATATGCAAAAATATAACATTCATCATTGATATCATTTATCAAATATGTATAGCAAAAATTTGCATAGGTTTTGGAAAAATTAATTTGGGGGCTAAAAATAATCTTCAAAATATAACGCTATAACCCGATATGAGATACTAAGCTGAGGGAATACCAGAGGTACTGAATGTTTTTATAATTTTAATTTGTATGTTTGCTGTTTGTAGTTACGTTTCATTTGTTGGTTTTTATTCTTACTACTTAACGATTTTAAGCAAATGTGAATGGAGTTCTAATTTTTTTTGTCATTAAGTGTCAATGTATTAATGATAACAATATGACTAACGATTGACCGTTGATACACATCCATACACACACACGCACACACATATATACATATATATATATATATATATTTATGTGCATATATATGTATATATATATATATATATATATATACCACCAATTTTTAAACATGTATAAATAAAAGTTTGCAATTTAACCATAAGATCATACAATTGGTATCGGTATCGAGGGCCGATTAGGGTCATAAATCGTCCTAAAATATTGACATTTATTTTATTATTATAAGTTACACTCAAACGAACTAAGTAAACATTTCTCTGACCGTAATTAATTATGTTCAATCTCTTTATTATTTTTTGTTTGTATGTGATAGTCTGGCTAAACGATTTTTTTTGTTTTCGTAACGTCCTATGTGTTTTTATAATATGTTCAATGAAATTTTTAATATAATCATTGATCATAAAATACTAGATTTTATACCGCAAAATCTAGGTGAAATGAACATTTTTATTGATATTGCTAATAGAAAAAAGATGAATATCTGACCTGTGTTCCTATTTAATACATGCATACATATACTCATAAACACATGCACGTGCACAGCATATGAGCGCGCGCACACACGCACATGCACATACGCACTCGCATGCTCATAAATTCGTCCGGACGAACTTTAAAAAATAAACAGTGTATGTACGCAAAAACGCAAGGGTGAAAAATTTAGACGCAACTAAAGTAAGAAGAAGAGAAATTTTTCATTAGGTATTAAACGCATCTTATTTCACATCAAACAACATGTGTGAAAGAGAAGTCGAAAGGATTATGTGAAGTAATTGTGACAATGTATACTTAATATTGAATAATAATAATATTAACCACATTGCATATAATTTAGATTATTTTACTTTCAAGAGAGGCTTCGTTCTAAATAAATGTATGATAAATAAAGCGATTGATGCCATCTCTGCTCGACAACGCCCAATAAGTTTGGCTATGGCTTGACGTTTACAATTACATGTATAGTGTAATATGATACATGTGAGCTTTCAGACGTCGCGTCGCCGTCGAAGAGGGAGTTGCCACCCTGGATACGGAGGACGGTAAGTGTAAGGACGAGTAGACGTGTTAAGAAGCTTATCGAAACTTATTGGGCGAGGGCAACGGAACTATTATAATGTTCGGAGCGCTATCGCTTTGGTTTATTTACATATATCCACGGTGTTTAAAACGTAAATGTAGTTTTGTCATTAAAAGTGACGATGAAGAAAATGAAATATGGATGAGGGAAATGTAAATAAAAAAGTTAAACGGATTTTGTTTAAAATATGATTCTTTGTTTATACATAATTTAGAAATATGATTTTAATAAAGCAATATGTGACATCGAATATTATATATATATATATATATCTATGTATGTATATATATATATATATATATATATATATATATATAAATATGTATATATATATATATATTATTTATTCATTTTTTTTTGACTGTTATTTATTATTGTCTTAAACTCGATAGTTAACCAATGTATTGAAATATGAATTAAATGTACATTCACATATTATATTATGTTAGAAATATTATCGAAATCTGATGATTTAATAAGAGTTGTGAAGTACGAAAAGAACTTGCAATACGAGGGATAAGTTATTAAACTGGTTATATATAACAACCAAATTTTTATTATTAGAAGGGATGGCAATAAATTTATTGCTAAAAATTCTAGCGAATATTAAGAAAGTATTAGATCTAGAATATTGCTACAATTTTCCTTTCATATTTGATTAAATTTATAAGAACTATATTGTTTTTACAATTATAGGTTCAGTGACCTCGGAAATATGTGAGGGGCGAATGTAAATAACCGCATGTTTTTCAAATATATTTCTTCAATTATGCCACTTAAGATAATGAAAAAGTATACTTTTTAACTTCAGGTTAATTTTAAATTATTTTGGTGGACAATCAATTATAAAAATATATATATATATATATATATATATATATATATATATATATATATATAAATACTCTTTAGAATGAGCTACTGAGATATATCATTGCGGGTAATGTGTTTTATCATTATGTCAAATTTTCAGTCACAAAATTTTGTTGAATAATTCTGTTCGTACTTTACCACTAATTATTATGTCAAGATAAATTTACTGTCAACAGAAACTTTGCAATCTCCCAAACATGGCTAAATATATACGGGTATGATCAAGGCTCGCCCTCGAGGCCCGGCACACCGGCGTCGGCGTCGTTCGAGCACTCAACCATAATATCGGTCGGCAACGCCCCTCGATACGCAAGCGAGTCCCGCCCTAACACGATAAACAACGAGGAAGCTGCATGCTAATGGCACTTTGTCCAATGGCATCCATTGGTGAATGTCTTACCGATTAAATTTGAATTATATAAGCGGACGTGTAATTCACTCTTTACGGTTTTGGGAAAACAAAAATACAATATATCGAATAAATAAAAATAAACACATAGTAAGGAAATAGCATAGAATTTGTGTAATTTACATTAATGTATTATATCGACTTATGTGCTCATTAAAAACAAGTTTATAGAAGTTACATGTAAGAGGAGTAGGTTATAGCCTGAAAAGTACAATATTATCGGTACAGCTGAAATAAAACTTTTTATGATCTAATCGTCTTAATATAAATAAATCGTAATAATGATTACGTTTAAAATACACAAGCTCTCTTAATATATATATATATATATACACATGTATATGTATATATATATATATATATATATATATATGTATATATATATATATATATATGTATATATACACATTTATATATATATCTTTTTATATATATACATATAACATGAATTTTTCAGGAAACATTGACAATTTTCATTCAGTTTGTTAACATTTTCATTTCGATTCTTTGTATCAAGCAAAGAAAAACATAATAGTAAAGTTTTTTGTTTATTATTTATACTCTTATATGTATTTAATTTGTAATTAGGAATTGAAACAGATAATTGTATGGAACAGAAAGTATGTATTTGAAATGCGATTCCATAAATATATGTAATATATTTTTACCGAAATCGCAATATAAAACTTATTTTCCGGAATGATTTGCAATTTTTTTAAAATTTCTTTAAATTTTCTATATAGTTTAATACTCAGCTTTATTTGTATAAGTAACAGACAGATTTTTGCTACAGTCTGTATGTATCTCTTATGACAAATAGAATATTTTTATATGAAATGTTAACATTTGTTTTTAGTAATATGGATATATAAACAGTACGGATTATAAACCACGTTTAAGCTTTGATCTTCGTGGAAAATAATTGAACATTTATTAAATATTCATATTACTTTGAAACGAAACATTATTAAATGTCATTGAATCAGCGACAATATGGAATCAATGAGCCGAGTTTTAATTAAATTTCCTGTGAGCACAACTGAATAATTAATCGTTCGGAGATGTAAATGCTTATTTACAATGTGCATAAATAACTACCTCTTCACAAAACAAACACAAATTATGTATTTATGTACCTGTTTTAGAAGTCTTCTTTAACATAATACAAGAATAAATTTACGTAGCACGCAAATAGTTAATGGAAATAAAATAATATAAGGATTGAACGTAATTGTAAATACGATTGCTAAAATCTAAATTCGATCCCACAATTAAATATTAAAAATTAAGATTTAAAACTCTCATCTTTTACATCTGCCAGGCCGTTTCCACGGTTAATACGCTTCGACTTAATTATTTTCTTTTAGGGGTAGTAAAAATATTTGTCTTTTTATATATAATTACATTCATTATAATTTAATATAATAATAATAATAGTAAAATAGATTATACGTATTTATAAAAATAAAATTAATTAGGTTTAATCATTTTAAAAAGTTAAAAAATACTCAGCATTTAATATAATATAAAAACGTAAAAAGCCATTTAAATCAAGTTTAATTAGTAGTAAAAATAAATTATTATGCAAATGTATTGAAATTTATTAATTTTAAATGTTTAATAATTAATAAAATAATGATTTATCATTTATAATGCAAATAAATATGCAAAGATTAAAAAAGGTCTGACTGATTGCCTTAATACAGAAATAAGTAGAAAAATAAAATAGTGGACCATTCGTAAATCAAATAAATTACATTAGAGAGCAACTTCATTCTGTCAAATTTTTGTCGCATTCGTAAAATGTCATTCTCATTATTTTTTCATAGCGCACCTAAAGAAATGATATTTAAAAAAAATTTACTCCACTGATCATCTTCACCTAAGACAGCAATGAGAACCTAGCAAAAACACATTACAGTGGACATCAAACTGATTTGGATCTACTGAGTGTAAGTGAGAGTGACTGAAAAAGAATCATGATTATCTAAACTTAAGATATTTCCTTATCGTGATCGACACCGGGGTATATGACTAGGCTCTTTTCACATAAAAACGTAATGGAAATATTCAATTAGTCATGAAGAAGATTTCTGAGAAAACCTAATTTACCTATATATATATATATATATATATATATATATATATATATATATATATATATATATATAATATATACATATATATATAATATATATTTATATAATATGAATACGAGAAACTGAATGTGTATTATAAAAAAGATACCCTGAATGTTTAAAAATAATTATCCGTAATAATTATAATATAATGAAACAAA
Organism: Druceiella hillmani; assembly: GCA_039881145.1. NCBI lineage: Eukaryota > Metazoa > Arthropoda > Insecta > Lepidoptera > Hepialidae > Druceiella > Druceiella hillmani. The sequence continues at coordinate 9,605,459 of JAYKKI010000034.1, forward strand.
TATGTTTGAATCCAAAGGAATTTTACTAAAGTATTAGATCTCCCGACAATATAATAAATTTCAAGTTTGCTTGTGCACATCACTACTTCATATACTGCCTTTAATACAAATACAAGTTTGAGTTATAAAACGTGACTTTTTACATGAGTTCACCGTTCAATAAAACAAATTATTATTTCGAGGAACGGCTCAAAAAGCAAATGCTCGAGTTCAAGGAAGTGCAAAGGACGGATGGTTACTAAGTCGTGCTTGATGCCAAAGTCCCTTACTTTTATTGTTAATTTACTTCTGATTGGCGGAAAATGTTGTTTGAAATTTCTCTTGCGAGATAAAAAATATTTCACTTCCTGCTATTATAAGGGCTGGCACGATTACACGTCCGGTTCGAGGGACCGGTAAAGTGTATCCGTAATGCCCTCAAAGGAATTGATTTATCTCGTTTACATGTTCGAGTTAACTTTGTTCCTAATTTTTCTGGAAAAATAACTTTTCTAAACAGGTTTTTAAACATTTGACGAATAATTTTTCTGTGAGGCAATCAATTAAAGTTTAGTTTTAATAACTGTTATACAAAAATAATATTCATCATGTAAATTAATTTTGTTATTGTATTGAAAAATATATACGGAGAAACTATCATTAATTTTCATATTGTAAAAAATAAGAGGATTAAACTTAAAATATAAAGGAATATATAAGAATTTACACTAGATAAATAAGTTAATTTTTTATGGAATTTTAAGATTTATTACGTTTATTTGAAATTTTTCTTTAATATAAGGCACGCTTCCAGGGGCATTAAACGCATTCCATATTACTGCAGTTAGAAAGACAATTTAATAGATGTAATAAATACTTAAAGAACAATCATATATAGCATAAAGAGGGAAACGATAAGATGTACATATCTAAATATATTAAGACTATTGAGTAAAATATCAAATATTCATATTTTACTTAATAGTCTTAACGTAACCCAAAACACATCAATTGATATTAGTAAGCAAAATAGTAAAATATTCCAAACATGCTTTAATAATACTTCGTTTTTAAGCATTCTCTGTTCATTACCCTGAACTTACACGGACTTTTAATTAGGAACCAATTAATGACGAAAACATACGAAGGTACATCTTTTATAAATAAGTATAATATTTTTCTTTATGTACAATTAAGTAACTTCTAGTTCCTTCTGCTAAAATTTAATCATAAAATTCTTATTACATGTAACAAAAATGTATTTGTATATATAATGAAAGAAATAGGCTATACTAGAACCATATCTAAAATTTGCTACACTCTACTTATCGTTTGAAAATGTTGGGTGCAAAAAGGAATTTACTGGGAAATGTAAATTTTTGTGTAAATTGCCTCCGATAATTTGATTCTACCCATGTTCCAAGAAAATATAAATATGTCACCGATAAATGAGAAGAAAATTAATTGGTTATAGAAAGTGGTGAACATCAATAAATTGGAAATTATTGAGAGTATATCCACGATCAGTTCAGAACATCAAAACACCCAAGAAAGAAAATTGTAACTGACTCCTTGTGATTTTGCAGGAGTGATTCATAAGTTTTCAAACTTTCATATAACGGTAATGTAACATTCTTTTAATCATTTGACCTTACTGAAAATGTTTAAAAATACCATGATTCTACAATCTTATCCAACTGATTAATCCTATTCTAAGGATCTATACCTAAGGAAAAACATGATGAGCAAGATGATCAATAATCACAAAATAAATACGAAAAATGTAATAGTAATTCAAAAATTTCACAAATTGTTCTACATCTACATGCTTCTCTATCTACTGTTATTAACATTTATGTTAATAAGTTTGTTAAATTCATAACACCAAATATTTTTTGGAAACAATTTCATTAATATTTTTACAGATTTATTTTATACCAAATATTAGCCCCATTTTTTCAAAAGAACTTCAGAAGAGAGTTCCCTTTCAAAAATATGAAAACAAAACTGTATTTTAGTTTAACTGGATTTTTCAGATAATTATAAGAAGTTATATACTCACAAGTTTTATATGAATACTTGCCCCGAAATATATAATATGCCCATTCTACATTATTCTGAACCATATAATATATACTTTCACTGAAATAGTTTAAAGGCGTACACAAATACCGGTGTACCATACACAGGTATTGTAAAGTTTATGGGAGAATATAATGACACTGTGAAACTTGACTATATTTCCCTTATAAATAAAATATTTCACCTCCTTATTCTGAAAAATACGTTTTGAACTGAAATTTATGATGAACTTGGGTCAAATTTGCTTAAGCAAGAGTTGGATGAGAACTAGCATGTTAAACTTACCTTGTCGATTTCTAAACAGGACGGGAATGTCGTCGAATACCCAATTGGAATTAAGGTCGTTTTTCTCTATATTATATATTAAATAACATGAACAATGAATAAAATTAACAATATTTGAGGGTAAATGAATAATTAAAGGAAACAAATGAAGGAATCACGATATTTGTTACATTCTTTACGCATTACTCTTTTTGATGATCTTATAAATTGTGTCTCAGCCACCGATACCTTAGTTAATTGGCTCGCTATAACAGTATTGTGTGAGTTAATTTTGGTATCAGATAATATATGCGCAAACTTTTGTCGATGAAAGTAAAAGGTGATACCCAAATTTAAGTATAAAATAAATTATCCACTTATTTTCCCTTCAAAACTGTGCTTATCTGACTTCGTTATCACCATACTCAACTTTTACTGAATCACTTTCAGAATTCATTCTATATTGAGAACAATAACACTAGTTTTGAAAAGAGTGAAGAGTGGTTATGAGTGTCATAGTGCGCACAGATTGCGAAACATATACACACAAATAAATACATCTGATGGACACACCGTATGTGTTTGCTGGAGTAACATACCAATACATTAACATACGCTTGTAAACACACAAATTCTTATACCGAGGCGAAGGTGTCAGTTGAAATCTTATAGTTTTATTCTCTAGTAAAAATGTCGGTCGAAACTTTACACATTTTTCGGGTTTGTTATCATTTGCTAAATGTCGAAACGTTTTAGGAAACATCGTTCCTTATCGCTCTTTGCACACTTAGCGAATATGCACTTTATGTTCTAAAATGATCACAATTCAACAGGATATTTATATTTACAAATTTCCATTATTTATCAAACATATTCGAGACTTCAAAAGATTTTGACATTCACACTTGAAAATTTAACTTACTTTGAAGGAAGTACATTACATAAAAGTCAAAAATAACGAAATGCGAGGTAGGAATTTAATAAATTAAGTTCGAAATTTCGACACGAAAATTCTGTCGTTAATCGGCATCACGGTTAACAGATCTGCGGAGAGAGAACAGAATTCATTGAACGTGTATTTATTAGAAGAATTCAGCGATATCAAGGTCGGACCGTCCATGGGTCACCATGTATGTATGACGTGGTCGAGAAATTTTGGCTGTGCGCGCAATGTTAACATAACAAGGGAAAGGTACAAACGTAAGTATTACCAAATATTTTCAATTAACGTAAACATACCCAAAACAGGCACAATCATTCAAAAGTAACCGATTATGAGTGATCTCGATATTTTTATTGTATTTAATAACGAGACGTTAAATTAAGCTTCCGATTTTAACTTAATAATGCAGAAATAATCAATTAAGTTGAAATTAAGTGAATAAAATACATGTAAGTAAATATTACTTCGATAAAAGTAAATTTATTTGTTATAAACTTATTAAAAGAATAAAAATATAAATAAAAACCATATAAGAAATATCTAAATAAGGAAATAAGTCCAAAAAAACAATATAGGTTTTTAAAACTAATTCATTTAAAAACTAACATGTATTAATTACAAAGGCATATTTTGACGGTATTATACTATATGCATTCTAAGAATATAAGTTATTGGAAAAGCCACCCAAAGACTGTTTACATCAAATATTATAGTAATTAAATTGCAAAGGTTCGAATGAGCCAACCGGAAACATTGGTACGGGTTCATTTAACATCAGTGTTTGATTATAAAATATACTTCCTTATTTCTCTATATCTGCAAGTAATTTATAAAATCATCATAAAACATTTAAATTATCAATATTATATATAATCAATATTATAAATTATTTGTAGATATTGAGAAAGTTATATATGTATGAATAATACAACAGATATATGTATAAATAATATAAGAAAGCAAAGAAATAAAAAACGATCCTAATTATTGTAATGAGTGAGGACAAGATACAAAAATTACAAATGGATAATAAAACAAATACTTCAAAACCATGGTTAGAAGGGACTGTTAATAAAATGTACCAAAATATACCACTGTTTTAACAAAAGAAACAAACCGGGTTGACGCACCAATCATCGGATATTGCGAACACATTAAGTACGTATTTATATGCTCTATTTTTGTTATAAAATTTATAAAAAGTGATCCCAATATCGACACGGATCTGTAGTCAATGTTATTAATTAATTTTAAATAAATACCGAAATTAGCTTTCTTTATAATTGTAGGAAGTTACATTTAACCATGTCAACGATGCACATGAAAACTAATGCTGAAATGAGTACACGAAAACCAACCGTGAAGACAGTTCACGAAAAGTAACTGCGATGAAAAAAAGTATATGACAAGTAACTTTTCTGTATTTCCTCTTATTTGAAAACTTATTTAACCTTACATGAATCCTAGCAAGTATTTGTAATTGATAAAAATAACCAGACATTGTTAAAGTTATCAAATCACATCGAATGTAGTATCTTGGACACTTATTTATATCAGAGGATGACAACCCGACTAAACTACTAACTTCCAATAAGGCAGGGGTTAATAGGAAACTGGAAAGACTTGCACTCAGATGGCTTATTGATGTCAAAAATGACTTAAATACATTAAAGTTTACCAACATAAAGCATCTAATAGACTCTAACGGAAAAAGATCGTTGGGATGGCTCTGGCTTCTAGGCTGTATTGTCAAGATGAAGAAGAAGAATACCGAGTAATTAAGTTGTTATGAAATTTATTAATTTCCAATAAATTTCATAGAAAATAACCGTACCGTGATTACGGTGTAACACAAGCGAGTATAATGTGATTAAGAAATGAAAGATAATGTTTCAGGGTTGCCTCAAAATCTCACAAATTAGAAATACACACGAAACTAGACACTAACATAGCATACTCGTGCATATTAATAATAAATATATCATCATACTACACTTGTTTATGTAAAACTGAATTATAATTTAAATTTTTTATTATATTCAATATAAAAAGTTCCTAAAAAAAGGCACTTAATAATTATATTATGGTTATCATAAGATATAAATGGTTATCAAAAGTAAGTAGTATAATTTGCCCACAACATATCACAACTGGCTGCTTTGAGAAAAAGAACGAGCACGTGAATACGAAAGAGCTTATAAATAAAAACTAAGAAACACGTGGTAACGTCTCTACCATAATCTTATAAATTGATATCGGTAACTAAGTTGTTCATTTAAGATATACCGTGAACGATTTAGATCTATTCATATGTAAGTGGAGTCTAGATACACCTAAATATTTACGAAGCTCTTAAGTAACATTCAAATTAGTTTTCTTTCGAAGTAATTGGGTCATGTTAACAGATGTAAACGCAAATAATTTAGAAAAATCCATTTTGAAAGTATATTCAATCGTCTATACCTGCTCAATATGTTAGGTTATCATGTCAAAGGTAACCCACGCAGCAAGTCAATACTATCTGATTGTAATTGGGATTTATTTTTTGAAATATTTTTATTGTATTAAGATAGGAAAAGAAATATCTGTGATATCAGATTTATTTATCATGATCGTACCTGTGCTTAATTGGAAATATTAATTGAAATTCTGCTGTCGTTCAACTAAACTACTAACTCGAATTATTAATAAAATTGTGTACTTCGTTGATCTAAATATCAAGATACGATCAAAGGAACATAGACCAGTTCGAATGTGATAACACCAATACATATGAACCATCTATTGCAATTAAACGAAAATACGTAGTTAGTCACATGGCCGAATGTACGCGACCGCCGATGTAACATTGTCGTAGCGTTATCTTATTTTATTATTTTTCAACTAAATTAAAAAAAATGGTTTTCAATTTGCACACATGTATATCGATATAACAACGCTTAAATAGCTTGGAATTTATGTAAAGTAATAAAAAAGTTATTTTTATATAATAATAGGCAAATTGTAATAGGTTGGTAAAATGTCACTATATTACATTTATATGTCAGGAATGATTCACAATTAAAGTGGCTTAATTATCTCGACCTCATCTTGTGCCAATAAGTTTTAATTCTGTATGTCACTACAATAACAAAACTTCAAGTTGTCGGCGTTGGTAAGGCGATTACGCAAGAACTGATACATACTTCATCAATGATGAAAAGGTTAAGATTTAAGAAAATAAAATTTATCTTAAAGAAATTATAATGTTATAATACATACTGATTATCAAAAATATGCCATATATCTGTGGCATATTTTGGAAAATCATGTATCCTCTTCTCGTATTTCATATTATTATCATATATTTAGTTTGAAATATTTGTTTGTTACTTTAGTGCAAAATTAGTAACGTGCAAGGTATTTAGAAATATACCAACCCATTCTTGACCACATTTAAATTCTATCTGATCACATAAGAAAATTTTCGTAATAATCATGTATTATAGATTATATTAAATATTATTAGATAATCCTCAATTACGTCATGCTTTCCCGTTTTATTTACCTTTAAAAAAAATATTTTTTTAATTAAACTTCCCTGCTTGAAAATTAATTAGACATTTAACACAATAAATTTAAATTACTTTTAGACAGTGATAAAACAGTGTCGAATTGTATACATATATTTCAATCCACCTGTACATATATATATATATATATATATATATATATATATATCATATATATATATATATATATATATATATATATATATATATATATATATATATATGTCTAAGCATGTGTATTGGCTTTGTCAAAAATATATGCGTTGGCTATATTTAATCACTAAACCTTTTATAATTTATCACCTGTGAACCTTTCATACTTACATTTCCAGTTTTTATAGTTACATTTCCAGCTTTTTAAAACAATGTCGAATTGTAAGCATATATTTCAATTCAGTTGTACCTACGACTTCGTCCGCTTAAAGTTCGGAAGTTTTTTTAATAATTTTTGAATGAAGTAGTTACAATTTTTCTCCCTCTCTCATATATTGCTCTTGAGTATAATCTATAACCATACTAAATTTCCTCAAAATCTGCCCAGTAGATTTTGTGTGATTGACGTACAAAAATTAAAAAATTATTTTACTTACTTCTATTGTCACTTTGTACGCTAAACCAATCACTTTTTTGAAATATTTGCCGTGTACAGAATTCACTCTATTGCAATATATATATATATATATATATATATATATATATATATATATCTTCATATGTGTGTTGTCCGTGCATGTGTGTTGTCCGTGAAATACATGCGTTGGCAATATTTATTCGTTCAAAAATATATGCGTTGGCTATATATAATCACTAAATGACTCAAACCTATGAACCTTTTATACTTACATTTCTAGTTTTAAGTTTATCAGTTTGAAAAATTTTGAGTTATTGACTGACAGACACATGGAAAAATACTAATTTATTTGCCTCTAAGGTTTTCTGTTTTTTTCCGGGACCGTAGTGAATATTTAAAAAATATAATGTGTGAAAACACGCTCTAGCAAGGTCACAACATTAAAATTCATAGATTTACTGAAGGTACAACTATTTTTTCAATAAACATTAAAATATATGTGTGAGAAACGATTATTAATCAAAGGTAATAAACGTCAGCCTTTTTTAAAATATTAAAACCGTAATTTAAATATATTTTTACTACACAATCCGGCATATTTTTGACTGTTTTTGGGATAAAAATACTCACGAGAATCGAAATGTCAACTAAAATGAAATGCTGCTAATTTCGCCATTTACTACCGTTTCTAGAAAGACATTTTTCGTATGCTATGGGTCTATACTTACGAAGTAATATAAGTCTGTGGTTTACTTATGTACGCGCGGTAGAAGTTATGTTTCTTTGGCATAATAGAAGAATAACTTTAGTTAGAACGTAATGAATTATTGGAAATGAAATAATAAAATGATAAGAGCGTGTTTATAAATATGGCTCTTCAAATCTAAATTTAATTAAATAATTAAAGCTTTAAAATTAAAATTTGTTTGAGAGAAAAAATAAATTTTTTTTTTCTTCTGTCTTTTCGTTATAATCTAATAATCTGCCACGGCGTTTCCATATTTTAAAGAATTTCAATTTTATTACTTTTTATATAGGGTAGCAAAATATTTTAAGGCTTTATCTAGAATTACAATCATTGTCATTTAATATAATGTTATTACTTTTATTAATATTAATACTGATATTAATAATTACAATAATTTATAATATATAATGCAAATAAATACAAACTTAATTGAATACGGTCTGGTCGATGATTGGCTTGCAATAGAAATCCAGCAGAAAAATAAAGTGAGTGATCGCTCATTTTTCAAATAAACTATGTAATTATATGTTTAGTGTGCAACGATATGATGTCCGTTTTACTATAGATTTCACGTTGCATAGAAAAGTGGCGTAAATTTTACTTTCATTATTTTTTCATAACGCATTTAAAGAAACATAAGTCCAACAATCTACATATGTTTATTCATATATCGCTTAAGATTGTCCAACATTTGTGTTGCTTATTACATTAAAAATATAATTTTTTTAATGTTTTATAACATAAAAATATCGAAAGCCATAAAAATATCGAAAATTGTGTATTTTAGACGTCACAAATTTTCAAAATGAAGAACTAAAATATTATTAAAGGCAGACATATTTTTTATTGTATTATTAGAGGCAGACAAAACACTTTTTTAAATAGAAGCGATTCGAAGAAAATCGTTTTTGGTTTCATCATTTTGCCCTTAGGAAAATTTGTGAAAAATTTGTCATTACTATGGGAATAAAACCAAAAATCAAGCTTTATGTAAAAAAATTACTGAAAAAGAATGTTAATCTAGAATGCGTTAACGTAATCCTATTGAGTACAGTACTTTTTATGTGACCAGCTAAAAATCTTACGATTACAATAGTTGTGAATCATTGGTATCATAGCAATAATAAGCCTAATGGAAGGACATAAAAATACCCCCTAAAATTTTAATGGAAATAAAAGAAAAATTTTACTTTACTTCAATTGTCAATCAAACTCTAACATACATTTAAATTTTTCAATAAAATTAACCAGTCCTAACTAGTCGCATGTGTGTGTAAACATTCAGATATATACAGTATATACAAATGTCGTCATCTTGTGATTTTAAAAACCTGATAAATATCCAAAATAAAATAAAGCCATTGTAATATTTTGTACTTATTTTAATTTTAACAATTTAAATATATGTGTATATATATATATATATACAAATATATATATATATACATATATATATATATATATATATATAAATATATATACATATATATATATATATATATATATATATATATATTCATATATTATATACATTCGCATTAATAAGCTTTCATTTCCACACAACCGTGAAAAGTGTTTCTGCCTCTCCATTTACTTTTTGCCTAAGCATCCACCATATTTACAACAACTTCCCATATCTATGCAAAATTTCATACTCAATGAAGTTTTTATTAGTGTTGTGTTTTTATCATATTAGTATGGAACAGTGCAAGTAATTTTATGTCCTTACCTTGTTTGTGTAAGCTAATGAATTCAATCATTACACGAATTTAATGAACATTGAACGCAAGCATGATTTATAAATTCTAAGCATCAAAGAGCTGCTATAAGGCATGTACCAAAGTAATATAAATATGATAAATATTTCTCTAAACTATTACCAAATCCTATTCTAAAACTATGACATTTCTTTAGTAGATATCCTATATCAAATAATTAGAGAAGAAACTTTAAAATATGTGCAATGTTCGTCATGTAAAGGTTCGTCAACCTTATGCACTACTCACCCAAATATTTCAAATTTGAAAAGGGGACTAAACTTTTTTATCAACATTGAATCCAGTATAATTATACTCCTTTACAAGCATGTATTCTGTTACTAATGAAAAATTTATTTTATTTTCGGGATACCATAGCCTATTTTCAAAAAGGCAGCCTTTATAATTTCATTATATTCATCTATCCAGTTAAAGACTCATTATGATGAAAAAGGTAACAAAGAAATAAATTGTGATGAAAAGTATAAACGACAAATGTCCCTAAAATATCTTACTTATACATTCGTATTCTGGAATGTCTCCTGCAAAAAGTAGGAGAACCTATCACGTTACCATATATTTGTATGTATATAAGATATTAGTTCCCAATAAGATGCTTCAAAGGTTTCAAAATCCTTTTTTAATGTAATTATAAAGTTAAAGATATGGTTAATTCACTTTTATCTTTGCTACTTTTTTCCTTGGTGTAGTACTTATTCATTCTTTATAACTTCGAAGGTATTTAACGATCCTTTTATTCATTTTCCAATGGTTGTGCGAAAATTCTCCTTTGTCTCATTTTAATATATTCTATTCTTTTTTTGTCACAAGAAAATATGTGAAAGCTTGGGGACAAAAGATATACATCATATTTCCATAATATTCAGATAAAATATATACTATATTATAAAATGTATACTATGTGATAAAATGTATACCTACTATGTGATAAAATGTATACTGTATTAACTATTATTGTACCAAATTTCACTAATATATGTGGAGTAGATTTCACCTGAATGAAGAACAAATTAACGCAAAAACAGGGAAACAGATATAAATTATGGAAACGGGGTTTTATCCTTCTGTCATTACCTCATATGTTAATAACTTTTTACAATATTTTCTACGCACAGCATTCACGCCATACTGATTTTACTATATGCATAGATGTTTACATAACGTTTTCGTACAGACATAATTACATACACAACAGCATATGAATTATTGTACGACTGTGTGTACATGTGACAAATTTATTGCTATTTGTACTTGAATAATATATATTTCTATAATTAACTTAACACTGAATATTGGACATGCAACATTAAAATGTAGTTGTGTATAATTGACATATTCATTTCGACTTCAAATTTATGTAAATACGTAAAAGTATAAAAATATTCTAATTAAACCTTTTTTTTATTATTAAGCATTACAATTTTGTTTGTGTCGAGATTGTATCAAGCAAAAACTACAGACAAGAAAAATGCAATAATTGTACGTAAAGCTACTGGCTACACGAAGAGAAAGAAAATACGAGTGCATAGCAATAAGCAATCATTAGGACCTCGTCATTTGCGGAGAAATTTGTTTCGTCTAATCACAAATTTTTAATTTCTTTCTATAATTTCGTAAAACAACGCACGTGGTTTTTAATTTTACAATCATTTGAAATTCGCCATATACTTTTATTTCCAAAGTCGATGTATTGCTTATTGTAAACTTTGAACTTGCAAGCAATTAAATAAAAAAAACCGTTATAAACTTTGAACAAGCAAGCAATTAAATAAAAAAAAGTACTATGTCAGTCATTCTCTCCTGAGAATAGCTCACATAGCACTTAATGAATAACTCGAGGTCTAAAAATATTGTTTCCTACGTTTTTTTATTTTCCATTTCTCGATTAATATTTTATCACTTCTACTGTAATAATTATATAATTTGTTAATTTTTATTGTTATCCAAATCGAAATAAATAAAGAAAAAGAATACACCAACATTCGAGATGATAAAAAATCTCTTTATAAAATTTATTTTCCTTCATCAAAGTTAATGGGGAGACCTGATCGTACGATAAGGCCTCGCCGATTTTATAAAATGATAATTAAATTATAAGAAGTAAAGCAGGCGAACAGTGACAAGGGTTAACCGGATGTTACGGTTTGAATTCAAAATATATTTTCTTGTTAGGATTATGCACATTTATATGGCCGTTCATAAAATAACTTTACAGTACTAATATCCCTTAACCCTTCATGTTAAAATCAGACCTTTCCATAATCTACTTGACGTCATGACGAGCTCATTTTATAATTCAGTTACGGCTAATATATTTAAATGCTACATTTTTTTTATGAAAATTTAACGTCTCATGTAACGTTTCAGTTGTAAGTTAATTAATCAGTTTATACTCTTATTTGGTGAATATCTAGATATTTTTAATAAATATTGAAGTATTTAAAAAAGTTTAAAAGTATAAAACATTAAAATGTCGAAAAAATTGCCTAAAATATTATTTCTTCGTGTCTGCATCATTACAAATTATTGAATTTTAATCGATGGACGATGGGGATGGAAACGACTGAATTAATAATACACTTGTATTCCTCTTATATTTATTTAATCTATACTTGGAGGAAACGCTATCTGTATTGTATTTTCTTTGTTTCGGAAAATTTGTTAAAAATATTGTGATTTTTTAATATTTCATACATTTAAGCCACGGTAATATTACCGCTGCTTAAATAAAAGAACATGTGAATATGATGATGGTTTAACAATTTTGCCGCATGCATATTTATCGATGAGTTTCATAATAAATTTTGACCATCGTTAATGCTAACCGATGCATATGAATTCATAGTTTTTAGAAGTGAATAATAACTAAAATTTCACTTACCGCTTTAAAAAAAGTACAATAATCTAAAATTTTCTAATGGGTTATAAAAATATGTTATATTATTTTAATCGAGAATACAATATTACTAGAGGTAAAATGTTGCCTTCCGTAAAAGCTATTTAAAGTTAGTAACAAAACGGGATGGTAAGAAGTAGATTTTAAAAGATCCATGACTTTTCTTAGGTTTTATAAAGAAATGAGAAACATACCTTTACGATATACATAATTTACCTTTTTAGGTAAAAAAGGAGATAAAAGTAATAAATTTTGACAAATTAAATTTTTTTTCTTTTACAGGCACGATACTGAAAATGAAATTTTGTTATGTGTTCAATTATAAAAGTCTGATTGATATGTCAGAGGCTATCAAAAACAGCGATAAAGAGGAAACTATTTTATTTTTCTCTATTTTATAATTAGTTTTTCCATTGAATATTTTTTAACGTCTCATGACTGTCATTTATCAAACAATATTAAGGAACTAATGAATATGTAAAAATAGGTATTGACATTCTGCTAATTTCTGGATATTTGGAAGCACTAGTAATTCAATATGTTTGCGTTAAATCAACCTCGAAGGTAAACGTAACGGATATTTTTTTATAAGTGTTCTTTTAAGAGATGAGTGTAAGCTTTAACGGCATATATACGAAGACTTTAATTACTACGTTTTCTTGCAGCAGTCAAAAATATAATAGACACCACTTTGATCGCCATTAAATTCAAAGACAGAACATTTACGAAGGTTCTGACGCAATAAGGAAAAACTAAAAAAAGGAAAAAAGTGAAAGCGGAACTTATTTACAAGGATACTGTTTCATTGTTATCTACACTCCAAAATGGCCAATAGAATTTTTGAGACAAAAACATCGTTAATAACCCCTGTAAAAAGTAGGTCGGTGAAATCTAATACCGAATTAAATGATGCCAACATCAGAAGACCACTGGAAAGTGGTCCAGTATAAAATAACAGAATTACAAATGCAGTCAATATTTTATTTACTATTTAAAAAACACGTTAGACCATGAGATTTGACGACCGGTTGTTTTTAAATTAGTATTATGGGTCTTTGCAGACTCTGTCGTTGAACTCAGAGTTGAACACGTCTGTGTGTGTGTGTGTGTGTGTGCATTCGTGAATGCATGCATGTGAGTATGTGTGTACTTCGGATAGAAGAGAAGCACCAACTTGTCACCGATTCCAAAAATCTCTAGCAGTAGCGTATTAAGAGCCACGAATTTGTACCGCAATAGTTAATAAATATTTGTGTTTTCATTATTGTGTAATTTTATATTTATGTATACTTTTCAGCAAGTTTCTGATTCTGTTCTTATTTGAAGTCACTTCATTGTTTGTAAAAAATTATTTCCTCACCAAATTTTCAAAAAGGAATGTATTTTTGACAGTGGAATACTTGGTTATAATTTAAATTAAATATTTAACAATCTCTTTTTGTTAAGTAGAAAGTATCCATTTCCTCGAATATTTTAAGTATAATAAATTAATGAACAGCTGTAACGTAACCCAAATACATTTGTTAATTTATTTATTAAGTAAATAAGATATTTAAACAAATCTATTGACAGTGAAAATTATCATGGCTGAAATTATATACGAGTGGATATTGTCTGAGCGTAAATTATTTAACTCAAAATTAATTAAATCATGGCTTTAGTTAAGCGTTGCATAATTATGTGTTGTTAACACCTTTAAAAGGTTTGTGTTTAAGTTTTCCTAACGTATTATTAGGAGTTTCCCGTTTTTGTCACAGTATTGGCCGTGTCTAAATTGTCTTGAACATTTGAACTGCGTGAATTTTTCTTTCAAATTTAAACTATATGAACTTCGTGTCGGATGAATGAAATTTGGGTGAATAATAATATGAAGTTACTTGTTGAGCTTTGATGCAACTTTTATGTATTAGGAAAACAATGTACCATATATAGTGCCGAAATTCAATATAAATATATTCGTGATTTAATTTTCTAACTAGTTTTACTAAAAGTTTTGATAAATTTTGAATAAATATTATCGAGATAATATTTGGAAATGTTGATAATTTGTTTTCACATTGAAATATAACGTAAATATTTCTTCATTTTTATATTATTCTAAAACATAGAATTTTCAAAAGCACGTTTTGTGCAATAATCGGTACTAAGCGTAAAATATTTCCAAAAACTTAATAGAAATAATTGGATATTAAGATTCTTATCGAACGTTAAAACGGTTTTAGAATTTTAAAATTTATGGTCGAAATATTAAATAAGTGTGGTGATGTTATCATATTGCTCATCAATGGTATAATCAATATTTCAAGAACGGAACTTAGCAATGAAATATTATTAAAAGAACCCGCATTTCATTTTAAAAGATACGTCGAGTTACATAACAATTCGTAATATAAGAGTGAAAATATTTCGCTAATATTTTAGGTATATTGGGATGTGACATACAAAATATGTCACATTAAACTTTTTTTATTACTAATTAATTGATAAAACTACCTGGAGCAACTTCTTGCAAAATGGCATGACCACAGTGCTAAATTCGCAGAAACGTGAGACTTTGATAGACCGACCAATGACACGATTTACGAACGTGGTGAAGGGCGTTGCTCGTTTGATTATGGAACCTTAAAATCTGTTATATACAACGGAATTAACCTCTTGCCAAACACATTGTAAAAATGTTAACTTAAATCTTAACTAACAGAAAAACGAAGGTTTAAAGCTAAATATAATATTTTTTATTACCACATAATGTAAAAACGATTACGATATAATGAACCAGTTACGCAGTAATAAGTTATTTTCTAAATAATAGCAGATACCTGACCTGAGGATTAATTTATATCTGGTTTATCTCTTTTACTTTTCTGATTATTTTTTTAATAATTAGTTAAAAGTATGTTTTAATCGAAATCCAACCTGAGGAGTGTATATCATTTGTTTTCGCGGATAATTATGACAAATATCGATTTCTCTTTGATTTATTTATTTTATTTTTCTGATCGTTTTTCAATTACTAATTTAATATATATTATAACCGACATCCGACCAGATGAGTACATACCACTTGTTTCCATGGATAATTATGGCAAATATTTGATTCTTTGAGGTTCACTTATTTTATTTTTCTGATCGTTTTCAAATTACTAATATGAGGCATATTGTAACCTGGGGAGTTTGTAATCTTTATGTAATCTAGGAGAGCATTGTAATCTTTTTTAAATTAATAATTTAAAATGTACTGATGCAAAAATTAGTGGCAGTGTTGCGCGGTACATTTTGGTTTTAAGTAGAAACATTTTCATCGAAAAATAAAATTTATTTTTTCACAACTTAATTTAAAATTAGTAGCTGAAAGCCGAGACAGAAGTGGATTAATAAAGTAATAAAACATTAAAAAATTACTAAAAGTCGTTCGTGTTGCAATATATTGTATCTGTGTATTAATACGGGTAAATGTAGAGTAATATTACATTGAATTTTGGTTTCACGACGAAAATGTCGTCATTTTGTTACTTCTCACTTTCGTAAAATTTTATATATAAAACAGATACAAAGATACTCCGCTCAAATTTAACCTGAAATTTATTTATCTAGATAAAATGTCTTTGCCCCTCGAAAAACAACTCTGCCTTAAATTTTTTTCTCAAAAATGTTTTAAAATAAGTTTTAAAATTATTGTAATTAAATGTAAAAGTTATAACTTATCTGAGTCCCTTAAAATTATAGCAAAACTTATTTATTACAGTCACATTTAGATTACTTTAATTTATGAAAATAATTTTCTTTTGCTAAGAACCCATATATAGTAAAAGCCTTACCCCTTATAGAAAATAATAATTAAAATTACCTAGGAAGGGTGGAACAGGTGAACATAAAGCAATGATAAGGGAAGGTAAAAGTTTTAATACAAAAATGCGATTCCCCTTATTATTATACGTGTTCAACATAACTTTAATTTGAAGTCATTTTGCCCTTCGTTAAGGTTTGTTCGATAACATTTCACTATACTTTGAGTGTGCCTCTATATATGATTTTTGGATAATACTTAAATAATATTATCCAGTTTTAAAAAAATATTATATTTTTCGTGTATGATGAAAATATCAAGTTATCATTAGTTGATCTTCAAAATATTTCAATTTATATGAAGCATATAGAATATTTGAATTATCTAATCGGATTTGAATACTGTATTAAAAAAAAATTAAATTGTCTTTTTGCTATTGGTCTTCAATCTTAAATATAAAGAAAAATATATGTAATTTCCTTTTGACATGTAATGAGCCTTATAACTTTCATGATATCTACTTGCGGAATATTTCGCTGGTTAATTGAGGCCAACATATCAGATATTACTTATCACTATAAGTAGTGAGGCAATTTTATCGAAAATGAGGAGTCCACAAAGAAAATATGAAGTGGTAAAGAAGGTAAAATCTATGAAAATACGAGAAATATAATATAATATAATATAATATAATATAATATAATATAATATAATATAATATAATATAATATAATATAATATAATATAATATAATATAATATAATATAATATAATATAATATAATATAATATAATATAATATAATAACTAATATCCATTTCATCCCTCATTATAAAACTTCTGATGAAATTTCCATTGGAATTGGAAGATTTGAAAGAGAATTACCTATAACAATAAGTATACATATATATACGCTATATTTCACAGAACTTATAGAATTTTGAAAACTGGAAATATTTTTTTAATATTTCCGACTTCAATTCTAAAAAACTCAATATTGGAATTGACATTTTTGAGATAACTGAGGTTCTTAAAGAAAGAGTCTATATCGCATCATGCAATAGATTATCGTTTAATCGTAAAGGAAGAAAAAAGCTCATGCTTCTGCCACAGTTGAACCAGAAAAAATATTTTTGGTGCAAATTATTTCTAGAATAAAATCAGATTGTCCTTGTCGGGGAAAACATTAAATACTTTATGTAACACAAAGCAAGGTCGATTTATAATAACTATATAGATCAGATCATGAATAAAATCTTCATACCGATTATATTTTTTTGATTTTATACTTTTTCAATAAAAATCAGTTTTTCGCAACTCGTTTTTCGTCAAAAGGGGCAAATTTATATTAAATAATTATCTTTTAGTTCAAAATCACAAAAAAAGGAATTAAATGTTTATTACCTATTATTTAATTTGATAAGATTATCATTTTGATTGGCGTGATAGTGAAAGAGGAAAAGAGAAACATTCATAAAAAAATTGTGCCAATTTCTGATACTTTTTGTGGGCCGCAGTGAAGCGGTATTCCAAGTTCACTAGTCTTCCGGCGATGAGATACGCTCGTCAATGGTCGTTCTGATCGCTTTCGATCTCGCATTCATCGGAAAAAAATGCGATCTCCACTACCAATGTAGGTGTGATTGTAGTTTTATTAACCGTTCTTGACACAAGGTAAAAAATTTCATATAATGGGAATATTTTATTACACAAGTCCATTTCTTTCAATTTTATAATTAACAATCTATGTAAATTAAAAATCTATATATATGCATGTATACATACACACATGCGCTAAGACATATAAAAAAAAATATATACATATATATATATATATATATATATATATATATATTTATATATATTTCTAACCGAAAATAAAAAAAAAATATATATATATATATTTATATATATATATATAAAGAAGAAACAAACACATTATCGTATTAAATTAGTTAGGACCAAAAAAGTATAGAATTAACATGTCTGCATATTTTAGGTATTTACGAAGGAAATATAATAGTAACATAAAAGAGTAATAGAGTACAAAACTACTGTTATTCAAATGTTTATCTGTGAGCCTGTTTTTAATCACGCATCATGCAGGAATATATGAAAAAATTTCGATGAAGTTTTTACTGGTGTATTCTGTTCAATCTGAGGTGATATATATGATATATAGGTTATATTTGATCGAAGTCAATCCAAAGGACATATAGTGATTTGGCGTTTTGATACAAATTACAGTTAACAATAAAATAATACTTAAAAAGTTTACTTTTATTATTATTATTCATACTTCAGTGAAAACAAGTTAAAAGTCTCGAAATTCCGTAGAATTTACAAGTATATGATAAAAGATTTGGCAACCGGTTTATTAGTTTGGGATCCTCATAATACATGGATGCCATTGATTATACTAAGAAAGAAAATGCTTTATTTAATTTAGAATCAATAAGAATTTCCTTGTTCAAAATTTGTTCATATTTGAGCCAAACTCATGGAATAAATGTTCCGTATCAAGAAATAATTTTATGAAGTTGTTTTACATTTATTCAAGATCACAATTTTTTTCTAAATATTCAGTATTTTTATAGTTCTCTTTTTTTATTTTTCATCGTTGCTTTGCTTCAAGGTAAAAGTGTCGAACAACGGTTTTTTCGACTTCTCAAAAATGTTGTTTTACCTACTTTTTAACTAAAAATAATATTTTATTTGAAAAAATATTGTCACTATTTTATTAGATTTCTCAAAAAAAGGATATTCACCTTGGCCCTTAAAATTATCTTCATCACAGTTTTACTTCCGTTAAACAAGATGCTACCTGCAGTCATTCAGATTATTCACTTTCATGTTTGGAAATATGTACTTTTTGTGTGGACGATGAGTGACATTATAATGGTGAAACGTTTTAAACCCAAATTTGTATTTTAAGTCCGTAAATAGTCACATATATTATTTAGTTGATATCCTAAATGACAAGATAATTACAAAACAAGGGAATTAACATAAAATAATTACATAAATTTATCGGAGATAATTTTCACTTAGAAAATAAATAATAAATAAGTTATTGCTCCATACCGGTCACATTTTTTATAACGTTAATATTACTACTATTGCTATATATTATTTCATATATTTTACTTATATATTGGTATAAATCCAAGTTAGCAATTTTCCACCCTAAAATTATGAAAAAGTTATTTTACCTATATCTTATATTAATCGAAAAATGAAGTCTTTGCATAATAATAGAAAACCAGTAAAGTTATTTCTGGGCATCCTATAAAAGTACTGTAATGCATTTTGACAAATATTAAATAAAGTGATAAGAAACGAATGAAAATTATTATGTTATACTATTGTTGAACGTTTTAAATTTTAAAAAGAAGTTATATTAATAAAAATAAACTTTCATTTCAAAATCATTTCTAACCGAAAACTGGTAAACTGGAAAAAGTCGCATTGAAATTTGTAAAAGGTTTTACCTTAAATATCGATATAAAATTATGCTTCAGTGTGGAGTGCTTACGGTGAGCCTATTAAATTTATCTCTATGTCACCATTAATTTTGGGAGAGACTATTGGTTCTATCAAGAGGAAAGTTCAAGTTGTAAATCCTACTTACTCGCACCTAGTGTTGGATTCAGAAATAAAAAAAAAAATATTTCAAAACCGTTTTCCCAAGCGGAATATTATTTACTGGACTGCATGTAAATAGTTTTCGGCGTGTAATCGAAGAAAAAATAATTTTGAGGGATCTGAAATGGACTAGGAAAAAATGGAGCGATTTAAGTGCTAGAGACTATTAAAAATTTTTTATTACCAACTAAATTGACCCAAGATGACTCCAGATGCGTACTTTTTTAGCAATATCAAACCATTATCGAATGCTATTTAAAAGTTAGATAATACTCTGCGTGAAAGTCATAACCAGATTTAATTGAACTGATTTATAACTTTGCCAACGTGAATTAGACTATATTGCAATACAAATTTCTAGTTTGATACCCGTTTTTCATGAAAAATTTTACGTAGTGATGTTTCAAAATTTGTGATTAGGTGATATTAACATATTATTTATTTGAAATAAATTTGTGTTTTAAAAAATTTACTTAAGTGAGAAAAACATTAGTGTTTAATGATTAGGTACTTAAGTGATGTTTTACTGGGCACAGCGAATCGTTTAAACGATTTCATATGTATATGTACAATACAATATTTTTCTTGACAACATTTTTCCTAACAATATTATACCGGGTTTTTAAGTTTTCATTTCAAATTGCTACGATAAATAACATTTTCAAACGTTTTCACAAGGGAGTGTTTGTTCAAGCACGGCAAAATAAGGTTAACATGTCAAAAGTATACAAGTACATATTCCGCTTTTTGTTGCGATGGCCCATAATGAGGTTCTTAAAGCGAGAACAGCTCGCTTTGGTAATTTCTCTGTTTACACTTGGTATTTTAATGTATCGCGTGTACTTAAGGCGTACACTTTAAATACTCCAATGAACACTATATTTTTAACAACTGACTTTTATCAAAGTGAAAGAATAAAAGGACAAATGAAAATACGTATTTACCAGCGAATGTTAATTTGGTACACTACCAAATTTTTTGTTTGCAAATTGAAAAAATATATTTGCGTTAACTGAAATAAAATAATCGATAACCAATTTATTTGCAATTATTTTTTAAATATTATAATTTATTTGATTAAAGATGCATTTAGCTAAATACCATATAAAAGAAATTTATAGCTATATGAACTCAGAAATAACTAAATACGAAGGAACAAAGTTTTCTTAGCAATGGTGCGACTAAACTTTTAATTTCACCACGAAAGGATAAATGATGTTAGAAAAGTGTTTCTTCCGTAATAAGAGCTTAGCTCCATTAATAAACATATCATCTCATGTTTCCAGAAAAATATTCTATTTACAAAAAAAACTGTCAATGTATCCTACGTATTTTATTTGATTATCAATTATAGCTGGGTGACCTTACTCAAAATATCTTTTTAAAATATTTTTGTCGGCGATGCCCTCCAAATTGCTCAGTTGTTTTTTGCTTTTTATCAGTTTGTATTAATTTCGCAAATGAAGTGTGTTAGCAAACGAATTCATGCTTTTTGACATTTATTCTACCACATCCGTTTGACTACGAAGTCAGTCACAAATAGGACCTGACTATCAAAATCAATAACTTCATTAAATCATCAAAGCGTTTCACTGATAGAATATTTGCCTTAGGAAACAACGAGCGGCAAGCTGTAACTCCTTTTTGAAAATTTGCTTATATTCAGCTGTAAGTTACTGGTTATATTTTGCTCAATTACGTTTCAAACAACTGTATAGAAATATATGTGGCAATGTAATATAGACATGGGATTGTACTATACCAGATAATAAGTTTATTTCTGTAACTTCCTTGAACCATATTCGTACTAAAGTTTAAAAAAGAAAAAATTTCATATTAAGGTTAATAAAAAAAATTGAGGGAAAATTTTGGGAAATTTATGACATCGCTAAATATTAAGATTATTACGTACGTAAAAATATATTTAATAAATGCTTAATTTTTTTAAATTTATTCTTTCTTACGTATTCACGAAGTCAGTCGTATACGCAGCTTACAATAAAATATGGGTATATTTCTTACTTGGACATGTTTTCCGTAGTTGCATAAATATATTTTAATACAGAAAACATTAAATAACGCGGCTTACCAAATCAGGTAATAGTAAAATATTGTGAGTCAACAAAAAAAAAACTCATTACTACGAGCTGAAATTACCATTTAAGAATATCAAATATCAAAATCTCGGACTATCTGCAATATACAGGAATTAAAAAACATTTTTGCGATAACGATACTAACTGTACATAAAATATAATATGCCTCTTACCAAAATTATTAAGTTATGGAAACGAAATTACCTCAAATAGAAATAATTGGCCACAACATTAATTTTTTAATAACTTATATTGTCAGGAATAAATTCAGACTATCAGAAATAATATAAGACAATAGAATATTATAAAAATGGTATTTACAGATAATAAATGAAATATGTTTGAACATAATACGCAAAATTATTAGTGCCTCTGAACAAGGATTAAATGCCTATTACACTTTCAATTACTATAGTGATAAGTTCATGGAAAAATTTCGATAATGCGAAAATAAAAAATATGCAATACTAGGCTAAGACATAACAAGTGTTTCAGAAAATGCATCATTTTTTGTAATACCTAATGCTATCATTAAAGGAATGTTAAATTACTATTCGCTTGACTAATCATTACTCTCTAATGTAAGGATATAAATCAACACATTTTATA
The DNA here is from genome assembly GCA_039881145.1 of Druceiella hillmani. Taxonomy (NCBI): domain Eukaryota; kingdom Metazoa; phylum Arthropoda; class Insecta; order Lepidoptera; family Hepialidae; genus Druceiella; species Druceiella hillmani. The sequence continues at coordinate 9,628,407 of JAYKKI010000034.1, forward strand.
CGATTACAAATTATCTGCGCCACTAGTAAGAAAATCCGGAAATTCCGTTCATGATAATAGATTAATTAATTTTATAAAAAAACACTAAACTCCCACCAAATAAATAAACACAAAAATCCCTTGCATGAAAAATGATCCAGTTCCCAAGGGAGTGATATAGGCTTGGATCTTTACGTTACACTCAGGGAGGCCACGTAAGTCCCTAAGAATTGATAACCCAAACAACCACTTCAATAAAACCTTCCCTGCGTAGCTCTATTAAATTTGTTACCTTGAATTCGAGTTTGCTATTACAATGCGAGTTCGGTCTATTTATTTGGAATATTGTATAATCTATAATTAATCTTGGTTCCTATTTCGTCTATCTTCTTCATCTTTCTGTCCCTTGAATATTGTTGGTCGTATTACGTTGCGGGTAGCATGAGTCGAATAATGATTTTGTCGCTTGAAAGTGGTTTCACTTTAATGAAAGATTGGTTGGATAGGACTGAAGTATTTAGTTTATTTAGACTGTAATCCATCAACGTTATCATAAATAATATATACTGAAAAATATCAACAATTACATATAAAATGTTGCAATTATTGTTCTTCAGTACTTGAGTATGGAAACTTTCAATTAGTTAAAACCAAATTCGAATACAGAGAGTTTTCCCGGGTGCTAATAGGAGACATATTATAAACTCTCTAAAAACTTCAGAAACATGAAACATAAACAATTTATATGGAATATGCATGATGTATCATTCGTATCTATAGTCTGGTTGTTCGTAAACTGATAATCACAAGTTACATCCATAATCTAATGGGTCATTTCTCAACCTGGGAGTCGCTATTAGATGGACGTGGGCCTTAATATACTATAAAAATAAAACTTGTACGTATTTTTCTCATTAATTATATAATACCTTGACAAAAGTATTATGTTATATACTCGTATAAATATCGTATGTTTATTTAGTTAGTCTTTCAGGGTACACTTTGTTTAAAAGTTTAAAAGCGCTAGTATAGCAGTGAATAACATTCTAATTTCTTTTCGCAAACAAAAATGAGTTATTATTGATTTTGAGAAATGTTTTTTTTAAATATTCGTATGAAAATATGCATATATTACTATTATTAATTGTAACAGTTACTTTTTCATATTTCACATTTTATTAATTTGGGTAATGATTATTGCCTTGTACATAAATAAATTAGCAAAATACTGCTACTGATAGAAATGTTTGGTGTGAAGTCGACGCTTCTCTCCTTTGTAAAATTCACGCCCGCATCTGAAGTTCTCTCTGACATTCACGATGATTCCTTCCTCTCGACATTGAGTGGTATATTCACACCCAAACACAAAAATGAGTGCTGCCTTCTCTTAGTACTGAGTCTAAAAATGTTTTTTTTTCTTTTAATGCTTATTCGTTGTGAATTTGAAACCGGTTGAATGCACGCAAGCACGCATGCACGCACGCACGCACGCAAGAACGAACGCACGCACACACATATTTATTTACACATATTATTTTTATCGGTTTGTTTCAATTTAAAATTTGTATACTCCTAAAAAGAACCCCGTTATAATATACACATATCTCCCTAACACCTTGAATTCCCATGAACCTTCAATGTTCATGATCAAATACTAATGTTCATGATCAAATACTAATTACGTTTTGTAATACGAGTACTAGACAGGGGCCATTAAAATAAAATAGAATAATAATTGGCTCATTAATTCTGGATAATAGAGATTTACAATTAAACCCGATTAATAGTCTCTGCTTAAGACCAAGAGTTTAAAAAAACTAGTCTTCAAGTTTCCCTGTTTATGCAGCAAGTACTCTTGCAACATCAGGAAGGAAGTGTTACAATTTACAGTTGATTGTTAAATTTTTACTAGTTTAAAACAACTGGTACCCATATTTCACGATTTAAGCAGGCAATACCCTCAACAAGAAGACTGAAAAGCTGGAACTAGGAATTAAGTAACATAATTTTTGCTTGAGACCCAAAATATTAATTTAAAACCCGTAGATCCTCAAGTCTTATAATTTAGGAAGGCAGCACCTCTGCAGCATTAGAACTCAGGAATTAAAACGCAGAATTCAATATCAGGATATATGCTTAAAACCAACAATACAAATTTGAAAACAACAAATATTCAATTTTCACGGTTTACGTAGGCACTATCAGAACTGAGGAGTTGAAGGTTGGAATTCAATGAAAGATGTCTCTATTTAAGACCCACAATACTAACTTAAAAAGAGGAATAATTAGGAATCATATGAGTTTCTGCTTAAGACCCAAAATATTATTTAAAAAATTGCAGATCCTTAAGTTTCACAGTTTAAGCTGAGAGTGCCATCAGAAATGAGGAGTTTTAATACAGAATTTAATGACAGAATATCTGATTAAGACCAATTGTTCCAATTTGAATACGGCAGATCCTTAAACGTACAGCATCAGGACTGAGAAGTTGAATCCCGGTATCTATAACAGAGTTTTTTCTTGATACATAAAATACTATTTCAAAAACAGCGGTCTTTAATATCATAACCTAGACAGGCCTACAATTGCAGTATGAGAAAAGTCAAGTTGGAATTCGGAGTTTTTCTAAAGTACATCTTTCATTTTCATGGTCACTTATTATGGGATCATACTCTGACTATGGCCTCCTTCATGGTCATAGTCCGATTATATACTTCTTTGAATCATACTCTGATAATAGCTTCTGACTTTAATCATCCGAACTAATTTAGAAATGCCGGTGATATGAAATAATTTGCATACAGTCGGATTGAAAACGTTTCCTTTATTGAAATCGGTTAAAACTGAAAATATTTTCGTGAAATTGGTATAAATGGTTTATAGTACCAACATAAAATACATATGTATGTATTTCGGGTTTATACATCTTTTGAATAAACGTTCTTAAATTATACACGTTATTCTTTCTGTTTCAATTCAGGTGACTTGTCATCGAAATAATATAGATTACTACGACTTTGTGTAGCTAGCTATTTTGCGTGTGACCTATTTACTACGCAAATTAGTATAATAAATATTTTCGCATTTTCTTTGATGTATTCGGCTAATGAGAATACACGGATCATATTCCTTTTAAAGAATATTAAACGTGTTACTTAGTTACCTTTATTACCTTATCGCATATTTTATTATTCACAAATCTATTGTTTATAAAATATTAAGAGAAGAAAAATAAGGTTTCAATATCCTAATGAAATGGAATACATATTCCTTTTAATGAAATGGAATACATATACCAATGGTCCCCATTAACAGAAAATAATTAATAATATCAGTGTTGTAAATTTTTTTTTATTTACACTATTTTTGTTGTTATTTTTTCGTAATGAAGATTGTATCAATTGTAACTTTGTTTTGCGCTATAGTAGTGAGGATACTAGAAACCAATCAAAAAGTCTTGTAACCATGCATTTATAATAATTACCTTGCTCGGAAACTTTCATCACATTTATTATCGTAATAGGATTTACATATAAAATGGAATATTTTAAGACTCCTACTAAAATAAAAATCAAGTCAAGAGTTAAAACGAATTCGTTTTCGAAAGCGTAGTGTTGTATTTATTTTGTATCTAAATTCACATCAAAGGAAATTGATATATTCCAATAAGCGCAAAATAACAAAAAAATTGCTTAAATCACCAGCTAATAAATATTTAAATCAAGATAGTTGTAAATTTTAAGATCGATTGAATTTCCCTAAATATAGTAAAATTTAATACTTCCATTGCGTGAGTTAATTTATGTCTAGCGTTCTTCATGTGTCGGAAACGATATTAAATCGTCATAATTTTTGTAAAATCTATATTAAAATATATATCAATATTTTTGTAAATTTTATTACAATGTGTAGAATCGAAATAAAATAAAAAGATCAATAAATAATTAAAAAACCGATTTTATTGAAATAACTTGAAACATTTCAATGCAACTTGTGTAACACATGAAAATGAAAATGTAAAACATGAAAAATGTCCATTACGAATATTTCATGTTTTGCATGGAAAATTGTTTGCCATAATTTATTCCATTTTCGTAGATCGTAGTAAAAATTTTTGAAGTACGAGGCGGAAAAATACAGCTTCACACTTTAACCAGCCGTTACCTTCAAGAATTGTTCTTATTTACTTTTACAAATTAAAAATTAAATAGGTAGGTAATTAGTAAATATCAAACTATAAAGCAAACGTAGAATAAGTAATTAAAACTGTAAACTAAATATTAATTTCTGTTTAAGTTACGCTTCCTAATTAGAGCTTTCAACATTCCATACCTGAGGTTGAAATTATTTGCCGAAGTATAAGTCTCATGTCCTAGTAATTGAATGAATCTTAGTGGAATGGAATTTAAAGAAATTTCTAACTGAAATAAAGTAAATGTTTTTTTTCCAATAACTTTAAATTTTTACTTAAATTTATAAGTTTTTAAATGTTTAGTTCACGTACGACATAATAAAACCAGAACTAAATGTTACAATAATATCTTGGTGCATATATAAATATATGTGCATGTGTATGTGTGTGTACCACTCAACGGTAATGATAAAAAAACCCATACACACATACAATAGTGTATTGAAAACAGTTAACATAGTTAACGATAATTAATATTCTACGCGTCGCACGTTGACAGATGCCGGCTCTAAAGGATTGATTGAAACTTTAGCGAAGGTCGATGCGGTACGACATGGTTCGTTATTTCTGAAAGTGTGGTAATAATAAATACCACACTTTGCCACACTTGCTGATTATTGTTGCGACTTTTTAAAATCTTTTTACCATGTGACTGGTCAATAGGAGACTAAAATATATTTACATTAAAGCGATTAATTTTTTAACCGAATCGTTTATTCCAATGAGTACATAATTTTGGCCAATTCTGCTAGTTATGACCGATTTCAAAATAAATTAATCGTAATACGTACTCTAAAAATATAAACCAAGTTAAATAATAAATTTTACTATTTTCCATAATTTAGAACTTTTTCTGAATTTTTGAATTATTTATTTATTTAATTATCTACTTTAATATATCTAATTGATACATATAGCGGACTTATTGCTACGAGAGCAATCTCTAACAGCCATCCAGAACACCAGTCCAGCCCCGTTCGACGAATGCCCAGGTAAGCCACATCTTCAAAGGCCGTATGCCTTATGATGAAGCCAACACACGACGGCGACGATGATTATCCACTTATACATAAAATAAAATCCATAAGGAACTGAGGCATTGAATATTTTAAAGTAAAACAAAGCACTACCTACTAAATATATGCTTCTAAACCAAAAGATAGTTATTAGAATCTTCGTCTGTTTGTCTGTGCGCACCTTGTTGTCCACGCGTAATACAAACAACGGCTAAATCGTTTTGGATACGGTTTTCAGTAATATATTTAAATTAGGTTAGGTTTAAGCTTTGTTTTATTCCTATAGGTTAAAAATACATCAATCGTTAATGTAGTTTCATTGTGCACGCTAATATCGGAACCAGCGGAATCTATTTGGCTACCAACGCCATCTATTATCGTTTTAATAAACTTTATGGTCATGAAGTCCAGTGAGAAAATGAAAAATAATATAAAAAAGAATCATAATAAATTTTCCTACTCCGAATTCCATGCTAACGAAGTCGCGGGCACAGCTAGTCCCTTAAAATTAATAAAAAAAAACGTTTTGTTATCATTCATAACTTTTTATTTCAACCGATGCTCCAAAATGTAGGTATATGCAAATAAAATGGAAATAAGATATTTAATTCGCTTCTCTTAAAGGTTAATTAAAAATATTTTTGAATTTTAGTTATTAAAATACATGCAAGATAATGCTCCTATGGTAACAGGAACTGACGGACTAACGGACAAACAGGCGCTTCGCTTGTATGCCTTTTGAGGTACGAGACCCAATAAATTAAGTTCCCTTAATTTGTGTAGTGATATCCTTAGACGACATAAAAATTGTAATGATTTCATACGTCTTTTTAGGCCTTAGTGACCTCCATATCATTATTCCTAAATTTAGCTCCTACTCGGTATAATACAGAATGTTTCGCATTTAAAGTGTAAGTTCACACATTTATTAGCTCGTTACTTTAAAACATTACTATTCCGTTTATTGTAATTTATTTTGTATTTTATATCAGAGTAACTTCATAAATATTGGCGAGATGTGATTACAAGGGAAAAATCATCTTATTGAGAAAGAATTTAATGTACTTCCATTAACTTTCCCAGAAGTTAACTATAACAATATACAAACAATTTATTTTCATGCAAAGCCATAGATGTTTTTTTTATTAATGATTTTAGGTATTCAACATATGACATAAAATAGGCTTTGATTAACTTTTTATTAATAAACCTCAGAAGTTTGATGAAAATTAATTATGGCACATTGAGACACACGAATAAAGAATAAATTGGAATTTATATACATATTTCCATAAATTTACACATATTATTGTCCCTTACTTATATTTATTAAACGAAAGAAACTTTACGACAACCTAATAGTTACGTACATATTCCGCCAGTCTAATAATGATTTATGAAATCATGAAAAGAAAATATAAAGATATTTTTTGAATTCGTCCCTTTATTTTCCGCCCAAACATTTCCTAACATGAAGAAACGCCAAAGTTTAGAAATATGAATGAAAACTAAAGGCAAATAAGTGTGTTGTTTGGTGTAAATGCGCTAAATGAAAAAAAAAACACACTTTGTAGTAATATACAGCCTTAAAAATTGGTTGTCAATAAAGGAAATTTAAGAAAAATCTTATTGAAAATATAAATATTTATTACGAGCATCATATGTGGCATAAAATATCACGTTTTTATTAACATATTAAAAAACTTTTTGCTGAAAGAAAATCCAGGGCTAAACTCGTCATACGAGCACGTGTTATAAGTAATTTATATAACATAGGTGTTTGTTCGCTGGCTTCAATAAAACTATTTAAGGATAGCAAATTTTCCATATATTATCATTTCGCATCTTTATAGTCCAGTAAAAAATTTCGTAAACTGAATGCCTACCTACCGCCCACCTCCATGCGTATTAATGCTCGCCGCTTGTCCACTTCTCGTTACATTCTAGTAAAGTATAGCTTATAATAGTATGGAAAAAACTCAACGGCACGTTCGTAAATAATTTGGAGGAATTGGTTTTAAAATTATCTCGAAAAAAAACAAAGGACAATATTTTAATATGCGGTTACTTAATATAATAGATAATATTTAATCTTTTTACACACACACTCACACCCACCCACACACACACACACACACACACACACACACACACACACACACATATAAATATATATATATATGTATATAAAAAAAAATATATATATATACATATATATATATATATATGTATATATATATATATATATATATATATATATATATATATATTTCTTTTTTCCACGTATATATATATTCACATATATAATAACAAGCCTTGTTTTACGAGTTTTTTTTGAGTTAATTCCGTCTGATTTAATTCCATAAAACAAATTTTTAGCTATTGTTTAATCTAAATTACATAAAATTAGGTTTCTCCTAATATTATGTAATTTAGATTATATTTTCGTTTATACATTAAAAAATATTTAGCGTTATTTTAGAATAAGAAAACAATACAAATAATTACAAGCCGCTCTGAAATTTCAAATACCGATAATAAGAATTTCTTATAAATTACTCGGACGATTTACAAAAATTCCTATTAAGCAGTTTTTTTAAATAGTGAGGAGAAAAATTTATTGCTACAAAATTAACTAGATGATATAACAGAACTCTTTATGTTATTTGCTATATAGACACAGTTTGAGAAATTACTTTTATTCTTGCAGTAGATGGGAGAGCATTTGAAAATCTTCTAATTTGTCAACACATTATTTTTATTTATGTGGTTTGATAGTCAAACAACGAAGTATTGATTTGCCACATTTGTTGTTTTTTAAAGGGAACTTTTGCATTTAAAGAGCTGTACATCATTTTTCAAGTAAATAATGCAGTAAAAAGAGACTGAAGGGTTAACTTTACTACATGTTTCTACCAGAATGGGCCAAAATAAGTAATAAAATGCACTCGTAGTACATTTAATTTTCAAATAAAACTTTTCGTCAAAATACTAAAATGGGCACTAAAATAAATTTATTTATAATCATTAAGGAGACTCTTGGAAAATATTTAGAATAAAAAAATATAGTTCATAATTTGAAGAAACGGTATAAAAAAAATGAAGGGAATGAAATGAAGTGCCTATTTTCTCGAATTAAAAAACTTATAAAACTTTTAGTTTTGGAAATAGGTATTGGTTTTTCAAGTCAAGCGTTACAAGGTCCTTTGTTGCAAGGTTTTTTATTTACATATTATATATAAATATGTATATATATATATATATATATATATATATATATATATATATATATGTATATATATATATATATACACATACGTACATTACGAGTATATAAGAGTAATAATGGATTAAAACACGTACCCCGCAATCCCAAAATCCCCCTTATTTGAACGGCTTAATTAATAAAATTAAGCCATCTGAATATATATCGTTTTATTAATTACGGTAAACGTAAATATTACCATATTTGCAGCGGGTAATTAACATTTCGTTTATAACGAGTACTAATCAACATCGCGTAATTCTACTCAGTTGAACAATTAATCTCGTTTATGACGCAACTCATACAGCCATAACATTTAATATTAATTTTATAGCCAAGTGTATTGCTGCCATGACGCCCAATGATATAAAAATATTACTTGGCAATAATTGTATTTTTATTTTAGTTATATATTTTTTCGCAGTGCTCTTTGTTATTATCAATAGTATATAAGTAATATTCGACAATATTTGTACATTTCTATAGCGATGTTCTTGTACTTTACTGAGAAAATATAATGGGCTGTACAAAATATCAGTTATTATGTTTACATACATTTTCATGCGAATTGTTTTTTATTTCTTTTTATGTAAAAAGCCTGTTTTTCAAGTGGAAAATATCTTTGAAGGTTTGCGAAACTCAATAAAGACAGGGTTTGATGAACAAAGAGATATATATATATATATATATATATATATATATATATATATATGTATATATATTTATATTTATATATATATACATATATATATATATATATATATATATATATATATATATATATATATATACATACACATACGGTATCCGGGAACAAGTGTCGGACAAAGAGAGACCCTATTCGTTGGCTATAAAGGAATAAATTGTCGTTGAACTAAAACATAAAACACGCCCTTTTTCTAATTGAGTGCAAAAAAAATTACACATAACTCTTTTTAACACGTTCAATACACGCCAGGAGCGCGGTGCTTACCCGGTTTCCTAGATGTCTTCGCAACTGTTCACGGGTTATTCATCTGTCTGATACCAAATAACGTGCGCGAGTATCGTGTGTACGAAAAGAGTGACAAATAGTTATGAATATTATTTTCAATTATCTGAAGAAAAATAGAACTCAACATAGAACTCAACATAGAAGTCAATATAGAACTATTTTTCAGTCAAATAAAATAAAATTCAGAATTTTTACAAAGGAAGAAAATTTTAATCTAGCTAATAAAATGAAAATAAATTTATCACTAAACACACAACATCGAGAAATGTTACGTGCGGAAGACGACCGACAATAATGTCTGCATTCATGCGTCTGCCCACATACGCGTTGCTTACTCAAACACCTGCAAAAACCCGCACCACTCCATGTTCCACCTTTAGCCACGCTCAATTGGTCAGTATAGGTCCAGGTGGGAAATTTAATTGCGCAATTTAAAATACACATGACGTCATATATTTATGCATTTAGGTATAGTCACTATGCGTCGGGTAGCTAAGCATTTCCTTGTTTTTGTTTTAATAACCCAATTTAAATTGATTTTTGAAAATATTAAATTCGTATATCTTCTGATTAAGCAAACCGATTCTAGTAAAATAAAAATGAAATTTTATACTAAATCAACCTCTTTATATTTCAATATATGCTACATTAATTAAGTTAGTAGTTTTTATGTGACGTGTCTTCAAACACATAAAGAGAAAAAGACAAAAATTCCAAAAACATTGTGTGTTGGTACTTTTATTGTGTTCTCCTAAATAATTTTTTCTTAAATATTTTTGATTTATAGATAGGCCAATTTTACAGTTTTATTATGCGCATAGATTTAGTTATTCTATCAAGTTAAGACCTTAATTTGGACATGTGATATTTTTATGTATGTGTGTTGTATCCACTAAGATATATTTCCGTATGCTATCTAATAATATTTTCTAACATTTTACTTGTAAGTTAAAACAGAGTACTATGCTAGTAAAATACACACATAGAAACGAATAACTGTGAATACAATTCGCATACTGAGAGTTTCATATCAAATCATACTATCATAAATGGTACTAAGTGTAATAAAAAAAGGATAAAATTAAGGTTGTGCCTTAATAGTTCTCCATATAACTAGAGAATAGTAAATATTTTCGACAAAATTTCAAGATTATAGTCCAATATCAAATAATTTATAAATCTTGATGAGTGAATAAGTGAATCACTGTCAAAATATATACGTCAAATTTGAAAGATCATCTTTGCATTACTTGATCCTTTTACACGATTATAGGTGAGAAAACTGGTCTTGACAGACAAACCGGCAGACAGACTGATAACGGTCATCATATAAGGATTTAATTTATCTCATTTTGACGCAAGAAAACTGAAAAACAGAGAAAGTTCTTATCATATTTTCAAATATAAATAAGTATCACTGCAGTAAGCATTTAGGGCATTTAAAAATTAAATAGTGTATTTAACTAAACTAAAACTAAATATAATATAAATTGGTAATATTTAGTAAATCTGTAAAAAAACTTGAAACTAATACAACTTCAAGCTTAATATTGGCACTTATTAATTTTGCATTGATTTTGTTTATATTTTAGTTGAAATTTATGGAAGTATCGTATTACACATTAAAAGAGCAGAAGGCATTGAAAATATTTTGCTTAAACTATAAAGAGTACGTAAGCCAATTAATGAAACATTTACAATTGTCTGTAATTAAATGAAACTATGTGATGTAGTAATATTTACTTTCTTTAAGTTCTTTACCACGAACTACTACGACTTCTTCAAGCACGCTAATTTTAATGTCATTAAAAATTAACAAAATTAAAGCCAAGCCAACTTATAATTATAGAAAGATTTCAAAATTTGCCTGTAACTTATTGATGGAATAAAATATCCTAAAATTTGTAGGTACGTGGAAATAAGACTAAAACTGTACGTCACTAAGTCGACCAACGTTCCTGTGGTGAATTTAGAGAAGTATTTTTAAAAAGTTAATTAATATATATTACGTTCAAACTGCGTTGGTTAAGCTGATAAAAATACACAACACCAAATTTACTTTGCCACATTACTGGAAGTTCCATGAGATCTGGCGTATTAAATTTTTTTTTAAATCGCTGATTAGAGTTAATTAATTTAGTAAAATCTAATACAGTTTTTCTCAAATGAAGTCGAAAACAGAAAATGTATCTATTTGAAAGTGAAAATATTTATGTTGGTAACTAATTATGTACATTTTATTACAATTATTACGCATACAAAAATATGGTAAAAATCCGCTGGCGTGGTGAAAAATACCAGTATTATTTGTGAATAGTTTAACAAAAATACTACGTATTTTATACATGCCTAAGGATATACTTTACTGGTATTTACTGATTTATTATTTAAACAAATAACCATGTCATGATCATGTTAATTTTTAATTTATTTTATTTTATTTAGGTTTCCGTAGTGAAACACGTAATCATAAATTCGTGTCACTCATGACCATTTCGTTACTCAGACGTATAATTCAAGACAATGTCTGTGTCTGCCTATCTGTTACATCAACGTAATTCTTGCAATTTTAGACGTATGTATTTGAAATATATGCAAGTACGTGCTTCAAGTAAGAATCTCGAGTAATAAGCAAAAATTTATTTACTTGTTTATTAATATTTTAACCATAGGAGGGCTAATTATAGAGAGAAGATGAAAAAAATGCCCTATCCTATCTTGAGAATGAAATTGAATTAAAATTATTTCGGGTAATCCAAGTTCATTAATTTTAAAATTATCAAAAATAAAATACTAGTCAACTGAAATATTTGGGATGAAATTCATTCACAGGTTGAGATTGCGCTTGTATTTAATTAATATGAATTATTAAAATGTATTTCAGGACATTTTACTTAAAATTTACATAAAATTTTTATATATACATAAGACCTTTATGTGTGCAAGGTACGATGTAAGAATTTATTACACATAGTTTGACATTTTGAATAAATACAATACTCTTAATCACCATCACTTACCACACCACAATTTTTTATATATATATAATTAGGTCTAACGCAATAATTAACGTTTAAGTTCAGCACGTGGTTTATATGACACATGTTAAGGAACATATATATTACAAACCAAGAGAAACTAAACATAGTGACAAATAAATATTTTTTCTTACCAAGTTTATTCATGAGTTTCAGGAATAAATTACTTAATGTATGGGATGACGTTGGAATTACATATTATTGTCAGACAATCCCAAAATTTGGCATTCTATATATTTTAACGTCACCTATTGAATTAAAAAAAATTCTGCATTATTAAAACCTGGAGAATAATGGCCAAGAAACTTGATATCTAATGGAAAAATAAAATAGAAGTGTGTTAATTTTTAAGGAAAGCATTGCATAACCACCTTATTAACGTATTTTTGTGCGCCTCAATTAAGACGAAAATTTATGCATAAAAAGCAAAAAATATTTCCCCAATAAAAAAAGTTTCTTCACAGTCATTTATTACGAACAATAATTTGATTGCCTATATTTCTTCTTTTATTAATTTAGGTTAAGCGAAATAATTTTGCATTGAAATACTCAATAAATGTCATTATCCCATTCGTTCCAAATTGCGTGCTGGAAACGTCAGAGGTGACACACATAACACCACTTTGGAAACAAATCTCGAAAAGAAAAAATCATTCGACAGATTCAATTGTATCTTAAAAGACTTTTTTAATGGCCCTCTACTCGATATTATGGCGAAAAAAAACTCAAAATAATTAAAAAAATATTCTCTTTATTTCTACAGATTCAGAGAATTCAATTGTTTGTAACATTTCATTTCAAACAGTCATAAACAAAACGAGTTATGATTCTAGGAAACACGGATGGATGGAGAATAAATTTTAAATTTCTATTTCCACCTTTTTGCTTTCTAAAGTTTCTGTTTCCGGCCATGTAGCTGCGATTACCGCTACCTACAAACCATAAAAGACAATTCAAATAATAAAACACGTGGAGACAAAAAAGACAATTTCAAATAAAACCGATGCGCGGTAAACCGTGCTTGCAGCCCGGGTCATCCAAAGGAAATCACGTTCGCGCCTATCGTCTCGGCGACCAGGAGCGAGGTTATCACATGGTGTTCGTCTGTCGGCATCCCATGGTGGTCGGCAACAAGCTAAGGGCAGAGCCAACGGTGGCCGCCTTTTTGTTAGCTCTGCGGAGCGGGGCGAGCGACCTGCGTGCTGGGTATACACCATTTCGCTCGGCGATATCAAAATATATAGAAACATTTGTGAATTTAGTTATATACAAATACGAGTATAATACTAAATATAAATGCTAGAAAATTTACAAGGAATTCATATAATATTTGTTTCCTCTTGCCTTATTTTTATATAACTTATCTTAAAAACAAAATAAAATACACACGTAACAGAAATAAAACATTTTATTTTGTTTTATAAACATAACCTGTCAGTGATATTCGTTATGAAAAATTGTTTCAAGCAGATTAAATTATTTCCCGTTGAAGAAATATAAATAATTTTGATATAAAAATATATCTATGTATTCCAAAAAAATTATAAACTGCTGGTATGGATGACTAAAAAATAGGAAATAATTATCTCCCGCACTTATAGAAAATTTTTAAATTATGGCAGTAACTGTATAATAGAATGAAATTCAAATCAAATATTTGTCTATGGAGAAACATTGTTATAATGCTGAAATGCTATGTTTTTATAAAATAGTTATATTTTCAAGTTTCCTTCACTTCCATAACCCCCATTACCGTTCTTATTTTATGAAAAAAATATTTAAAGTATCATATAAATGCGATGAACATCTTAATTTATTCTTGTATTTTACTTGATATATTTATTATTATATAAAGAAAAAAATACCATTGTAGCATAAAAAAAAATGCGAGCACATATGACGAGTAACTTATAAATTGACATATAAAATTACTACGTAAGTCTAAAGGTTACCAGCTCTCTCACTTTGAAATAATCATTGATCGGCGACCTTGTTACCGCTCAATTTGTAAACTATTCATCAAAAACCCACAATAATATTATAGTCATCTCATTTTAGCTGGTAGATAAGGTCTACTAAAAAAATGAGTGAAGTGAAAGGCAGTCCCAAAAAAGTACATAAGATTTTGTACAGTGTACTCATTATATTCCTTAACGAAGAAGAAAAATCTCCGACGAAACTTTGTAAAGGCAGTTGTCATTTGAAGTTAAACTATTTTGATAAATAACTCGATCTTGATTAACAACGAGAACTAAAAAAAAATATTTTTAAAACTTGTCAATATTTGCAAAAAATACAAGACATTAAAATTTAAAAAAATTATAACCTAAAATAAAATTTCAATTCATATAATTTCGATAGAATTAAATGACCTATAAATATAATTTTAATGAATGATAATAATGTAGCTGTGTACTACCCTAAATTTTAATTCTGTAATTAAATCTTACAAGCCTTGTATTGTATATTAATTCTTATTTTTTTTAAATCAAATAAAATAAACATTCATATATATAAATATATTTAAATATATTTTGCTTAATATTTTATAGCTTTGTGGTCAGATTTTTTTATTAATTTTATCATATTTTGTACCACGCAATTCATATTTCATCGTCTCCCTAGTTTTAATGTAAATTTATGTACAATTATACTCCTATCAATTTTAAAATTAGTAAATCTTTGTAACCAAACCGATTTAATAGTTCAGGTATCATAATTCTTATTCTTAAACTCACATTGGATTTTAACATCAATTTATTTGGTATTTTCAATTTAAAAAATTAATTTTTATGTTAATGTGCACATTTCACTGTAGGGGCATTTCACGCCAAACGGACAACGAAAAAAAAGTCAGGTCGTGAAATTTGTTCATATTCTATTTGATTATACTTCTAGTGAACATGGATGTGCACACCCATTTTTTTTTGTGTGGTGCTTTATTGTCGAGTTACGAGCTTTTGAAAATTAACAATGTATGAGGAATGCATTTTTTGGATGCTTATTTTTTTAATCAAACAATTTGTAACAAAACTTTATAAAGATTGTTTCTTGAAGTTAAAAGTATGCAGTTTTTAATTTTTCCATAGAATTCGAAATTCGATTTTTTTTTACTCGTCGTAAACCGGAAGTGAAGATTCAAATCGATATTCGAGTAACTTCGACATATTTTTTTTTCAATATTTTTTATTAGAATTATAGCGTTATAAATACTAATACTCCAATAAAAAAATTAAAACGTGATCTCTAATAGTTTAAGATACAGAGCACGTAAAGTGCATACACATCGTGCCCGGTTTCTAAGACGTTCGGGGTAATTTGTTAATATTTGGCTATTTACACTTCATTCGGTTATGTTAACATGCCAAATAAATCAAAATCAACTGAATTAAATTTTTAAGAGTAAAATATATAAAGAACTTAAAATATAAAATAAAAGTACACAAAATACACTAATATTTCACAAAAAGGGTATGACTATATTATAATGGACTTAAAAAACATAATACATACGAATGTTAAAGAAAAAAAATAGCAAAATCCTTTATTATTTCACACTGAAAATGTTAGAATTTCACTCGTTCCTGGTACCTGCGCCATTTTAATTACACAATAAAAACACACTTTAAAAATAATACAAATTATTATGTAACACACCGAATTTCACGCTATAAAACGCAGAATAATATAATAAACTTAGTATAATATAAAGTAATGAAATAATTTTATAAGACGCCAAAAAATCAAAGAGCAATAATTTAAGGGGGCAAACTCATTCAAAATTCCAATAAGATGATTGGTTTTCTCGTCGCGCTGTCAGTAGGCAGGCGTCATATTTTCTTCGCTCAGCGGTAAGCGCTAAGTTGGTACCCATGCGAAGACATATAGCTGATCTCCCGAATCTCTAAGCATTTTGACGTAAGTATTGTGACCCTTGTGAACATATAAATAACGAGTGTTGCAAATAATTAGACTAGCTCTGCGCTCGAATTCCGATTTTTCAGTCCTACGTAGATTTGTATATGGCCTCTTCAATACAAATATTAAGTTTTGTATTTGTGTATCAGGCAAATAGACAGATGATCACACGGACCCGCTTTGATTATCCTCAAAATAAAAACCATTAATTTAGTTTTACCAGACATACATATCCGAATGGAGAATAAAATTTAATTGCAAAATGTACAGTAAATATTGTGAAAACGCTTCTATTTGTAGTGCAACACTTTTTACTACTTTTTTTGACGGTGCCGTTCGTATTTAGTTTATATGGATATTAAACAATTCGAACTCAACGCGTATTTGTCTGGCTCGAACAGTACGCGTATTTGTCTGGCTCAAACAGTAAATATTGTGAAAACACTTCTACTTGTAGTGCAACAACGCGTATTTGTCTGGCTCGAACAGTAAATATTGTGAAAACTTAACGCGTATTTGTCTGGCTCGTAACTTAACGCGTATTTGTCTGGCTCGAACAGTAAATATTGTGAAAACGCTTCTACTTGTAGTGCAACACTTTTTACTACTTTTTTTGACGGTGCCGTTCGTATTTAGTTTATATGGATATTAAACAATTCGAACTTAACGCGTATTTGTCTGGCTCGAACAGTGCATACGGAATGGTATCTTGTTACTAGTATATGCGTACTCGAATTGCACTTAATCGATCACAGCCATCCGCCAGCAATTGGCGAAAAAATAAAATCAATTTTTAATTTTTTTTGACCAATTGTCCCACAAAATTTATAAGCAAAAATCGGTATGGTTATCTAATAAACTGACGATTTTATGAAAGCACGGTTTTGAAATAATATTATTAACTAAGTCTCAAAGTGTATTGATCCTAAATATGGGCATTCATCTTCATTTTCTAGTATATATCTAAACGTTTTTCCAATTATTCAGGTAGTATAAAAATTATTGCAGGTGAGTCAAATTTAAATAAATCTTTAATCATTTGTAGACAATTTTGAGATGAGGTAAAAATTTAATTTTCCGCCGCCATTGATATACATATATTAACTTTAGATTATTTGTACGATGTTACACACAGATATGTTTTATTTTTCAGAATAATATTTTAATTAAAATATTATTTTCAGCTTTGTACACTATGCCGCTCTTAATGCGTTTTCTTTTTGCAAGTCTATTAAAATGCATCATAACTCTATACTGAAGTACGTATGCAATATATAGGCTAACCTGGAAAATATTGTACAAAACTAATTTGAAAAGAAAATTACATATCACAATGTTAGTTTAATTATCTATACGCCAAGTATAATATAAGTATGTTTTTGTACAATACAATTAATTCTAAAAATATACCAGCGTAGGTTGATACATTATAGCTATCTCACTCTAACGCCATATTAATGAATATAATATATATGCTCTAGGTTTTTATAAAGTCGAAATTTCGATTTCACGAAATATTTCAAATATCTGGTAATGTTGCAAAAAATTTAAGAGTTATCTATTTAAACAATGGAACTTTGACGATTCCTATCAGTAAACTAATGGGGTAATACTTGTATTTAAAATATTATTTAAGATGAAATTTCCTGAAGTTAATATTTGGATTACGTATAATACTCAAGATTAACACAAATGGTTATATAAGTAGTCGTCATAATTAATAATACTCAAGATACAACACAAATGGTTACATAAGTAGTCGTCAGCTGATCGAGTTTATATTGGTCGATTATAACCATATTTTAACTGTCAAATTTGTTTGCTAAGAAATATCCTTTATTGAAATTGAATTTAGTGTAATACATAACCTACATACGGTTACTACCATAATCCATTGTCTTTATGAAATCAAATATTTTACATGTTTTCCGACATGTTACCATACTGAAAAAATAATAGTTAATAATAATAAAAATGTATTGTAGATGTTTTGTGTATAAATAAAAAATAAATTTAAAAGACTAAGTTATTTCCTATGCATCTATTTAAATTACATATATTATCTATTTATATCCTAACATAAGTATTCTTACTAAGACCAAATCGAGCAGCAATGAACATCAATTAATGTCACAATTTTTTTTCGGATTGCGCCACTTCATTACTTAGGGCGGTGTTAGCTGAAAGGACGCCATTCCAATGATAATCTTTTTAGCAGAGAAAAATTGTAAAGGAACAAAGTATGAATTTCTTTAACAAAGAAGTTGGAAAACTTTTTGTCAATTGTGAAAAAAGTCCAACCAATTTGCACTGACTTTATTTATTCCGAAATTATCAAGTAAATGCTACGTGGACATTGTTAAAAGGTCATAATGGTAGTCATTGTTAAAAGGCCGTAACTGTATCCTAACTTGTCAGTAATTAAATGTTTTTAGTACGTATTTTTAAACGAGTTTGAATTTTCTCTCAGTGATGGCGGGCGGGGTATACTTTCAATCGATTTTCTGCCTAAACGAAACTGTTTTGCCATTTTGTTAAGTATATTTAAAAAAAAAAGTAGCTTAAAACGAAATTTAGGTGAAACTTGAGCTCCGTTTGGGATTTTTCTCCTTTATTAAGGAATATTATCACTACATGGCACCTAATTTTAATAAATAGTTTACTAACTGAGTTGTAACAAAGTCGTCGATCTATTATTATTTCAAAGTAAGAGAGCTAGAAACTAGTAGACTTATATAGTAGTTTTACGTATTATTTCATATCTTACGTTACTGCGTGTGCCATTTGTATTTTTTTCCATTTTTTTTCATATATGGACATACCGTTACGATATTTTTTTCTTTACATGATAGAGAACATATGAAGTAATATAAAAAATAATGTAAGGTACCTGCTGCTTTTAAATAGTCCTTTAAATAAATTTATGATGTAATAAGATAATATAATGGAGATTGTGAAAATGAAAGAGAATGGAAAATACGCTGATATTAAATAGACATAATATCTGTATATAGTGTTTCTAAATGAATTATATTATTGGAACTTCTACAGTTTTTTTATTTTATTTAATAAATGCAATATAAAAAAATAGACGTAAAAACGTAAGTTATAAAAATATAAAAAAAAATGGTTTTTATTTGAAAACCAAAGTTATCAGGTTTTCATTATTAATTATCCTTAAAACGATATCATTAAACTGATTATCATAAATAGTTATAATGATATATTGTTTGACCATGAATTTACTACCAATAGACTATTAAATACGTAATACTTACTGTTTATTATCTGTGAATATTTTAATTTTCTGTAATATTTAAATTTTATCGTAGCTGTTAACTAAGTTTGCGCATGAAACTATAGCGTCTACTTATAATTCACGTATGTTAAACGAAACTCCTAAAAATAATCTAAAGCAGGTTAAAACAGCGTCTTGTCAGCTAAACGGTATTATGACTTAGTGTTTCATCAATTAACACAGAATAAGTTTAGCTTCATAATTCTCGGTTTCTAATTTGATTCTTGCTACCTGGAAAATAAAAATAATATGTAGAAAGAAATCATGCAACAAATTCACTGACCAAAATTCAAAAGTTAGGGAAGGGTAGACATGTAATATATGTAATACATATGAAACAACGTAAAATATTTACTTGTGAAGGTAAATAAGTGCATGAACTGAAAAAAAACTAATTAAATTATAAAAATTGCCTCAAAACTCCATCATAAACGTAACACTTGTTTGTAACATGTTTATTCAATATAAAAAATTAAACCAAATATCAAGTTAGTAATTTATATATATTTTTTAAAAATAGTCTGCAAGGTACTTAGTGGATCATACTGTACGATGAAACTGAAAAAAAAACAGTAAATCCGTTCTTTCTTGAAGGTCCTTCCACGATCTTTTTGAAGGCAACCACCATTTCACACAGATGATATTCCTCACAGAAACGACCCTTGAGGTTGATACAACCACGCTGGAACTCGTTAAACTAGTTGTTGATAAGCATCACAACGAAAGTGATATAAAATCATGAAACGAAAATTTAATTATGAATTTCGTAATCATGTGAAAAAATCAAATGTCGAATTCAAGCCTAGTAACTCAATAGTTTACTAAAAATATTTTTTCAGTACGTTGACTGATTTTGTTGTTACCTTTATTAAAATTTGTAATAAAAATTGTATTAAGTAATTTTATTATTATCTTATTTGAATTAAATCGAAATATTGGAAAATGGTGACAAAACTACCATCACTGCTGGTGCCATTATCGAATATCCTATTTTAATTTAGGTAAAACCAAGTTCACAAAGGATTAATTATTGATATGATGCTTAAAAGTTGAAAATAAATTATTAATGATAATGATATATACTATTTTTATTTATGTTACAGGTGTTATGTAATAATATATTAGTTTAAGAAAATCATCGATGTAACAAATCAAAATATTATGTCTACAAAATTATTAATTTCCTCATAAAATGCGAATAATTAAAATCTTAAACTTCGTCGATTACAATGAAAAGAACCTGCAACAGCTTGAGCTTTTTTGTGTTTATTACACAACGATTAATCTTGAAACTGCAAATTAATTGTTTTTATTAAAAGAATACGTCTTACTTAGAATACCTAATTCTTATGTCCAATGATAATTAAACATGAGCATATATAGTAAGTAAAAAATGAACATTAAAACTGAAGTCAAATATATGGTAGTTTGATCGAAAAATTATATTGTAATATTTTATTACTATTATGTGATATGTTTTTATATTAATTATGCGATACATTACAATAGGCTATTTCACTTGAATTTCTGAATTGTTTTAAATTATTCTATTTTGTATTATAAGCACACCACATATAGTTTTCTAGGATATATGCCATACTTTTTACATAAATCTCTTTTAAAGTTTGAATTTTAGAACTCGCGTTATAAACGCAATTTCTGTAAAGGCGGCTAATGTGACGCCACACACAATGTAAACAAACAGTCCTGCCCGCTGAAGGGGATTATTAATTATTTTCATATTAAAATGGTGTGTAGTGACACAATCTACAAATACGTCTATAAAAAGTCGACACAAAGTGTTGGCTTCAGTGCCAAAATACCTTAAAATACGAAAAAAGTGGCTGCAATTAACCCAAAGAGATTCAAACAGTATTGTAACTCAGGCAAATGTTTTTAAGTGTGAAAATCATTTTTATATAAGTAATATTTGTGTTTTAAATATTATTATCGATATAAATGATCATAAACTAAAAGAATAAGAATATTAAATTTTGGTATGAATGCGTTTTGGTACCAATGATATTTTGACAATTGTTAGTATTTATCTAAATTTAAATTTTTGATATGATGTGAAAGAATATATATTAAAAACGATATGTTTAAAAAAGTTCTGCAGCAGACGATTATTTATTAAAAATAATCCTGATGACTTTTGTTTGCGAAGGAATATTAGTTCGCTCTATCTTTTATCGCTAAGCACTTATTACACAATTTAAAATATAATTCCTTACGAATTGTTAATATTTACTAAATAAAACCAGTAAATTCCAACTCGAATATTTAATTAATCTGTCAATTTTACGAGTAACAATAACATCTTTTTTATCCAACAACATTCAGGAAAAGTCTATTTGTCTATGATTTATGTTTGAAATAAAATTATAATGCTGATATATATATATCAGCATATGTATTACATGGGAATTAAATAAATTTTTTACACATTTGTTATGACCGAAAGTTATTTTAATTAATTATGTCATTTGTAATGTATTTCTTTTTATATAATATAATACGTAATGAATAATGTGCGTAATGAATTTATATTAAAAAATAAATTATACTAAATTCAAAAGGTGATAATTATAAATTTCAAAAAAAGAAAAAAGGACTATAATTTAAAGAATACGCTTATTTACTTTATAATCTAAAAGGATTTCCCCGAATTTTGGTATATTTTCGATGTTGTCAAATAGCCTATTATGGTATTTATTATATTTTATTCGCAGTTTAACATTTAGATCATCCCTATTTAAATTATTCAATTGTTACCTTTCTAAATTATTAGCAAGAATATAAAAATAAATAATGGAATCAAGTGCTTGAAAAATGTGATAAATATTCTAATCTATTCATTTGAAAATAACATTTAACTACTGGCCAAATATAATATTTCAATATTTGTGAAAAAGAAAGAGCAAAAAAAAATTTTCATCTCTGAATCTTCTGAATACTCTAAAAGTATTTTTCCAACAATGAAATTTGTTTTTGATCAAACAAATGAAACAAATCTAGCTTCTTTTGTATGTTTAAGAGAACAAAGGTTTCTTGGTCAAATTATTCCGCGAATGTCAATGCAAACGTCGGCGCTCTTTATGAGATCTCGTCTTTTAAATTTTTCTCAGAGTTACTTCCTTGCCCATTTTATTTTTTATAGAAGTCTGTTATTTTATTTTAATACAAGCAAAAACAAATTTACTATTCCTTTATTAGCGATCATTTCGATGTTCTTATTGTAGAATTACGAGTAATATTTTGCCTGAAGCAGTTAATAGTTTTGTTTTAATAGAGTGTATTTGCTAAAACTCATTCATAATCATCGTTTCTAACTTATCTTCCTCGTAGCATTTAATAAGACTATGACAAACAAGAGATAACTTATGGCTAAAAATCGTTTGAAATTATATATACCGCAAAGATGGTTTTATCACTGAAGTAATATCAAGCAGTTCCTTAAATATTAATTTGCATTTGCAGATTTTAAGAATCATTTAAATATTATTACCTGCAAAGTTATAAGATTTATAAGAAAATCTTTTTTTAATTTTGCTTAAAGTACGAATCATTTGCTCTTGCGGGAAAATGATGTATATTTAATTATTTCTGCAAATTTCTATAAAATTGTCATTGAAAAAATGAGACGGTATTACCGGCATAGTTTTTACAGGCGCAGTTCAATTGCTTGACTGATGGAGATTTTAAAGAATGTTGATTCGAATAAGCAATTGCAGAAGACAGAAAAATGTTATTCAGATGTTTGATACTTAAATTTTATTAATACTCTGTGTAAGTTAAACTTCGTTTTACCAATCAGAGTACCATTAATGCTGATTTATGGATGCATGAAATATAAAAAAATAGAAAATTATCAAAAAATATTCAAAGCTAATTTTGTTTATCTTTAATTATTAAAGAGAATTATATAAAATTGAAACGATTTCTAAAATATCTACATTTCCTAGGAAAAAACAGATTTTCTCGATATGTATCATATATTCAATTTATTCAAATTTCTGTTATTTAATATATATATATCTATATATATATATATATATATATATATATATATATATATATATGTATATATATGTATATATATATATACATATATATATATATATATATATATATATATGTGTGTGTGTGTGTATAAATCTTCTAGAATTAAAAATTATTTGAAATTAAATTTGAAATCTGTTTATTTCCATTTAATGCTACAAGAAAAAAAATTGGATTAAATTTTGATTATATTCCATGTATTTTACACTTTACAATTAATTAAATCCTTACATTAATTTTATTAAAAACCCAACCTTCAAGAAATTAATTAAATTTTCCAACGGCACGAAACTTGTTACATATTCAATCAAGTTAATTAAAAGCTTGTTTAAGATCAGCCTTTTAGTCCTAATTAGCATTTCAAGATTTTAATGTTAGAGGAAAAACTATTTTTTAATGAAATAATCAACAAGCAGGTTTAATTTCCTTTCATTGTGAATTCAAATGGTGATTTTTCTAGTATATATTATTATCAAAGCGTATCATTTTCACGAAATAATTACAAACGATGCTACGCGTTTTTTAATGAAGCACTTAACCAAATAGTGATAGTGGAAAAAGGAATAGTGGTTCCTACACACTGGATAAAATTGATATAATATGAATTTAATTCTGTATAATTTTACCAATTATAAATAGCCGTTAGTCATATTGACAGATATTTTTTTTTTCATTTTGGATTGTACGTTTTATATTTTAAATAGATAATCCTAAATAGCCTATTGTTTCTTGATTTATTTTGAAATGTTATTATATTATCTGTTCATATTTAATAAGAATTGAATAATAGAATTAAGTAAACAACCAAAAATCAATTAAAGAACACGTTTAAATAAAAAATGTTTGATAGTAATAAAAAATAATCTTTAATTTATACGATATATTAATATTATTACTGTTTCTTAAAGGGCCTATTTCAAAAAGGGGATCTACTGTTTTTAAACTAATTCCGTTCAGTCGAACATCAAAATGTCGTTTTATAATAATTTTCGCGACAAATAGGAAATGATGTTCATTCCTTAGTTCAGAGTTTCACTCTGAACTAAGGAATGAACATCATTTTCACTTTAAACATTTTCACTCTATCATTAAAAGCCTAATTCTTTTCCGGAGGTATTTTCAAATTCCGTAAATTCATTACTTTTATCGTATCAAATACATATCAAATTTTTATTGCAATTATTGTGATGCTTTTATATATATTTTTTCAGTATTCAAGTTTAAAACTCTTCATATGTATTTAGTAAGTCCTGTGTATGAAAGAAAATATGATACATAAATTTTCGAAATGTAAGAAGAACAACGTTCTCACAATGAACATCACAGTGGAGAATGGTTTTCTGCCAAATACATTAAACATATAAAATATATTGTATGTAATCTATTGTGAAATTAATTGTGTTGCATTTTAATTGTAAATCCCATTCTGAAACAGGCCACTAATTTCGACATGACGACCACGACCACTCTGCAAAGAGTGTAACGACAAAGAAGAAGAATAAATTGTATTATTCTGTTCAGATCTCAATTTTGACAATTATGTAAAAGTATGGAAGGAATAATTAATTTCCAGCCTTCCTAAAATACATTAATTGATATGGATTATGCGCTTTATCGTTTTTCAGTAAATATGTACTTATACCCGCAGAAAAACATTCCACTCGCGTCTGAACATTAGGGAATTTCATTAAAAGTGAAAAGAAAATTTTAAATTATATTAATATTTTACAATTATACATTTGAGTTTCTCAGACCTCAGTAGTTCTCGGTTATTACAGAGAATTAAATCGAATTGAAATATTCCGTACATATTAAAAAATTACATTACAAAAAGTGACAATAGATAACACATTATTTTAACTACGAATTAAGTGTTGAACGTATCCCTTTAAGGGTTAATAAAATCAGTGTAATTAAATACTTCATTGGTTATATTTATATCAATCATAAATTAAAAACAAGGTTCTTTTGAAGTGGTCGTATTGGCTCGAATAAATTTCAAATCGAATATTATTTCCAGAAATTTAGATCGATTCGGGTAATTGCTTCAAATACAATATAAAGGGCAACTTAATTGCCCTTATGTTCCTTTTATAATAGCTTATCATTCCTTATGCCAATTTCCCAGTTATAAAATAAAATGTTCAACTTGATTTCCTTTAAAACTAATCATTTGTTTTTGTAAAGTTCTACATGGTAAATTCAAGCTTATGGCTAAACATATCTAAACTGTTTCTTACTAAATATTGTTTATTTATTAATGTAACCAGGTTTATTTAATTGTTTATTTAACAATTGTTGTTGTAATACATACAGGCCATGTAATACATACATAAGGCCGTTCAATCCCTCGTTCATAACAAATTAAAAAAGTAGTAATACTCATACATATGTTTTAATACGTTTCGCTAATTTAGACATTTCACTATGTTAATAATTACAAATTAATATAACAATTTATAAAACAAAATTATAATAAATTTTTCAAATATAGCGTCTTAGAACATTTGCATTTAAGAGAAAATACAAATTTTAAAATAATCCTACCGAATTTAACATATAATACCATATTTCTCGGTTTTGCTTGTGGTTCACTTATATTCATATTTAATTCTGTTTAGGTAGAAGTATTTAGAACAGAAGGTACTTGCCATTACTGCATTCCGTTTCCGTTAAGAAACTATAAGAAATTTAATAAAAGTAACCATTATCGCTTAAAGGAACTCTGAGAATTTTAACGAACGCTTGTGCCGTAACCTAAAACGTGAAAGAACTTTAAACATAAAAACAAAAATATGTAATCCGCATATTTCTTCCGCAAATGATACTTCAATTGGTTGTTTTAATTTCAATAGAAACTCAAACAATTTGTGTTGCGTTGGGTTTTATTGCTTGATATTCTTTTTAATTTTAAAAATTTAGTATGAGTATGGCCACCTTGGTTATTGCTGGTATTTCATTGCAAGTTATCGCACGTACATCACCCGAATATCTAATTTGTATGTAATTATATTTTTCATATTGTGTTAGAACAAGATATCTCTAGTAAATCAAATTTTAAATTTTAAATTGACTAATTTGCTAAAGTTAAAAATAGTTCAAATATATTCTAAATATAAATATAAAGAAATATGTGATTATAGCAATGTGACTTGAGCTAAAATTAGTTAATCATGTTCTAAGAATAAACAACGTAGTTATCTTATTGTCTGAGAGTTACGTCATTAATTTACACAAGTAGTCTACTTATAAGGGTTCTCCGAAAAAAGAAAATTGGCCAATCAATTATAATATATCACGATAAAATTACAAATTGCCATTATATCATTAAATTTTTTTGCGTTTAATATATTTAATATAATTATGTTGCTTTTCATATTTCATCATACATTAGGAAGGTATTATATATATATATATATATATATATATATATATATATATATATATATATACATACATACATACAAATATATAATGATGGACTAACTTGTCTTTATCGAAGTCAAATGGGTTAGAGTGAAATGGTATGGACTATTTGGCCCGCTTACCTTATATTTAAGTTATGCCTCATTAATTGGTTACTTATAAAAGTTAAGTTTTGAGGTTACGTTTTAGAGTTGCATCTAATTTGGATATATTTATTTACATATAATTCTGATGAAGTTATTGATTAAAAATATTGGTAAATTATAAATTCAGGGCATCATCTTTAATGATTGTATACCATTTAGTTTAAGTTCGCTTTGAGGCCAAAATTCCTGTTCAGTGTTCATTGACTTTAAGGTATGTGGGCGTACAGGATGCTACACGCATTCTCGTGCACCCATGTATGTACGTGTGTATGTTTGTGTATGTGAGCGGATTCATGGGCGCGTGAGTGTATTTGTTGAACTATGAAAAAATTATGGATATAAGTAAAGATTGTTTCGGTCACATTCAATATAGTTAACCATAATTTATGTTCTACGTGATACACGTTGATAGAGGACGTCATCCGGATTGGTGGAAGCTTTTGCGAAAGGCGATTCAGCACTACACAGCTTTTTTTAGGGAGGTATGATGCCTTGGTTCATTGATCACCGCATTACGTGTTGGTCAATGGAAATTTTTAAAATTTTAAATGAAAATATTTTTTATATGTATAAATATATATATATATATATATATATATATATATATATATATATATATATATATATATATATATATATATAATGTTTATATTTTCAAGTGGTGGCCAAAATATTTCTATCTTAATATTTTAAGGAATCATTTACTTTGAAGCGTATTTTATTTCTGTTAGTTTGAAAATAATACTTAAAATATCAAATTGCATATTTATGCATATTTTGTATAATTTTAAAATAATTGATGTGACATAATGAAAGCAAATTATAAAATTGTACGTACACTTTTACAACACGAATTTTAAAAAAGAACAAAACAAAATACGTGCTCTGAAATGTATTAGGCAAGATAAATTAACAAAAGCTACTACTGTGTATAATTTAATATTTATAGATAAATTAAATTAAAACGAGATTATTCAAGCATGGTATCAGTGATGATGAAAATCATTTAAAATATCACGAAAAGAAAGATTAGAAAATATAAATAGTTAGAATTAAGCTACATTAAATTAAACTCCATTTAAAAATATCTTAATTTTACCACGCCCTTTCCTATCAGTAACATATAAAATTGTTAAATAGACGAGGAGACTGAATTTATATTAAAATCAGTAATATTGAAAAATAATCAGGATGAAACTGAAAGTAACATAAATGTTAATCACCATTTTCAAAGCAAAAAAATGACATTACGTCCCTAAAATATAGTATAAAAGCCGTGCAAATGGTATTTTTCATATTTTTTAAAAAGATCAATAATACTTTTCGCCACATGAATATATTACCTGGTACATCTTTCACATTGTATCTTTATTTTATGGACGTGTTCTACAATATCCCCGAAATTATCTTATGTTAAAGTTAGAAAAAATAATTTGCAAACCCTTATGAATTTTTTTTTAAATTGATGCTGCCACACGATCAATGAGATAAGTTATTTACTGTTACTTCACCCCTCCCCCTCCACTAAAGCATTTTTGAGTAATAAGATTTAAATTAAAAGGCTATTGATATGCTTTAACGCTACACCAAATTTCAAGATTATATATATATATATATATATATATATATATATATATATATATATATAGTTATATATATATATATATATATATATATATATATATAGTTATATATATATATATATATATATATATATATATATATATATAATGCTTCTGAAAAAGAGCGGTGGGAACTTTTTTAAAAATACCTCTGTCCTTCATAAAATTCTGGAAATAATTTTTTTTTATTCTTGTTATTATTCTTTTAATTGATATGTCAAACTATATAAAAAATTAATAAAAAAAAAATTACTTTATTTTATTTTTCTAATAGTTTTATATAAATGTTTAGAGTGTTGAGAAATATGTGTGTACGAACGCGTTCAGATGAACAAACAGTCGAACACGTGGGTGGTCTTATAAGGGTTCCGTTTTTTCTTTGTTGTTTTCTTTTAGGGTACGAGATAGAAAAATGAACATTCTCTTTATAGTAAGAACGTTAGTAATATGTTGAAACCATTACACAAGTTGACGTGGAAGTGTAAATAATGACCAGTATTCTATGTAATCTACGTAGGCATCAATATCATTTATAATTTTTATTTTGAATAACATTTAAATCTTTACTACAGTTAGTACGAAATGGTTTCATGTTCAGGATATGATTTCCCTTTAAATTTCTGGTCGTATTACTTTAAAATTAATTATAATTCAGTTTTCGCAAATATTGTTATTTTTAAAGATTAACATCATAAATATTGATAAAACATCTTTATAAATAGACGTAACATCATCAAACTTTTGTGTAAATACATCGACCTTGAAGCACCCTTTCTGAAATGAATTGAATTTTTTTTTCTATTAGGCGTTTATTATTTACTTACGCAAAATTAACCCTGCTGATGTCGCAGTAGTTTATTTTTCGGCAAAATTGTAGCTATGTTTATATTTTATTCAAATTTATAGCTATATTTTTATTTTACTCGAAATGGTAGCCATGTTTTTACTTTACTCAAAATTGTAGCTATGTTGTTTATTGTATGTGTATTCAAGATACGACATAAAAGTGCATTTTATTAAATGTTTCTTTAACAAATGTCAGAAGTTTTAGAAGGATGAAAGTATAGGACATCTACAAACACGACTAAAGAATAAGAATATACATAATATACGGAATATACATAATTCACTAAATTTATAAAAATTATTGCATATTTGTTGTATGTTATTAAAACGAAAGAAGCCTATAGGATAATCCCATACAATTGTGTATATATCATTGTAATTATTTGCCATTTAATGTACGGTTACAGTAATTAAATCTTAATGCTACATTCATTTGCCAGCCACACAATTCTTTATTAAACTACAATAAAACCCGTAACACTATTATCACCGCTGAGGAAAATACTTATTTCTTCTCACAATTAATAACAAGTATGTGTAGTACTAGAACATAAAAATCTAAAACATAGATATATAAAACTTTAGGAAAAATTATTTTGAAATATATTGTTATTCAAGTTAATACTCGGTCAGTTAATTAAGAGCGCCCGGCCTGTAATTATAAAATGAAAGGCAAATCAAACTGACGATTATGTTATTGAATCGAAGCGAAAAAATTCAATCAAAAACGAACTACGTATCGGATTTCTTATACAGACAAAATTGTGAATTCTTGAAAATAAAATAACATTCACTCAATTAAGAAATATCAAAATATTGAAAAAAGTTTTTTGTTACACGTATATAAGGTGAAGATGGCACCGTTTTTCGCTCTCCCCATCAAGTGGGATGTTATCAGTTCAGTTAACGAAGAGTAAATAATTTGTTTACAATAATTTCATGTAATATACAATACAGTTATAAAAACCGACTGTAAATCAAGCAAAACTAATGACAATATATAAAAAAATATATATTTATTATGAGCACCCTATGTGACCTAATATGTCAATGTTTTAGCACGTATAAGGAACATTTTCGACGGATGAAAATTCAAGATATAATTCATCATACGAATGTTTATTAAGAGTTAAATATATAAAATAGTCGTATGTTCTCTGAAAATTATAATAAAACCATTTAAAAAATATTACATTATTCACGAATCTAAATATATTATTTCTAAAAGGTGTTTTTGGTCGAGCGGCTCGATCTCTTTAACTACTGCACCAAAAAAAATTAAAAAAATACCCACTTAAAGCTTATGTTTTCTACTTTGGGCGAAAAATATAAAAAAATTCGAAAAAAATCTTTATAACAATTGGCATGAGCGCCATCTGTGGGCGACACATCAAATATCTTAGCCAAATTGTATACTTGGAACACGCTAGATGGCGATATAGTGCAAAGACTTCGCACGGGTCAGCTAGTATAATATACTGCGAAAAGGTTTTTAAATTATCATGAAAAATATCTTAAAAACAACAATTATTGGACACAACGAAATGCCGTAATGTCCGTACTACAGATAAAACTGAATCGATTTAGAAAAATAGCAAATGACAATCGTAATATGCTATGCTTTGCGAGCTTTTTATTAAATCTATAAATATAATTTTACAATGCAGATAGCTTCTGCTCATGAATAATAAATTTTACATCCGTAACGGCATCTATAACAAAACATTAATTTTGAATATTCAAATATATGTAGTGCAATTTTTGGACACGAAACGAATAAAAATAAGTTGCCCCAAATTTTCAAATTAGTATTTCATATAAATTATTTGCACCGTTTACAAAAAAATATTACAATCGCCTATTCAGGCAGCAAGAAAAAGTATTCGCTAGAAATTAAATCCGCGCTGCTATAAACATGTCAATAAATTTCCAATGACAGTACTTACTACAATTAATACTCTTTTCATCTATCTGTCTGTTTATACGAAATTGGTATCCAAAGTCCATTTTAGATAGTCGGTTAATTAATTAATAATTATTTTCATTTATTTATTTAATAAATGATTTTCATTTATTTATTTTTATTTTAGATAGTCGGTTGTTTTCTAGAATTCGCAGCGTTAAAAACATGTAAAAGCAACTATCTGTATTACTGAAAATAGAGAATAAAATTTAGATGGCTTCCCACGCCTTTCAGAATAGAAAACTACTTTTGAGATTGTTGTGAGAGAATCCCAAGTAAATTATTTTCATTTATTTATTTTTATTTTGACATTCTATCGACCATATCTTACTTTATTTATCTATTCTTTTTTGGGGGAAAATCATCCTCTTAGAGATTTAAACAGAAATGTCGCGATTTCTAATAAAAATATTTAGAAATTTTGTAAAATTCTAAAGTTTCTATTAAACGCAGTAAATCTTAAAAATGATTTGCTAGGAACTTAATACATTTTCATCCAAATTTGCGTTAGTCTGACGTATCAAATTTGAATAAGGTTCGGGCGCACTGACTATGGAAACAATTTTTTTGTTTAAAAACTTTGAAAATATTAAAATAATATAATTTTTTTCCCTTCTCCTTTCACTTTATCTAATAGATTTAAATACCTAAAAATTTAGCAAAGAAAGAAAAATGGCCTGAAAGGTGACAATTTTCTAGAACATTATAAAAAAATAAAAACAAATATACTTCAAAACTTTTGAGTTTAGGACATAATTATCTATCTTTCAACTCAACCGTGATATAATACCCCTCGTTTTCGTTTGGATCTTTGTAAATGAGACACCTGAGTACATAAGTGTAACTTATGATAACCATTACTAATCTAAGCGTAAATTAATTGGTAGTCACTCATATGTACGTGTATTATACAAGTATAGAAGTTTAATGCTGGATCGCAACACATATCTGGAAATCCTACAATTTCTCATATTTGAACAACCTAATTAATAAAATTAAGCCTCTCATGTATATCTTTATTACCAGTTACACTAATATTAAATATTATCTTATTTGCAGGGAATTATTTACAATTTCTTTATTACTAATTAACATTGCGTAATTCTACTGAGTTGGCCAGTTCTCTTTTAATGACGCTTTATATTATAGCCATAACGTTTTACAATAATTTTATAATGGCACGTGTTTTGTTACCATGACGCTCAATAAAGGAATGTTATAGTACCCGACGACAATTTTATTATATTTTTATATTTCTGGCAATATATTTCTGCTTTACTAGGAGAATAATATATGATGTACAGAATATTCTTTACGAATCTCGTCAGTAATTCTGTTTATATGTATTTTAAAGTATGTTACGACTTGTTTGTTTCATCTACGATAATACCATAAAGAAGCTTCTTTTTAAGATGGGAAACAGCATTGAATAATAAATGTGTTTACAGAATTCATCGAGAACAAGTCTTCAAGAAATTTGGGCAATGACAAAATTTTCTTACGCAATTTATTTTCTTATCTTTCTTATTTTAAGTATTGTTAAATATATTGGATTCAAATAGAATTAAAATTACTATATTTTTTTAAAAACCTTAATAAATATACTAAACATAAAACACAAATATTAGAATACATTTTTACTTAACTTACCTACATATCGTATAGGTTATAGATCAATGGATATAAATAAGTACGTAAGGGGATCCATTGTTGTAAGACATCAATTGTTTTAGCAGTGATTTACTGCGAACAACAAATCGCATGTTAATTACATTGTGCGTTACTTAATGACGTCTACATAAATATATATTTCAAATTTAGTGATTCATTTTAGGCTTCGACGTTATTCATTTGATTGGATTACGTAATTCTCCAAATTTCCATATTAAAATTTTGCTTTTTTTTGTTCGTCGTTATTTATTTCACAATTTTGTTGATAATTGCTATTTGTAAACACTGTTACAGATTAAATTATTTAAATAATTTATGACCAATCGTAGTTTTAGAATGAAAGTCTTGAAATGAATTTTAAAATGGTAAACAGAAATGTGTACGCATTAAGCTTCATTTAACACATATTTATTAAGTTTTCTTTATCATATTATTACATAAAATTTTAAAAATTCATTAATTTAAAAAAGTAACCAACAAGATTTAGAACTATAAATTTATTCCCTCGAAATTTATATTAATACAGCATGACAAACGTTTTAATTGTAACAATTACGCAACGGTTTAAATTTTTTTAAGCTATGAGAAGCTATAAAATGTATACTACCATATATAAATGTTATACTACCAGACGAATGACATTTTTATTTATACGAAAGAGCGGTTTTTGTTTTTTTTGTCCCGCCATTTATGTTTATTAAAATAGTAAAATTAGACCGATTATAACATATTTCGGGATAAGTTCCATTTTGTATTTTTTTTTAAATTTGTCATTGGCCTATTATAATATTCCAAAATTTAAGTGTTTTGCGCAAGAAATCAATTGCATTTCATACCACGACCTAATAATTTGGATACTCATAACTATGTCTTTTAATGAAGGGGATGAACGGCATAATGCAAAACATTATCGCTTAAATTTATTTTTATTTATTTTCTCAAGGCTGTATGTTAAAACCCAATTAAATTTGTTTAGTCCTAACACTTTTGTATTATTGATTTAATCATTTGAATTAAGATATTAATTATAAGGTTTTTTATTTTGATTTACGAACATATCCACTGTACTAGAAAAAAATATTTGTTTATAGTACTTTTAAGTAAAGAAGTGTCACTAAAATATAAGTATCAAAAAAACGGTTAAGCGCAAGTAAGAATTTTATCCTGAAATGTCTTTACTTATAAGCCATATTATTAAAAAACCTACTAAATATACACTTTATATAAAACAACAGAAAAAAAACGTGAATTTAAGTTTATAACATTACGTTATTAATTAATTCAATTACTTATGCTACGAATTTTTCGAAAGGGAAGTATAACCTATAGAACTTGATAAGAAAATAAATTAATCAGTATAAAATATGCGTGTGATGCTGGAAAGGCCATGTCATTTTAATGCATTAAGTTAGAGGCTTGAATTTATTTCAGGACTATGGGATTGTAGACCTTAGTATTTGATATCAACTTGATACCTTTAGTCAATTTCAATAAAAAAGATCTTGATGGACAGATAGAAAGACAGACTAACAACAAAGTGATAATGTAAAGGTTTCTTTTATTTCATTCTGAGGTATGGACGCTTAAAATTCTTGAGTTATCATTGATTAAAAAAAACATTTTTTTTTCAAATAAAATTGCATTTTGTATTATTTAATAAGTATTTAATAAAATTTCTTATTATTTTATCTTTGCACTTGGTATCTTGGCAAGTTTCTGTAATAACTTTAAATAGATTCTGACTAAATTATATTTGAATAAATATTATATTATCACGTTGTATACATTAGAAGAAAAGAATAGATAGGAAAAATTTTAGAAATATAAATTTTCAACAAAACGTAGTGTTTAACAATTTCAATTACTTTATTGAGTCGTTAGTGTAGTTTCGTTCCTAACAGTACAAAAACAAATTCTAGGGAAAGAATAGGAATGATTAGTCCTAAACTTTTAAAAGACTCTACCTATTTGATCTTACCGTTACTTAATTAAAATTTACCCTTATTCATTTTTCTACACATTTAATACCTAATCTATATGCCAGGTTGCATATACTCAGATAGACTCGAAGCAGTGTAAAGTATTTTAATGATATATCAGATCCAGATTAGTTTAATAATTTTTGGGGTCAATATCTCAGTTATATTCATATTCATATTTCTACGCTTTGTAGCAAAATAAGCATGAGTGTTACATATCAGCACTCGGTGTCACAGACTGAAGCCAATTCAGCTTGTTTGTACTTAATCTATTCTAAAATTTTATATATATTTTGATAACCAATAATGGGCAAATAAGGTTTGCGTTAGCAAATTTTGTATTAGTCTCTTAAAAATACGAAAGGTATTTTAAATTCTAGGTTAATCTGAACTAAAATATTACCTTTTTTATTTCGGTGAAAAGTGCTCTAAAATCTTGAAAGTAATAATACATAAACACATTTTTGGAACTATGTATCCATAACTGCATAATTGTCTCGGGCTGAAACATTTTTCGCACGAAGTCAGTTTCTAGCATTGTTTTATGTTTTTTGACGGAGAAACAACTGCTAATGATATTGTTTTCAAATTATGATATTGCTCGAGAATTAAGGTTAAATACTTTAAAAATCCGCAGTCTTTTTTGTAAAAATTTAAGTTTATGGAAATTAATACCTGAAGCATTCAATTAATCTACTAAAAAAACCAGTGAAAAACTTTTAATATTCCTTGTTCAGTTTTATTTTTCACATATTTTATGTATGGGGTTAGTACCTCCTTTGGTGGCATTAGAATCCATCAAATAATTCATGATGTTTCAGATTTTTTTAGTTTATTTATTGATATTTGGATTATAATGAATAACTGAAACAAATAGAATATTTTTTTGGTACATAGAAATCAAGGTTAAATTGGCTCTGTTCCCAAGTACGGTTAATTTATTTTTAGACCCTTCAATTCATTTATTTTTTCCGGAATTTTATTTTGTATTTGCAGATTCTATTTATCACTGATAGTTTATATTTTTTTCTAATAATATACAAATAGGATACTAGAAAAATGATTATCACACGTAATATTTCGACCAGTCAAATGCATAATATTTTTGAGATTTGAAACCAAGACTGATGACGATATATCGATACTATAGAGGCCATGACGTGGTTTTTAAACAATATTTTCTTTATTTGGTGTACAAGTGAGCTTGCATTTTAGCGTCCCTCAAAGTCCAATAAAAATGATATAATCTTTATACCATATTTGTTAGGCTTTAGTGACACATACTGACTAAAGCGGCTGCTTTCTCCAGATATTTGAAATTTCTCAGTGAATGGTCTTTTATTCTGGTGAGTTAAAAAAATCTATAAATTTAGTCAATAGAAATTAGATATGCTCTTGAGTAACTGGGAAAAGATCACATATGTCACTTTCTCGAAACAGAAACATTTTCACGTGCGTCGATTCTACGGAGTGGTGTGTATTGTGAACTAAAACCGATCACCTTTACGACATTAAATCATTCCTGAAAACTAATTATGAAGTTACGTAAACTCGCGTAGACAGCGTCTTCGCTTTCGGAGAAATAAATCAGAAATAATTCATTATTCTGAGACACCACTGAGCGAGTATTCTATACTGGGTCATAGAAAAATTTGTAAAATTAAAAATTCTATTTTATAATAAGTATTTCATTACTTTGGTATTTATATAAAAATGCATACAATAGGGGTTAAAAGTAGTTCAAAATACTTCGAGTTAATAGTGCGCAGCGGTTTTTTGAAAACTTGACTGCATGCATAAAATAATATATTACCCAGAGAAAGCATTAAGTATATTGCTGATACCCGTAATTTTAAAATAAAACGTGTCTGTAATTAAATGTGTCTGTAAAAAACATAACCAGGATACTGCTAAAAATAGTATTAAGTTTATTTTGTATGATTTTGATATATGAATAAAATTAATTAAATTACGGACAACCGAACATCACCCGTATCGCCATTGAAGTCACGATAAATTATAAATTAAAGTCTAGATTTAAATCATAATTTATACAATTGACTTTGTCCAAATTAATTTGTACATATCCACCACTTTTCTACGTAAGAACTGATAGACAAATCAATCATTACTCAAATATATTATTTAAAATTGAGCAAGGAAGTGAATTATTTGATGTTTTAAGACAGACTTTTTAAGATTTGAATGAGGTATATAGTTTTTCTATTAACTTGACTAATTTTTTCCTATATAATATATATTATGTCAAAAAAATCTAATATATGTATTAGGTAAGCGCGTAAACTTTAATAGTCGTACATTTATTATTAACATTTTTCAAATTTAAAGATAAGCTGAATCTTATAAATATGAAAGTAACACAATGCCCACAATTTATATGATGGAAAGAAATATCAATAGATTTTCAATCACTGAAACATTTCATACACGGGTATATAAAACTAGTCTGTAACTGGCGGTCAAATTAAAAATGAAGGTTCAATATGACGCTAAATTTACCGACTTTCCTATGATGAATACAGTTTATGGATCGTTATCGTGGACCAATATTTATTCATAACATTGATTTGGTTGTTTAAAACTTAACTAATTTTTTATTTCGAGTAAATGACATATACTAATGAGAATATTACCTCGGAAAGTAGCGATGACCCATCTTTGCCTATTCAACCCAACGACAAAAAAACTTAAAATCCCGTCAATAATGAAACAAAAAAAACTTTATTACACAGAGGTGGAAATGTTTTAAATTAGTAGTATTATTCTCAAACATTCATTTACTTACATTTTGTATTCCATACAATTAATTGATCATCTATGAGTCGAGTTAAAAATTCAAAGTCCTATTTACGATGCAAAACGTTATTTGTGTGTTTTGCTGTCCTTGACGGATATAACCTATGGTTCATTTTAGTGACATGGAAGTTTCCAAAAAACTCATAAATATAATTAAACTCAAAAG
Source organism: Druceiella hillmani (assembly GCA_039881145.1). Lineage (NCBI taxonomy): Eukaryota > Metazoa > Arthropoda > Insecta > Lepidoptera > Hepialidae > Druceiella > Druceiella hillmani. Next base: position 9,666,805 of record JAYKKI010000034.1, read on the forward strand.
CACGAATTTTTTCTTCGTACGTGCTCAAGCACCTACTTGTATACGTATAGTTAAATAATGAATAATAAAGTTAATTAAAGCTGTCGTTCGTCGAATAAAAGTTTGACCTGGTTAATGTGAATAATGAATTCAAAGCTCCCCCTTTACCGTTGAGGTAGCAATTAACCCTTCCCTTTTAAATGTTAGGGGCTACTATCTGTATATACGATTAAGATGTTATAGAAACTTAATGACGTACACAAAGAGAACTGAGAAATCGTTCACCATGTTAAATAAATTCAATTGCCGTTGTTATGATTTATAAACTGCACGATTCTAAGGTTTTTCTTGTATAATACATTCCTTAAATTAATGAATATATGCGTGTTTATACAGGCACAGACACAAACATACATATTTATGTATATATATATATATATATATATATATATATATATATATATATATATATATACACATATATATGTATTGTATGTGTATGTGTGTGTCTGTACGTATATTTTCATGAAATAACAGAAGTTTAGAAAATTTTCTTTTATTTGCTATTAATAAATAACAAATCTCGTTTCTTCACTCATTGTTTTATTACGGATCGCCCTTTTGCAGATAATATTTTTCTTTCATCTCTGACTAAATACACGTACTTCTTAAAATGTGAATTATTTTGAATTTCTGATCAATTATGTTAATAATCAGTTCATATTTAGAGAGCATGAAAAATTATCTAATAATATCATATCTGAATAATGTAATAAAGTTCTCTTTCAGACATTGCAGTATAAAGATTTGTCATATGAATATTTTGTCTATTTTAATTTTTTTTTGCACATATATATTCATAAATAATGCTCTAGTCTAATAAATAATTTTGATACGATGCTTATATAAAATATACAAACGATTATATTATAAACTGAGAGATAATTAGAATAGTGCCAAATGCATATTTTTTTTCATTTATACTAATTTATAAATTTATAGAATGACTTATTTAATGTAAGGAATAACTTTGCAATTATCTATTATTTACAATCGATTCCAAAATTTGTTAAATGCAAAGATAAATTTATATACATGAAATATGTTTGAAATTTGGGAGAATGATAATTAAATATTCGTGAGACTATGTGACTGTAAAATTTTGTCTTCAATATTCAAAGACATAAACACTAATGGTAAAATTGGTATTTGATGAAAAAGTAAAAAAAAATTATCATTCTCCAAGGACAGAATTAAGTAACAAGAATTGCTCTTTAGATGCATATATTTGCTTAAAAGTCAGACAGTAATAATAATTCCTAAATATGGTCTAAGAGATAACGAAATAATAAAAAATAAATAATCAAAGGTTTTGTGAACAAGTCCTGTGAAAAGTGTTCACAAAGTATTATTTGACGCTCCGAAAATAAGATGAACAGACCTTGGTTTTTTAATTCTTATTTATAATGGGGACATTTACTTTGAGTGTTGAAGATCGACTCTTGGTTTCACTAGACGAGGAGTATCCAATATGATTGTGTGGAAGGCCAGGTTTATTATTCTTGAAGCCATACCGGGCCAATAACATAGTGAACTTTAAATGTAAAGTAAACCGTACTTTTAATTTTTCAACGGAAATAATTTATTAAAAAGAGAAAGCATTATGTTTACAAACTACCTCGCTAATGAGGCGACTGACATTTTTTGTTTGTTTGTATATTGCATTTTTGTCAGCTGATATTTTAGAAGTGGCTATGCGTAGAATGCCTATAAGATGAGTGTCTGATAAAGATGATCTTGTTTATGAGTTGTGATGTTTCGTGCAAAAAAACTGTTCGCAAGTGTATGTATAACCAAATGAGAAAATTTCTTGAAGAGCTAATTTGGTAAGGTTTAGCTATTGTTTGCGGTTAATAAACTTTTACGTAAAATTCAATCAGTCCATTCGGACAGCAACCATTATGTACTGTTTTTAGGAGAGAATTGCTTTGTACATCAATCAATTCCAACGTAGGTTTAACTCGGCGTTTTCAATTTCAACATTAAATATGGAAAGTCTTTCACGTCGGGTATTTGTGATTTGAAGTCTATTAACCTCTCCTCAAACTCATTACTCAACCTTTGTAACAACAACGCGTACTTACTTAAGTCCATTATCTCTTGAAGATAAGGTCTCCTAATGTACCAATTGCTTTTGTTCCCGTTTTTTTTTCAATAATATGAGCTTTTTTATAAATGCTTGAAACGTTCATATAACTGCGTGCAAAGTTTATATTTTTCTTGCAGTTTTAGGTTAATATCAGAGAGATACTTAATTGATGTGATCAAGTAGGAAAGTAGATCAGACAACCACTGTTCATAAGTTAGAAAACTAATATCTTGGCTTTTGTTTTCAAGAAAAATCTTTACTTCTTTGAGCAAAGAATAGAATTGCTTCAGCGTGGCTGCTCTGCTAAGCCAGCAAACGTGACTGAAGTATACGATGTCTTCACGATCTGTATTCACATCAGAAAGAAAATCCTAAAACTGTCTGTGATTCTGTCCTCTTGAACGTATAAAATTAAGTGTCTGCACTACTTTATTCATCACGTGTTTCAGCTCAAGTACTTTTGCACATAGCTGTTCTTGATGGATAATACAATGTTGCAATGATGCAGTATGATTGTGTATGTGATGCTGTTGTGCATTACTACCACAAAATCATTTGCTCTTCCTGTTATTGCTACTGCACCATCTGTAGTTAAGCCGTAAAGATTTTCGATTTGAAGCTCATACTTTTCCATAAAACTATTTATTTGTTCATAGATATTTTGTCGTGTGGTTGTATCTTTTATTGAACGCAAATCAAGCTATTCCTTGGTCACTGTATGGTTTTCAATTACTCCTCTGACAAAAACTGCCAACTCCACTGTATCTGATATATCAATACTCTCTTCGAGAGCGAAACCACAGTAAACGTATTTCTTTAATTGTGTTTTTAAAGATGATCTTGGGACATGTCATCAATTTTCCCTACTGTAGTTTGATGTGACAAGTTTGTATTTTTAACTAATATTTTATACCTCGGACACGCTATTGATCTGAACATTTCCAAGCATACCTTGACAAATTCTTCGTCGCATAGGGGTTTGATTGGCTTGGCAATAGCTTCTGCTACCATAAAGCTAATTATTGTAACTATTTCAAAATTATGTTTTGGTATATTAAACATTGCCTGTTGAACGATCATATTTTTTCAACGAATTTATACGATCAATTCGAATTTAACCTTTGTTCTCATCGTATTTTGATACATGTTTTGAAGAATAATGTAGTTAAATATTACACTCTTTCCAAACTGATATTTTGTCATAACGTATGAGGCATAGTATGTTTCCATTGTGTTCTGTGACAAAAAAGTTTTCAGTCCAACTTTGTTCAAATATTTGACATTCTGCGTCAACTTTACGTTTTTTTTTTCAGTTGACATTCGATTCTGCAACAACCATAAAATAATATGAAATTATGTACACTTATTACTGTTGATAAATATATTAAGAAAATTTTTATTCAAAATTTTCAATACGTAGAATTCAAAATACATCAATACGACACCACACCACAACATTTATGATCATAATTATGAAGGACAGTATATTAAATATAAAACTTCAACATTAAACTATGTATTAGGTAAATATGACAAAATTTAATAGCTTTAGAGGCGGACGTTTTGTTCCTAATCTCAAACAATGTATAACAAAAGACTATTTTAAAAATATATATTATCTACCTTCCTTCACCACCGTTCATTACAATAACCTACAAACAATATTTATTTACGAAATAGGTAAGTATAACACGATCGCAACCGAACCGAGTAAAACCACAATTTTCGCTTGCGTGATTGCCAAGCTTCGCTGGCCAACCGATTGCAGTGATGCTATCAGACTGTGTGGGTATCAAACGGGTAGATGAGGTGGGCGTGTCTTGGTTACATACTCCGGGTTGGTTATTGAAGAATGTCAATATCTTCAAAAGACGACATACTTTATTTAACGGCAACACAATAAAGCCAAATCGCAAGAGAGATATCCAGTAGTCCGTTATTTTTTTCCTATAATCGTCGTTAGGTATCCGCTGGTCATCGCACTTCTTTGTTTTGCGCTTTCGTGTCCAAACTTGAACTGACTCCGCGGCGACTACTGCGGCTATTTATATCGGCAACTCATAGAAACATCGAGTGATTTCTCGTAGGTACCAGGGGTATCTAGTCTAGACATTCAGGCAATGACAGCTGACGCAATCGTTATCTACGTGAGAGTATATGCACAAGCTAATACAGCCTCTATAGCGGAAAATATAAGGCTGATTATTCCTTCCAACTACACTACTAGTATGTTCGCGGGAACAAGACAATTAGACTAATATGTTTTGTAAGGTTGCGTATCGCGAGGCCGGGTCCGTAACATGCTTACCTACAAATATGTTTAGTATAACTGACACAGGCATATTTTTTAATGAATATTGGCACAATATCCTATTGATGTTTTAAAAGTTTTAACTAGCTTGCGGGCCGGATGCATACTGCCGGATGCATACAGTTAAAAACATTGTGGCATAGTTAGCTAGTTAAAAACATCAAAAACATCGTGCATCGTGGCCCAGGGGCCGTATGTCCGACGGGCCTGCACTAGACTATTATATTCAACTAGCATGACCCGTGCGAAGTCTTCGCATTATTATTTATTCCATTATGAAGCTCAGATGACAGATCAAACAAATATTTTACTAAAATTGACATAAAGAGGCGCAAGTATCAAAAGCATTGAGCTGAAGCGCCACTTTATTTATAAGTGAGTGGATTTGAAATTAAACAAAAATTTTACCGACCGTCAATCATATTGACGTTGAGCCGTTAGATGGCAGCATTGCTGTTTTGTGTATATAATTTTAATAATTAATTAATTTGCAAAAACAATAGCAATAATAAATTTTTTAGTTGTGGATGCCGGTAGAGCAAGCAATTATCTATAAAATGATATATAATTTATGTGGATTAGTTGTGAGGTTTTTTCTAAAAAGGGAGTGTAACATCTTAACCTTAGCGTATTAATATATATGATGATGATAATGATTTCACAGTCGATTTTCAAACTCCCAATGCAGGATTTCTCTGTGGTGTAATATGATTTAAAAACAATTTATTTCTTACATAGTTTGCACACATTCCTTGATTTGAAATATTTTGGTAATGTTTGTAGAATTAGGGAAAGTGTATTAAGGTGACTTTCATTGGTATTTTGGATAAGATAGGATGAAATATATGTATTTGTTCTTATTTTTAATCCTACTTAATTAAGGTAGTATGAGAAAAAATAGGAATCTTTTTAAGATCACTCACACTGTCACACTGTCACAGTCGCTGTCACAGTCGTTTTTCTCAGAAACCATCAGTCATAGAAAGTTAAAAGTAGACACATTGATAAAGTATGTTACCATAGCTTCTGTAGGTAACACTCAAGTTATTTGTTTGGAAAGTCTAGTGAAATTAAACTAAACACTCACTTTTTTATTCCCTGAATATTGGAAAATATAAAGATTGTAAAAAAAGTTTTTCATAATTTTTCATATCTCTTGAGATATGTTTGAATATACGCGAATAAATATTCTCCTCACCTTCCACCGGCCCTTCCATCCGAGTCTTTAGGAATGGTTGGTAGTTTTGAGAAAATTACGATATCACACACTTGTGAAACATTTGAATATCACGCAATAATTTTTAATAATTTTTTAATGAATATTTCATACTAAATGCGTAAACCTTCACATATAAATTTCTATTCTTGCAGTTGTGTAATATTATAACAGCACATTATTAATGGACAATTTATCAATTTATTGTCACTGTAATTTGTATAGTTTCCAATGGTCGAGCATTAATATACTATATGCCTCTTTCAACGTGTTAAAGAATATGATTATGAGTTCAATTGTTTAATGCCTGGCTTTTCATGGGTCTTTAGTACATGTAGCGAAAAAGTCATTCAGAAGACTTATATTTGTGTTGGGCAATGCTAGGTAATTCGGATGTGTTTCTTAAATTGATCTAATAATTATGACTTTAGCACAAAACATGTTAGAAACCAGCTCTATTTCTTGGACCCCACTTGATGCAGTCCGATGATCGAACGTGTCTAAAATTTTTTTCTTCGGAATTGGTACATGTGCATTTTATTTTCTATTTTCTACCGATTTTCTCTAGGTTATGCTGGGTCATCCTACATTGCGAGATTTTTCCTTAACGAATTTAATTTTCCAATGGAAATATTTTTGCCCTTAATTTCTTGAATAACTCTCTTAACTAATAACTATTTGCGGCCTCGTAGTCAACAACTGTTTGTTATGGCTGCATTTACAAACGAGTTATATCGAATTCTTCCACTTTTCCATAATATACATTTCTCATGGGTGTGATGGATTTGATGGGTTTCTTTTTAGTAAGAGTTAACTTGTTCAAGTGTGTTTTTGTGGAAGCGAATATATAAAGAGAAGAATTAATATAAGTAATTTTGGTTAAAGAAAAATATAGGCAGCACTATTTAAAAAAAACGTATTTAATGTTGAAGATTGAAGTTTACTTTTTTTATATGGTGTATACCAGGCACTATATGTAATTTGTGATAAAGCACTTGACAAGCATTTGACATTGTCTCTTTAATTTAAGGATATAATTTTACATTTTTATTCATTTTCACAAAAATCTTGCCCATCATTTTTGGAAAGTGTAGCTAAGCTTAGGGATATTGCCAGCTGAAAGGAATTGGTCAATTACGTGATTTGATATGATAACTAGAATAGGACTTATATTAATATATTATCAATACATACCTCATAGGGATAAAGTTGAATATTATTCGAAAGAAGAAGGAATGGCACATCATAATTTGAAAATTAAGTATTAATTTTATTTCACTCGCAGAATAGGGGAATGTTCACTATTGTTTGAAGCAACACTTTTATTTGGAACATTAATATAATTATTATTCTATTTAAAATAAACATGTTTCAAGTATTTTAATGCCTGATTTTGATATTTGTCATATTCAAAAGTCAATAGATTATACGTATGTTAAACGAAATGGGCGATGTAGTCTCTGTGCAAATTATATTATTGACGTCCAGTTTTTTGTATCAAAAGCAAAGAAAATATTGAGCATTATTCAAATAAATACTGATTTATTTGATTCGAATCAATTCGAGACTAACTTATATAATAACTTATATAATAGCAACGTAAAATATAATTTCATTTTAGCTCCAATTTTACCACATTTTCGATCTAATTCTGTTAAATTTATAATAAAATTTAGAATTTCATATAAATTTGTAATATTAACACATATCAATTAGCTTTTTTCCTAAATTTAAAATTTAATTTACCAAAAATTATTTAAAATAAAAAACTTAAACACCATAGGCGAACACAAAAATAAATCTAGCTACAACTCAAACTTAAATTAATCAAGAGTTAGGTGAAAAATGTCCAGGATATATAAAGCGCGGTCATAGAATATTAAATTAATTAAATTTTTAATTCTTTATTTGGATTTATTTTACGATTAATGGATGTACATTAATCAAACAATCTTCATTTATCTGACCAGATATATATATATATATATATATATATATATATATATATATATATATATATATATATATATAATAAATTCATGATTATTCAAAATTATGGAGCTCGGTATCAAAATATAATAATATTTGTGTACGTATGTTTCCAAGAAGGTAACCCTTTTAGAGATGTCACTGTTAACTCACTTCTTAAATACATAAAAAATAATGGTAGTTTTCTACAAAGAAAGCAAATATAATATTGCTTGCTTTACAGAACAAAACGTTCTTGGTAAAGGTATTCAATAAATATATAACAACAAAAAGAAACTGAAATGTTGTTGCCAAATTTTAAGGGTTATGCAATTTTCCGTCGTTTAAAATTGCTGGCATATTTGTAAATATATAATAGAATACTTGCCTCGCCATCCATTTTGATAAACGAGTCGATCGAACACCAATATTGGCCGAACGAGACAGCGAAAGAATTGACATTTTCAACCACAAGTCATTTCCCACACGCCGTGACCTGACAAGCACGGTTCAATCGCTTAATTGATAGAAATGTTAACGAATGTTGATTCGAAAATATAATTCCAGTTGATAGAAAAATGCTTGAGTTTTCAATATTCTAATTTAAAAAAGGGTTTGAGCCATTTTAATTTTGTTTCACTAATTATAGCATTATCATTAATTAATTTATAGAAATGTTAAAATAAAGAAAAAAATATAAGAAACTGTGTTCTTGACTTTTATATTTAAAAAGAATTATATAAAAGTTTATTATTTCCTAACTAAATATCAAAATCTTCTACGAAAAATTTATTTCCACGATGTGTATTGAAAATCGATTTATTTTAATAAATAATATTAGAAATAAGTGAGAATATTTGGATTTTTGTTATGTGATGCTGATTTTAAAGAAAACTTAAATGGTTTATTTGTACATTTTTACTCCAGAAATTTAGGTAGTATATCTATTTCCTTAACTAAAATTTACCAAACAAAAATAACTTCCAAGTTTTTTTTTATATAATAACCATTTTTGCGGTACCAGTCCAAATTGTGGTATTATCTTGAGATATTTATTCTGAGGAGCCAATCAGCTACTTTAATTGGCTTCAAGTTTGTCCTTAGGGCTGTTATTTATTTATCGAGGTGAGAAATACAGGATTTTCGTGATATTTTAATAGAGTTCGTAATCATGAAAGATCAATTTTTAATTAAGAAACTTGAATATAAGCAGTTTCTCCTAGAAACGTATTGAGCACTTCTTTTAATATCAGTAAAAGTCAGTATCAGTAATTTTGAATATATTTGGCACTAATTTTGAAGAGTCATTTTACAACTAAATGAAACTACGTGATGTAGTATTATTTCTACTTTATTTAAATTTTTTACTACGACCTAGGTTATCTATAGGAAATCTTTACAAATTGCCCACTTATAGATGTTGTCATACAACGAAACCTAGATTGTAGTAAAGAATTTAAATAAAGTAGAACTAATACTACATTAAGTAGTTTCATTTAGTTGTAAACAATTAAGCTAACAATAATAATAATTTTTTTAGGAAATATTTCAAAGGAAATGTGTATTATAAACGATTTATTTTAGTTGAAAAGATAACACGATTCATCTAAAATATAAGTTTTATGAATCTCTTGTACCATCTAATTAGTTCGAGAAGTTTAAAATCGTTCAAAGGATATTATCTGAGTACTTGTGAAATGAAGGTGAAAATCTATTATCTTGTCTATATCTATTATCTTGTATATATATGGTCTTGAGTGTCCATGGTAATAGAAAACTCCCCTACGGTATCAATTGAAATGAAATCCTGAACAAATTGCGATAGCCCGGCAAAAAACACTAATTAATTTGGCACTTATTAATATTAAATTGCATGTTGTGCGACATCTAATAAAATAAACTACTTAATTATTTGAATTTTATATACTACATGCAAACCTTAGGAAATCAGAAATTTGCTATTCGTATGCATAACCCTACCCAAACACCAACAAATTAAATAAAAAATTTAAACTGTCTTAAAAATAAGGTGGACCATTGTTCCATTACACATTAACTCACAAAAGTTTTCAAATACTGAATATATTTGGCGTTAATTTTGGAGAAATAATTGTCACAAAAGTTTGATGAAATAATGGACATTCTTGATTTATGGTTTTAGAAGTTCCTGTTTCAAAAATATAGCCCATGTCAGCTAGTGAGACTACTGTCAGATAATTATGATAACTACGCAGTTACCCTTGGAATATCATTAACTAATTTTAACTGTAGTTACAATGTTATATTCATATAATATTTAAAATTTATTGGTCCTGTATGAAATTTTTGATAAATTAGTTGATACTTTCCAATTAATTTTTCCACGCACTATGATAAGTTAGCAAATATAATTATGAAACTCGAATATCCGTTTAATTGATAATATCAACCACATACTGATTTTTATGACATTTAACGAAATCTAATTACTATTTCACTCTTAATAATAATCAACTTTTCTTTTATTTAATTTTAGAAAAGAGCAAAATAACATTTATATTAAAATGACAGTTTTAAGAAGTCGAATTCAAAGTTCAATTATTGTACTTCATGGTCAAGTAGGTTCAAAGTTCCTTTCGTCAGAAATTCAGTTCACTTCAAGAATTCAATTCAAGATTTGTTGTAACCTACATCGACTAATGATCTAAATGATTATTTGCAGACACTCTTTTTCTTAACAATGTTAGATTTATAACTTTTTTCTTTAAGGTTTCACTTTGGAACAACAATAAATCCCTACATAAGCTCACTTATTTAATTCCTTTAATAACAACCAGACCGATTGACTTATCGGCTTATATTGATTTTGACATGTCTTGTGTAGATAAATCATATGATTAATACTCATATAACAATTGTTTCAAATCGTTTCATTCTTGCAATATTAAATCAAAGGAAACTTTGCAATAAAAGTATTAAATATCTTCTTAATTCTGAAGTTCAAATTTACAAGTTTCAACCTATATATTCGAGTATGCGAAACAAAATTTAATCCGATATTAAGTATAATTTTACATTCGACGTAGAATACATAGTTATCGTAGTGAATTTGCTCATGACTTCGCTATAGAAATTGTCGAAACAATGTTATTATTCGTTTAAGAAAAATTTAACAAAAATTAACAGTTCCTTTTTAGAGGTTCATTTTCACTAATGAAATTTTACAATTGTAATTGTATAACTATTTAAGTCTATGTACTTTCGTTGGCCTTGGCCTTTTTTTCCTTAATGTGTTTTAGGTTTTACAGGGAAGAATTTTAAATAAAACCGTGAGATAAGTTTGAAGATATTAAAAAGAAATATTTCAATGATTTCATCAATTGATTTTTATTAGATTTTCCCACATCTTGGTACAAACTTTATTGAGACCACGAAAAAATATTGTAATTTTACTAAACATTCTAAATTCAGTAAGTATCGATAGGACATCTTCAGAATTATCTGTATCAAATGAAAGATGAGTTTAACAAAGTTTCCGAAATAGTCTTGTGTTTGACAGTTCTAAGGTTCCAAAAATTAGTATTACTTTAATAACAATTTTCTTAACAATTTACGAGGATTTATCTTTGACTTCTCAAAAAGGTATGCATAATTTTAATTTCAGCATCACCTGTTTTATCCAGTTTTTGAAGTAGTTTCAAATTCCTATTTTATTACATAATTTACTTAATTAAATTTAAGTACAAAATAAAGAAACGTTTAGCATTGTTTTAATAATTTTCAATACGCTTCAATTCAAATTCATTAGATAAATTCTACCTCAAAATACTAAAATGAAAATAAATTTATTTTAATTTCGTTTTACGTTTCACTAGAAAATATTTTTTTCCTCTCATCTTGAAATAATGAAATGCAAATTAGAGCTTAAAAACTGCTCTCAAACACGCGTTTTATTAATTTTGCTTGAATATTTGACGAGTTTCATGTCGTCACATAATTTCTTTAACATCTTGAGCGTCGAGTTTACAAATTTCCATTAGTGATGAGGTAGAGCAGGGAAATATTTAATAGTAAAGTGTCAAAGAAAAAGTTCAAAAGCAAAATTTTTTTATAATTTCTTTCATATAAATGAAAAAAATACTAACTTTTATTAAACATATTTAATTCTAAGATAATTTAATATGAATAATAGCGTTTGAGTTTCTATGAAATCAATTTTCCTTATTAAAGATCCAAATGGTGAGACAGTTAATGTTTAATAATAATTAGTAATTAAAATATTGTTTTATAAATCTCGACATAATCAGTGCATTTCTTAGAACATCATTTTGCTATTTTGTCAAGAATTTAATTTTTTTTTTGAAACTAGATTTTTTTGGTCTTTTATATTTTTACAAATTACCAATAAGGCTTTTAGTTACCAAAACTAATTTAGGCAACAAAATCTTTATTATATTAAAATATCGTTATGTTTAGAGCATTTTTGTCTCCTACTCGAATCAATATTCGATTCAAATCTCCATCAATCAAGGGATCAAACCGCACTTCTAAGATCGGTATGGGCAAGAAATAAATTGGGGTTGAAAACATTAACTCTTTTGCTCTCTACTTTAACTGAAATGTCTGTTATTCTTGTCATAAATAAAAAAAATGGATTATATGCCAAATATTCTCTTAAATATGTATAAATATGTCGAAATTTGGAAAGAATGGAAGTTTGCATAATTAAGAAACTAAGAAACGAATGAAATAAGAAAAAACATAATTGTACTGTTTTCAGTAGAATTGTATTTTTTGTTCTCCATTATTTGGCACATTTCAAACGAAATTTGTATAAAACATTATTTATAAACATACTTGCATTAAACACAATTGGTATGGATACGTATATGTGACTAAAATACCATATTTTCTCCTCCAATGTAAATTTTATGGAAAATGGGAAAATAATAATTCAAAAGAAAATGAAAGAATAACTTTCGTGGAATTTATAAGTTGTGGGTAATGGAATATCAATAATTAGATAATATTTTGAATAGATACATATGATTCTAATATATAAACTATTGGCTGAAATTACTTAACGGACAGAATTTTATTTTGCAGTAAATGTCAATTCTAAGGTTATTATAGGTTATAAAGGTTATTATATATTATTTTATATTATGTGAAACTGTAATAGAATTATAAATACTTCTACAAAGAATATAACCAGAAAAAAGCCACTATGAGATGTTATTTGAAAAGACGAGATTTTAGAAAGAATGCCGACGTTTGTATTGACTCTTGAACAATATTTTTACCAAAACATTTTATTCTCCTAAACAAGCAAAGGAAGCCAGATTTGTTACCCTTAGTCAAAATAGAATTTCATTTACCTTTTAACGTATTTCGTTTATATTCACGGTCACAAAGGTATAAAAATGGATTTTTTCTGTTTCTATTTATATTGTAATTTTACATTCGCCATGTTGTTAAATGTCATGTTCAAGCGGAAAAATAAAATTTTCATAAAAGGATTTTAAATATTGTAATGACTATTTTGAAATTATGGTCAAAAATTTAGAAAGACAACAATTACATAATTTTAATAGGTATGGAAAATTACGTGAAAAAGCCCAACTCATTATAAAATTCGGCAAACACCTGTAATAGCATATAATTCTGATAAAATATAATGACCAAAATTGTGACAAAATTATTATTCCTCAAAACTTCAAAATATCTTGCTTCTATTTTATTTTTCATTGTTCACCTACTACCGTTTCGTGCATTTCATCAATCAATGGAGAATTGACAAATTTTAATTAAGAACTTTTGATGGAAGCGACGGCTTGAATTAAATATTTAGTGCTTTCAGTTCAATCGCTAAGCTTTTTCATACAAGAATTTCAATATTATTTTCATCGGTACCGACTAGGTTTAAAATATTTTAATTTAAATTAATCGTATTTTATAAGAAACGACATAAATTTAAAAAATATAATAATATTATTTACCTTGAAGATTTACTCTTGGGTATGTTACTTACATTTAAATTTTTTTTATTCAGTAACCTCAGTCAATAAATGTTTTCCATGATTTTTTGTTAATTTATTTCTTTTTTGTTAATTTTTTCGTATGTAGGTAAAAAGAATCGAATCGCACCCCGTGAATTTTAAAGCAAATTTAGATTAAATGATGAGTGGCAATTATCACTTTATTATTAAAAGGATGATGTTTAAAGAATAATAATTTTTAGTTAGATTAAAATATTGTTATTTTAGCACTGAAAATTAAAAAAGGAAAAATATATTTATTATTATTTTTCAGTTAAAATAATTAGAATTTTGTTGCAGATGATAATGTATTAAACTTAGTACATACATGTATTTTTTTGCAAATATTGATAAATTTATTGAAAATATTCCATTTTCATTCTCGGAGTTATTTGAGACAGAGAGGATTATAAAAATTGTTCTTACTCAAAATGATTATAATAGGTATTTTTTTATATTTTTAAGAAAAAATATGAAATACCTTTAAAATTTTCTTTATTTTTTATAATCTATTATAGAGATGTTTCAAAAAGTGATGCATCTTTTTTAAATACGCAATGTGTAAGTATCTTCTTTTTTATTTGATACTTACCCAATTTGTAATTAATATTTTTTAGAATGGATAGATGCATTTTTATAAAAAAAATTATTTTATTTTTTTTAAAATGTACAATTTATCATATCAAAATATTTTCATTTCCGTAGAGAAATTAATTGTAAAGAAATACCATAGAGACATTTTGAAACAAAATGAGTTATGTCTCATTTCAGCCATAATGTCCTTTGTCTTGCTTTTAAGATATATTTTATTACTAGCTGGCCCGGCAGACATTTTCTACCCTTTGAAAAACAGTGCCAGTTACCAGGTGCAGATTCGTGATTTTCTTTTTTGGCATTAAACCGACATTTATTGTTGATAGGAGTAATTTTGGACCATAAATAAAGAATTATTTAATAACTTGACTACAACGCCCCCTATCGAAACCTATTATAGCTGTGAACCATCGTCTTATCAAAACATATATTGTGCGAATATGACCTCAATCGGTTAAGTCGATCAGAATTTACACCGTCACTTACAAATGCAGCACCGATTATATAAAATAAGATACGCATATAAAAATAAGATGAAAGAAAAATAATTATAAAATTTCGTATATAACATAATCAAATTGTTTGGATCTTGCGAAGCAATATTTTACAGCAATTACTATAAAAAATATTACTGAAAGCTAATAGTAAGTAATCAAAGACTTCTAGAGTGTTAAAAAATGCCGTTTCTTTAGATGTTATCTATGGATTTTTGAAAATAATTCCATCCAACAACCCACCAGAACTAAAACCTAAAGTTCTTCTACAGCGCCTCTGCATTAAAAAGTTTCATGGACAAATTTAACGCAACATCGAATTAACTTTTCTATATTTGATATAATTATATATATATATCAAATGTAATTATATATAATTTGCTTTTTTTAATATTAGTAATTAAAAACTTGATGCGCGGTGAGTTATTAATTTGCTTTAGGTGCAAAAAGTCTTTATTTTTGCAATTTCAATTTAAAAAAATTAAATGGGAAAGAATTTTTTAGCGAGATGTTTTTTTATGCCAAAAAATATGCCCATAATTTCACGAAGGACAAATTATTTATTACATGGGCAGTTATGGTAATAAAATCATTAATTTTCCTTAAACATTTTTTTAGTATTGCACATATAAGTAAAACTTAAGTAAGCTGAGAAAAAGGAGACAGAAAGCTAACTTTAATAATAACAGAAATATTTGTATTTAAATAATTTTAAATTTGCTTTAATATATTACCTTAGTTGTATTAACATTTGATAGGTTTTTAAAAATAAATTTGAGAATTTATTAACTTTTCCATGTTTTTAAGCTCGTTTACAAAATTATAGTTTTCAAGCTTTATGCATTGTAGTATTTAAAACGATGTATGTTTTATAATTTCAAATTTATGTTTAAGTTTCCTAGTTACTTTCAGCACGATCAATGAGGTTACCTTAATTTCCCTTCAATATATCTGCAACAAGGTTAAATATAATGCCCAATACTAAACTATTTGAATAAAACTCACTTTTTAGTAAGCGGGCATGCATTAACGCATTTTACATATAATCTAAATCAATATTGAATGGATAGTTTAAATCGACTTCAAAAAAATTATATCTGTTTAATAAAAATTTGGCAAAGAATGCTGTAAGATATTTAATGCAATATAAAGCCGAAGACGTATTTGTTCAGTTATATTAAAATATTTTTCGGCAACCTGTTAAAAATACAAGTGTTAAAAGAATATTAAAACGATTACGCACTACGGGCGTTACGAAAAATTTCTTTAAAAACTATTAATTTATACAATTTCATACTGAAAATATAATAGATAGAACTATGTTATAAATATTTGTTAAAGTAAAATTGATTTAAAAATGTTATCATTATACCAGCAGTGACCATGACTTTGTTCGCGAGGAATTAGAAAAAAAAATCTCCCTAATGTGTTGCTCCTGGGTATATGATATTACCATACCAAATTTCGTCAAAATCTGTCTAATACATTTTGCGAGATACCCGTATAAATTAATATACAGGTAGACAGATAATAATTCAAAAAGAATTCTGGCTGATAAGATGATTATAAATCATTGTATACGCTAAATCAGCCAATGTTTTAAAATATTTTCTGTCTACAGAATTCACTCTGTTACAGTTTTATGACATGTTAACGCCCTTTTTATGACACGTTAACGCACTTTTTCTGACATTGATTTTATGATGATATTTTATGGAGCTACTCTATACACGAAATCGACATCGTAAATCGTAGAATATTGTACTGATTGCACGGATTAGACGTTGTAATTCGTAAAATATTGTAATAAAATCAGCCAGAGGAAAAATATGACCTCAGAAAATGAATGAGATATATAACTTCCAAAGTAATAAAAAGTAATGGAACTAAAATTTTAAGAGATTCAATGTTTAATCTAAGTAATTTCTATTCGTATTGCAATAATCTCTCTAGGCTCCTTAATGTACCTAAGCTAAAACATGGGACAAAATTATTATTATATATTGAAATTAATTCAGCTTCAAATACAACAATAATTAATATATGTTCGTACAATCTTATTCTTCTACTTAAACAGTATGATTAAACTTTTATCTAAAAAATCAACCATTTTCGACATAATTCTTGAAATATAATTATTTTTAGGGTTCCGTAGCCAAATTGGAACCCCTTACAGTTTCGATATGTTTTTTCTGTCTCTCTGTATGTCGCAATTGCTTTACTTGCAGATTATAAGTACAATAAAACTGAAAGTTTCTTTGATTTTTTATGTACGGTAGTCGTTTAACAGACCATTTAAAAATATTGGGGTCTATTCTGAACACTTATTCGATACAAGGATTTATTTATTAAATTTTTATATTTCAAGTGGCAATTTTTATTATAGTTACGAGTCCCCACTTTTTGCCAACTAAACCTCTGTTTTCGAATATCTACAATGTATTCACCACTGTAGTATTTGCAACGAAATTGATTTTTTTTTGTCTACGAATAAAAATCGACCTATTTATGGCATGTTTTTGGGTCTGCAAAAAGTTCTTAGAAACTTCATAAAGATTACTTATATCAATTGCAAAAATAATTTTGTTGTAAATAGTATATACATCACGTAAGCAACAGATATATTGGGCAATATATTTATATATTCAACTAGTGAGAGATTATGTTAATATTTGTAAAATGCTCAAAAGAAATACTATGTTGGTCTATATACGGAATACCCCTAAAGTAAATGTGCTCGTTTTTAATAAATAGTTTAAAATGAAAACTACTTCCGAAAAGAAAACAATAATCTTTATTACCATTTGGTTATATTTTTTTCAACTTTAAAGAAGTATTGATTCTATCTCTGTAAGAATAACATATATGGAAATTTTCTTACGAAATTTAACCATTTGATGATAAAACTGGTTGAGTAAATTTGAATTGCCAAAGGATATATCTGTTCTATAAAAATAGATTTACTACATATCGATATAATAAGCACTTACTTCAAGTTGAATAAAAAACATGTTTGAAATCACATATAGGCTCTTTGAATGGGGCCTTGCAATTTATTTCACTATTAAAATTAAAGAGCACGTACGAGTTGAATTTACGTGATATGAGAGTGATGTTTTAAGACACAATATTATTTAGAATGAAGATTATTTTTGCCTTAGGATTGTAAACTCTCCTTCGAACTTCACAAAAAGTCAAGAGTTGAGGGTAATACACCTTTATCGGGTTCTGTTGAAACTAAAACATTTATTTAAACTAAATTAGTACCTGATGTGATTCTAGGTTTATAGCATCAAACCTCTTCTAGGTGTGATCCTACAAGGTAACGATTTTATCTCAGTTTTAATTAAAATTTTCTCTAATAAGTACTGAAAATAACGATTGCATGTGTTTATTAGGTTTACATGGCTTTATCTGGACTTATTGATCTTATAAATAAGAGTAAGGTATTTCTAAAAAAGTCTTTCTGTCTTATATAAAATTATTTCCCATGCAATTTATAGGTTGTATTAGTTTAGGAATTTGGAGATCATAATCGGTGAAGACGTAATGAAAACAAGCGTAAATTCCAAATACAAAATGTCCCCAATTGGTGTATTTCAGTAAAATTCATATAAAATTCATTAAATTTATTAATACTAGGATGCGTATTCAAAAAGATCCCCGCAAAATATTGCGACATTCTCGATTGAGGGAAAGAAAAGGGCATATATTTTTACAACTGAATATATAATTTTGTAATATAGAAGAATTCTATATAACATATAGAAGGATCAAATGCTCGACACTCAAGGGCTATTCAATTAATCTTAATCTACTTTATAACATCTATGATCAATGAAAATGTCCAATTCTCAGAGATTTACAGTCCCCTAAAATTGAATTTATGGATATCAATTGATCTCGCTAGATGGCAATTATAACAATTTTATTAGCAATTACCGCTGGCTGTCTAACATTTCTTAATTAATTTTGCTGTATAATTAGAACTCTTGGTGATTTTGATATATCTAGGTTTATTAAATTGAATAAGAATATGAGTATAATACTATATATATAATTTTTTATGTTCTCTAATGAATACAAAACAAAAGTAAATAGACACGATTGTATTATCAAGATGAATGTCGAATCGCCTAAACATAATAGTGTTTTTAAAGTACAGGTGTCCGATTTCAATGTTTGAAAAATTGTAAAAAAAACTACACCTCTAATACAAAGTAGGTTTATTTTAACTTTATAACAACAAATGCGTATTTCATTTTTTAAAAATCACGTTTTCCAAATGGTGGCCATCGAGTCTGACACACTCTCCGAGTCTAGCATGTTTTCAAAAACGCGTTTGCAGAGCGACTGGGGTATCCTACTGACTTAGGCTCGAATATTTTCTTTAAGTTGTGTCACAGTGCTCGGATTTGTTTTGTAAACAACGGAGTTTAAGTATCCCCATAAGAAAAAGTCACATGGGCTTAAATCGGGTGACCTAGGTGGCCACGGTACGGTACCGTTTCGGGATATGTTTTTTTCTGGTCATGTTGATCCTGTAGCTCTGAACCTTGCTAACCATGACTGAATGAGGTTGATCTATGGTCCATCACGTAATCGACGAATACTCTAACGATTATTGAATCGACGGCGTGCTACAGACAGCGAAAATACACTCGAAATGTACGCCTCGACGGCAAAAGCGCGGTGCTCTCCACTCCCCTGTTCCGTGGTTACTAAATCATCCGCACCGCTTGCGCTTCTAACGATGCCCCCCGCGCCCCTCTTATGTGTTACTTTCAGAAACTGTGTTTGTTCAAACTTTGAAATATGCCACTGGACAACCTGTATAAAATTGTACAAATTAATAGATTGGTAATGAATATAAAATCATGGTTTCTACAGATGAAATTTGATTAGAACAATAATCTATGTCCATAGTTATCTCATTATCGGTAATCAAATATAAACAATCAACAATTCAAGTAACGTCGGGATACAACTATTCTAATGAAGATTTCTATACACAATGGAAGCTTTTTCAAAAAGGTCTAACACCAATTTAGGAATTAAGTCCAATGAATCCTTATTTTTGTGCCGTTAAATAATTGGGTGGAGCGTATGGTGTTATAACAAATAACTTTTTTTTTAATTTTTTTATTACATGAATTTCACTAAAATGTTTACCTCAAAACTATTTCTTTTAAATTAAAAAATATGACTTTTTACATATCTTAATCAACATGAAAATAATTAAAAAATTTTTCGGTACCAAAATTAGGGGCACCATTTGACAAAATGACTTTGCTACCATAATGTCTAATAATTGAAACCATCCATTTAAATATAAATAATACTGTTTATTTAAAGGTATATTAATTTGAAAGAAAAAAACAATATTTGTCGACTTAAACTAGTTTTATTACAGCTGCTTCTTTGCGGACACAATACTGATTTACATTTGTTATTAATTTTGAAATCAATTTAATATACAAATACATTTTACGTTAAAAAGTTGATTGGACTTGCATTTGACACTCCCCTGGAAATTATTTCTAAATCCCCCTGGGAAAAAGGGTTTCTAAATGCTGCAAAATAAACAATAGATTCGACGAGAATTAAAGGATCGGGAATGGAGCTTTGTTTCCGTAATTTCATATGACGCTAAACATTTTCTTTAATGTATTATGTTCATATTCCTCGACATAATAATATATAATAGCGCCAGGAATTTATACAAGAAAATATTATCAGTATACCTGTAAATCTTTGCTTTTATAATCAATTAATAGGATATAAAAACGAAAAAATACAACAATTACATAAGGTTCGCTTTAACATTAGGTTTGAACTGAAGGTCGTGAATAAATTGTTATTTAATCCTCTATTACATAACAGATTTTCAAATGAAATATATCATCTGGCTGATCCCTTCGCTGAAACTCGTCATTAAGACAAGATTAATTTGCTTAAATTTATCAAGGTCATTATTTTAATCTGTAAATCGTAAATCAAGATCTTTGTAACATTTTTCCTTTCGCTTTTTATTACATTTTCCTTCTTTCTTCGCTTCGCCTTTGAGTTGTATATTCCTTTTACCATTATTTACGTACATTTTTTTTAAGATACTTTATTTACATATTTATATTAATTTTGCATAGAGGAAGACCTTCTCTCGTTATTCAGATAGCATTTTGAAATGTGAATTAAGCAGCATTTTTAATAAGAATTCCAATTGGTTCCTTCTTTATGCTTTAATTATGCTACACAAACACTTTCTATACATATAGTTAACTTATCTACGTTACCTATTTAATGACTATTTCGAAATCAAGCGCCTTCCTGTTTTCGTCTGTTTCAGAATAGATAAAAATAATAGAGTGGTAGTTCAGGTCTATAAAACTAATGACTCATTTTTTAATGATAATTTATTTGAAATGCTTAAAATAAATCATCAGATTAAGTCATAGAAAACATTGGAGCACTTTAATTGTAAAGCTTTGTTTTAAGGGATAAACATTTTTCTCGAAAGTTTTACAACGAAAACTAAACTGCGTTGAATAAAAAGGAAGCAGAAATTTAGATAATAGTTCAAAATATTGGTCATCAAGCGCAATGTATAACAAAGTATTTGATTGCTGTATGTTATATTTTAGCACCATTTTGTGGCATAAGTTTACTGGATAGTTTTTTCGAGTTTCGCTTCAATCGTAAAGAATTCATCTTACGGCAAGCTTCCTGATATTTGTGTATACATTTTCATTGACCCATACTAATACACGAAGTGGTTTTACTTATAATTGTATATTATATTTAGCCTGCATTATTATCGCAGGACGTACTTCTGAAACTTCGTTCTATATATTAGTTTGTATCATTGTCTATGTATTAAAAATTGTAGAGACACATTGCCTTGAGTGTTAAACGAAATTAAAATATCAGAATGGAGCTATAACGTAAAATATTAATCAAAGTTATATATCAAAATAAATATAAAATATTCACTTATATGTATTAAATTAAAATCTTAAAAACACTTAGCGAAACAATATTATCGTGTTAAAAGGACTTTATCGCAAATATGACTAGTGAATTGTTTTTAAATATATGAAAGAAAAAAAAGACCTAATTTTTTTCATTTTATGATTTTATTGCGGATTTTCAATCGCTCTTCAAAATTCAGTGATCAAAATTTATTCCTGTATTGAAAAAAATTTTATGATGTATTTCAAATACTCGTAAAGATGATATGCTCTAAATTTAAAAAGTTTTTCTTGTTTATGACGGCAAATTACAACCATAATTTCAAAACTCTTGCAAAAATAAAATTGAAAAGATGATAATATCAAAAACGTTTAAACCGGCGAATGCAGTCAGTGTGAGCGCACTCAAAAATGAAGGGTTTAAATTAATTAAACGATTGAAAATAAACATTTCATTAATTTTTAATATACTACAAGCGATTGGCATTTTAAAGAGAATTACTACGCCGGAGTCAGACGCTTTAATTCACTTTTTTACTTACCGCTTATTCTAATCGCCGAATCCTTTCGGTTTTCAATTATCTCTAGAGGCCACTCACTCTTCTGAACTATGTTTTGTTTATCGTAGAATGAGTTACACGTTACGTAATTTTTTCCTTTCGATGATATTTTTAAGCAAATGTATTTAGGTTTCATTAACTTCATATGCTTTTCTAATTTATTTTGTTCTATACTTCTCTGCGACATAAATAATTACAAGCTTTTCTGGACAAATCATGAAGTATTTCAACCTGTTAATAATAAACATATGGTTTCTTTATCGAATTTAAATTTACATAGTAAATATTTCTTATAGCACATTCCTAATTCTTTAATTTCATTCACATAAGCACATTAATTGAAGCCTTAGGAAGACTTGAAATGTTTCGAAGAAATTTTATTGATAAAATTTTGAGAGAATGATATAAATTCTTTTTATAACATTAATGATGTACGGTATCAATAATTATTACTAATATGGAACTATTTTTTTCACAAGAGTTATCCAGCATTACAGACATTGCCAACCACTCTGGTGTGGTTTCGCTATTTTTTTGAAGGTATTAAGATAAATAAAAATTGTTTATCGCTGAACATTACTTATAATACTATTTTTAATTAAAACTATTACTTAATAGACTTTAACTAATGAATGTGTAAGATTTTTACCTAACCGACAGTGGCGCACAATGCTTTATAAGAAATAACACATAGCTTGCTCTTAATATTTGGCATATATACATTACATATTTATGAAAACTTGAACATATTTAATTGCCAAGTACATGTTACCGGTACGTGGAATTTTAAATTATACGTACAAATTTCATTCCCATATTTTATCACGTCACAAAAACTCCAATATTTGGAAATAGTCCATACGAAATTAAAATTGATTATCTTGCTTTAGGCCATCGGTTCATAATCTTAAGGTAAGCTGGAATTTTGAGATTACCTCATCTATATTCAAACTGAATAATTCCGTATTTACTAGGCACACAAACAAAGAATAATCATGTTATTATAACGCTGTCACTCCTTTTCGTACTTATATCGTTCCAAATAACTGAATAAATTATCATATAGTTTCCCGGTTTTTAAATACCCGTCTTATATTTTGTTAGTGAAATAATTACTGTTATCCATTTTCTTGTGCATTATAATTAATGTTTATTACTTCATTTTTCGAACGTGCATTTTCGTTGTGATAGTAAACAAACAATGGTGACTATCAAATATTGCTCTGTTTATTATTTGATAAAAATAGGATTTATCAGTTTATTTTTTTCTTGTATTTTTGCGGTAATAATTAGGATTAGTATAGGAAACTAATCAGAAGTTGTATTTTAAATCAAATATTTTGCTGATCTTGTTTATTTTTCGAAATTGAATATAGTAAACGCAACAAAGGTGATTGATGATCTACGTAATTTGAAAAATTCTAGTAAAAATATGCTAATTCAGAAAAATACATTTATAGTGCATAGTAAAACAATAAAATGTTGGTTCTTCGCGTATGGAAACTTGTATCGAGGGACAAGTAACTATTGCGAATCTAGAATATAATCAAGCGTAGGTATAAATACAAATCTTTTGAAAAAGGCTAATAGATTTAATTTGTCACCACTAAATTTAATCTAATAACAAAGTCATATAAATAAATTTAATAAACGTCCTGAAACCAAACGTGATCAATTTAAAATTATACGAAAAAGGCATTAAAGAAAATTGAAAATTATTTACGACGCTAAGGCATGTAGAATTTGCTGGACTGTGTTTTGCATTTAAGTTTAAAAGATGCGGGATATATTCAATTATATTTCCCCGTGCAAATAGAATAATCTGTGCTAGAAATACTATCAAAAAACTATTTTACATTTAAAAAATGTTTCAATAAAAAAATAATTGAAAAGTTTAAAATAAAAATAAGTATATCACATGTTATGCACATAATTAATTTCGAAGAGAAAATAATTTTATCATAGCCTTCTAATTGAGAATTAGAGTCAGAATTATTAAAAATGTCAAACCTATTGTTCCATTTAATCATAGGATTATATGGATGACATTATAATACAATTATTGATGTAATCTAGTTTAGGCTTCATAATTATGATATTATTACTATTTTGAAAGTGTAAAAAGCGTATTTAGCATAAGTTTATTAAAATTATTCTAATGCGATATGTATAAAAAAAAATTATTGTCACTTATACATCGATTAACTACGGGGTGCAGTGCTTTTTGGGAAGAGAAAATTACGATCTCCCCTGATAGCCTTTAGAACGGCATTGAAGTTGTCATTGATGGAAAATGTTTGTTGGTAAGTGAATGGTAGACACTCAAAAACAATAAACTCTCGACGTAATTATCCTCATTTCCATCGTGACCATGAAAAACTAATTCTTGCTTACCTAAAAACACAATAGTATCTATTAACCCTGATGTATTAGTATTACAAATCATATGTTTAGATGATATTAATATCATAAATAAAACGTTTATCCTTTTCACTTTTTTCAATCTTCAATGATATTTTTATAATATTTACTAATAAAAACCTGTCATTCAATTACCGTGAACTCATCAAAGGCATTTCTTAACATTTTTGCATTTAAAATGGAAATCTATATTAAATTTCTATATAATAACGTCGATGTAAAAGTAATTTTAAATGAAGTAAAACAGTTTTTTGATAGTGTTTCCAGCACAAGAGATTATAAATACGCGTGAATTGTCCAAAAACAATATTGAAGCATGTTCGCAAAAAACTACCATTTTAGGTAGAGGGTGGAATTTAGTATTTGTCAAAGGTTTTTTTAGTTATAAACTGTTAATATCTAATAAACCTGTTGAGTACTATTAGAACTCACACTACAAGAACTCCGTATATTCCTATATATATATATATATATATATATATATATATATGTATATGATGTACGTAGTATTTTTAATAAAGCTATTTATTAAAAATACTACGAATTAACATTTATTTTGCAATGTACAAAATATTGCATAGTATATTTTTCACAGCCTTAAAAGTATTCTTAAATTTAAGACTACAATTTCGACTCTATCAGATTTCGAATCATTTTTCGGTTAGCTTCCAATAACACTTATTTTTTAAAATATTTATTGTAACAGTCTTGCAAAAAGGGGGTAAACACATTATGAACAAATATGCAACGTATCACCAATTATTTTAGTGCGCTATATGAAATATATGAAACTTTATGATTATTCTATTTGCACGGATAAATACAGTGGAATATATCCCGCATCCTTTAAACGTAAATTCAATACACAGTCCAGCCAATCGTTCATTTGAAGAATACGGATTGCTACGTTCGACTTTTTATTTTATTTTATAGCCAGCTGTTTTTCATCAAATGTTTACGATACGCTTTAGCGTCGTAAATACTTTTCCATTTTCTTTGATGCCTTTTTCGGATAATTTTAAATTGATCACGTTTGGTTTCAGGATTATTAGATATATTTAGATAACTTTGTTACATAATTTGATACCGAGCGTTTCTCTCAATTACAATTTGTAGCGAATAAATGTAATGTTTTCTTTGTGACACATTTAATGTCTTTTTTCATTTTTCTTGATAAGGAATAAAATCAGTCTTGAAAATCTTTGGAATATTTTTTTATTAAAAGGAAAATATATTATACTTCTAATCGTAGCGAATGCCGATCGATAAATTTGAATGCGTTTAAAGATATGAAATTGATATGAAATAATAATGAAATTAAGGTCACTTACTTTAAAAAAAATATTTGTTAGCTTTAGTATCAGTTTTATATAATTTGTAAAACTTAACGATTTCAACGATATTACTTACTGAAATCGAATTCAACTTATTTTAAAATGTCATAATGAGAAAACTAATAATTTAAGTGTGCTATAATGTAAAAAATATGACGGGAATTTTTCAGAGAATGTAAAAGTAAATTTTGTCGTTTTGATTATTTTAAATATGTAGATTTTGGCGCAACATTTACTAATGAAACATCGTACAAATGAGTGTTACTCCTGGAATTACATTTGCCTGTACAAATAAGACAATAATCACATATTTTACATAACGGATTCTTTTCCAAAAAACACCAATCAAAAGTTACATTTCAATCAATAATAAAAAATAACGCTATGAAAAATCGTAAAGAAAATGTAATGAACATTTTTAAGTTTTTCACCTTCGAACTTTAAATTTTATCTTAAATGAAAAACGAGAAACTTAGCATATAGACAAAAACCCATTTTGATATTATCATTACTAATTTAGCGATAAAACCAATCATAATAAAATGAACATCAATAGCATGAATGTGAAAACATGGATAACCAGGTTAAGTCCTTTTATTGTACAAAATACTAGAAATAACCTCTTATGAATACAAAAAGAGGGAGTTTAGTCTAAACTAGTCTAAAGTGTAATTAAGTCAAAGAATTGTTATGATTCGGAAAATATCATAAATGTAATATGAAAATTCGCTGGCTTGATTAAGTAATGATGAAACTTAAGATTTCAAGAAACTGAGAGAGTTCAAGTCAGAGTATTATGTTATTATGTATACGTACGTATTATTTCATAAGAAATACATACCTTTATGCATACGTATATAATAACATAATCTTATGTACGTATTACTTCATAAGAAGAAGGAAAATTTGCTTACGTCCAAATTGCAATTTGAAATTCTCTTAATGCATAAAATTAGTATCTCATCGTCTTACATTACAATGCTAGCAACGACCTTCTTTTATGATACTAATAGTTAATATTTTTAAGTCACATTTTTTATAACCAAAGAAGTATAGAATATACATAGAATTTTATTATATATATATATATACATATATATATATATACATATATATATATATATATATATATATATATATATATATATATATATATATATGCATACATAACGTATTTTCAAATTTGTTTAAGTTCAGAAAAGATAAAGTACTATAAAAATATTAATTGCATAGACTTATTTTCAAATATTGAATATATTTGGCGTTAATGTTGTAGAAATTCATTATTCACAATTAAATTAAACTACGTGATGTAGTATTATTTCTACTTTCTTTCATTTCTTTACCACGACCTAGGTTTCGTTGTATTACAACATCTTCAGGTGGGATATTAGCAAAGATAATATCCCACCTGAAGATGTTGTAATACAACGAAACCTAGGTCGTGGTAAAGAAATCAACTAGAATATATACATAATACTATATCACATAGTTTCATTTAATTGTGGAGACTTATTTTCATTATTTCACGTTTTCTTCCATAACTATAAGTATATATTTTAATTAAAAGCTGGAAGAAATGAAATATTTCTTATTAACGGGATTTGTACCAATTGTTTGTAAATGATTTAAATATAAAAAACAACTTTAAGGGCAAGGATTGTGTCTCTAGAGAGTGTCAATTATTGAATTTATTTTTTTTCTCTGTTTATAATTCTAGTAAAAAATTAGATTTATATAAAGTAGTGATTGTTATACTGGTTGCATATGGGATTCAAAATTCATATCACTTAAATATTTCAGAACAAACTATTCCGAAAGATATGTTTTAATATAAGCTTCAGAAAGTAATAAAAGCTACAAGCAACATAAAAACTTTAAAGATAATTATGACTGAAATTTATTAAAATTAATTCGATATAGACCCTCATATTATAATTCAAATGAGTTTGTTGATAACCTTGTTGCTTTATAAATTAGAAATTATGTTATAAATTACATAAGAAAATTAAAATCTAAAAAAACTTACAGAATACCCTGTAAATAAATGTAAGGTTACACATTCAAACCTAAAAGTCAGATTTCTAATTTTCACTGCCCGTACACAATAATGTTCGGACACAATAATGCACATTGGAGATTCGAAAAGAAAATTCTATGGTACGGTGTTAAAAAATAAATCAATTCATTTTATTACAAAATTTTGTTATTTACAGGAACAATATAATTTTGTTATACTAAATTTTGCATGATGATTTTTAATTCTTGAACGTCAGCCAGTATAATATTTTTAAAGAAATTAATATTTTATTATTTAGGGAAATAAAGGGCATAGGAATTCAAACAAAATTTGAATTTTGCACACTTCCTCGTGCAAAATTTACAACAAAATTTTATATACTAAAAATATTTGTGGAACTTGACATTTAAGCAGATTGATTTTATGTTGTACGCGATGGCTTATACGTTTTTAGTCACATTTAATATTGAGAAAAATCCTGACTCTTTTGACCTATAATCATTCCAATATTCACAGATTCCTAAGAAGTTACAACGTATTTTTCAAGTCTCTAGTTTTGGTTTTGACACTATCATACAAACGGACAGATATTATATTAAAGTTCTTTAGAAAGCTGTAAATTCACATTTACAGAACTTACGTTTAGTAAACTTGAGGATATTTATTAAACCAATCAAAAAGTGTTTTTTAATGAATTGCGTCAAATAAGAAATTAAATCAATACTAAGTTAACGAATAGGCCGTTTAATTGACAATTTTATCTCATCCATTGTATCCATAAGCTCATCCAGTAGACTTATATTCAAATTCCTCTACTTTGAGGCAAAGGAGAAAATATTAACTGGTTATTTATCGGAAATATTTATGCCAAAAGAGTAAAAATAATATAAAGAGTTAACAATTTAAAAAAGGAAATAAAAAATACAAACAACACAAAATCATTTGATTTACCCATAAAATCCTTTTTAAATTAGACTCCAATTAAATATGAGGAATAGGCTGTTATATAGATCTTCATTATGTAAGAGACTTTGAAACGAAATATATCATTTCGCCGATCCCTACGTAAAATCCCGTCATTAAAACGAGATTAATTTACTGAAATTTATTGAGGTCGTTTGCTTAATCTTTCTCTAAATCGTAAATCAAGATCTTTGCAATATTTTTCCTCAAATTTTATTGCCTGTTTCTACTTTTTCAACTTTGTCTTTGAATTGCATATTTTTCCTCGGCGTGTTTTTATATTATCTCGGTGTAATATTTTTTTATTTCCTTTGTATATTTACTTTCGATTTATATGAAGGAATATTACTTTGTGGACAATTTAATGATATCTTGATACTTTTCACACCATTTTTTAGTGATATGGAATTAAACGGGTTTTATGTCGACTTAACGTTTAGTGTTTCCTAAAAAATGAAAACATTAAAGAAAAGGGACCAGCATTACAAGAAAAACTTAATTTTATAATAAAGAAGTATCATTAAACATAATTGCGATATATATATATATATATATATATATATATATATATATATATATATATATATATATATATATATATATATATATATATATATATATATATATATATATATATATATATATATATATATATACACACACACACATATATATACATCGGTAAGTGTAGTGTAATTTATTTTTATTATCAAAATTAAATGAATTTTTATAAATGGTTTCTTTTTACCTTACTCCAAAGTGTAAAATTAAATAACCAAAATTAAAATAGCATTAAAATAGCCTTAACGACAGTTTTAACGTATCGTGATATCATATCATCAGCGCTTAAAGCATTCTATTGCCGCAATAATATACTTTTTTCCTTTTCAAAATTTATAAAACGAATTTCGAAAACTTGTTTCCTTTTTTTGCATTTGCTGTCTTTATTTCCAAGTAACATGCACGTGGTATAAACAAATTATCTTCCCTTATTTTATTCATATCCATATCAGAGCATTTGGACATTGAAGTTTTGCTGAAAGTGGATAAATGGAATGGAAGGAAAAGTAACCAGATACAGACGGCGACGTATATTTGTTAATTAAAAGAGTAGCTCAGGGAATTAAAAAAATTGCCATTTCCGGAAACTTGCATGTTCCTATAATATTATTTTATTAGTTTGAATATAACTTCAAACGTTACAAATAACTACAATAAACTGGGTTTGCTAATGCAATTCATTCCTTCTACCTTCTTTTAAAAGATCTTTTTTAAGGATCCTACATTTTTCTATTCTTTAACAAACAACTTTTCTGGTAAGGTACAAACAACCCTTTAATTTCTTTACACAGAACCGTTACATTAGAAGCGTTATTAATAATTATTTACTACATGTTTGACGTAAAAAAATATAAATATGGTCATTGGCTCTTGCTGGAAGGACAGATGAATTGATAAAAGTCGCGGTAAGCCGTCGTATGAAAGCTGTATGAGATCGAACTTTTTGGTAATCTATGGGTGTAATAGATGACGAGATACCCTCATGTTAACTTGCTGGATAATGTAATTTTCTAAATAGGCGACTTTCTAAATGTAGCCATATTTTATATATTTACGTTAAGTAAATTTCTAGTTGAATAGCTTACAGGCTGACATTAAGTGTTACCACGTTTCATACTATTTCTCTGTTCAACAATTTTAATAACATTTATAAATCTCTGTAATAAAGCAAAATAAGGTACACCTTATCAATCATTTCATTTGTAGAGCTGATTATATCGTTTTATCTAAATGTAATAAAATGGCATTCATATTTTGATACACGCATATGTGAAAACGTGTTTATTTTTTAATGTCTTCTTACACTGTGGTTAACATTAAAAATATAAGTTTTAGGACAATAAATAGTAATTTTTCAAGACATTTTCTAAATTTACAATTACGTTTATATAAAATCAAACATATTCTGATCGATAAAATAATCCCTTTATAATATTTGAAGTGGTATGAGTAATATTGTAATTCCACAGAAAATAATAACAGTATTCATTTATTAATGAAAATAGCAGTTAGTACTCAAACTTTATTCTTGTATATGGATAAAATTCTGCAGTGTTTGAATATATCCGTAATCGTTTATAAATTCGAATATTTCTACAGATGCACAGTAATTTTCAAATGCTCGATAAATACTTTTTTCTCACAAACACATCATGCAATAAATTCAGTGTGGAAATCAGTAAAATATGAAATTTAACCATATCCCAAAATATTATTGTGTACTAACTATTTCTGGGTATTATTGAAAAATATATAGCGGAAATAATAACCAAAACAGACATTAAATTGCTGTGAATCGAATGCTGAATAAGGTAATGATATAGGCTAAAACTCTTGTTACCTTGTAATCTTTTCAAACTACCCAGTTTCATAATATTATACGGTATAAGTTTTTACTTAACGATTACTTAAGCAGGTGGAGGCGGAACAAGTTGTCTCATAAAATAATTACGCTTGTCTATCTCAGAATACCTATTCGTGGCAATTGCCCTATTTCATCTACACTTAATAAGAGTTTCATACTGTGAAAAATTATTAAAAAATGATTGAAAATGAAATTCCTTCTTATTCAAATTATTTCTTATTAGTAGATTTTAATACTTGTTTGTATAGAGAAGACCCAAGAGCTAATTAAGTTCGTGGCTCAATGGCATGTACAAACTTTGTCCACCTTTCTTCCTTTTCCATATTTTACACTGAATCCTGTCATTATCTTCATGACTTGATTGACATGTTGAGTCCTAAATTAAACTCAATTTATATTCAACTTATTATAATTCTGCTTATATGAATGATGTGAATGATATGGTGGATCACCTTTGAGATTTCTAACCTGTTTAATAAATACGCGCCACTAAAGCGAATAAAATGAAAAAAAGGCCATGTCCTGGTTCAATCATTAAAACAAATATTTCGGTCAAAAACAGGATGAACCTAAACGTGGAAGAGGCCCTAAATGTCATCGCTGAGAAATTTATAAAGTACTTAGGAAAAAACAGAAGAACCATCGAAAATGTGCAGAATTGCAAAAAAGTATTACATTAGTAAGAATCAATTGTACATCATCCAATGTTCAAGGTATCGGTAGATGACATAAAATATGCAATATTCATCAAACAATGATGGCCTTAAAATTTTATTCGTAACCCCACCTTTTGTCACTCTATGCTGCATTTGAGAACTCCGAGCACTTCAGTGCCTGTTGCATTCAGGGGTAATAGTTTACCATTTTGGAAATTGCAGCATCCAAAGTAAAAAAATAAGTTTTAAGTTAGGGCATAATCATTTGAGCAGTCCAAATGACGGTCAATGTACGCCTGGCCATGGACAATATCCAACTACCTATTTTATTATTACTAAATCGCTAAACTCTTTCAACTCTATTGACTTTGGTGTATCGATATATAAGTGTAAACCATTAAATTTGTCTCAACTGTTATGTACGCTGATTGTTTTCCTGGCCGTAAACAGATAATCAATTTTTTGCTACTCAATAGTGTCCTCCCTTATCGACCTCAACGGGACAGCCCTTGAGTTAGATCTCTCTCCATTACTGCTTTTTTCTATTCTTTCTCTATTTCTTTTTTATCTTTGTTGATCCCGTAATTAAACAACTGTGATAAAAATATTATTTATGTGATAATATTTAAATATGTATTAACTGCAGTGTTGATAAAATTTCTTTCTAGATTAATATAACAAAAATAGACCTATATCTGATCTGTCATTTGGCTAGTAAACAAGTTCTTCCAATTAATCCAATGAAATGATTATGGAGACGTATGTTATTCTAATATAAATGAACATTTACTTTATAAATAAGAACCATTTCAAAACATTTTTGGCCTAAAAGTATTTTATCACACATTTGAGATTCTGTCGTTATTTAAATGGTTAAAAAATTGCGACAGTGCGATTTCCGTCTTCTATGTTTTTCATACAACACCCTCAATCATTTTGTGACATCCTGTTGTGGTATTAAAAAAGTTAACATAGTTATGCATATTTGTGCAGAGATGTACTTTTTTAACCTATTCCTATACCATTGAAGTACAGTTTAATGTAATTTGAAAAGTTTTAGTACTACTAAATACATGCTTCTATTTTCAATGACAATTCCCACAATATTAAAACGTAATTTTAAAACATATTTTCTTTTCTTCTTTAAAAATACAATCAAGAAGAAAGACATAGGAATCCCGTGTGTACATCGAAAAGGAAATTTAATTAAAGTTTAATGTCCGTTAAGGAAAAGCCATATTAATATCGCAGACCGGAAGTTTTCCGGTAGGTAAACGAATGCAGAAATGAACGAAATACCACGCTATTGCGCTGCATAGCGGTGACGACAAATCTTAATTGCAATTATTTTCTTAATTTTTGTTCTTTATGGCTGTAATAATAATACAATTTGTTGAAAAAAGTTGGCGTTTGCATTGTAACCGCATTTGCGTTTCAGCATAGTCGGCATAATAGAATTTAAAAATGTGAATTATGAGCGAACGCATTGTTTGAACTTAAATGAAAATTTAAAATTTAAGTGTAATATCTTATTACATTATTTATTGATTCAGTGTATCTAATCACAGAAATGTTAAAATTTTCTGCAATACCATTAACTTGATATTAAAAAAAGTTGCACTTCAAAATTAAAATGATATGATAAATTGGGCAAAATTAATTCGATAAATGCAACTGAATATAGAATGATGGAATTTAAGATATTTCTATTACACTTGTTAGTAATTTGCAATAAAATTTCGCTCGTAAAATGTTTATATTTGACAAAAGTAAACGGTGAAAAAATTGACAAATCTTAATAATAAAACGATATGAAATAACTTATACGAAATGTTTCAAATAACAAAGATTTGGTAGTTTATAATATTGATTACTTACAATTAAGAATTGGTCAGTATGGAATGATGTGAATAACTAACTGTGCTACACGGTTTTGCCCGTGTCGAATTACCTTAATTTTTTTACACCCCTTCCCTTGAGTAAACGTGTCTGCTCCGTTCGCCAAACGATATCGACCATCGGGGGAAATTCTACAGTCAATAAATAAAACGATTTCTCCTTACCCTTCAACGTTTAAACAATGTTACCCGATTTCTCTTCTATTTTTTTTCACCGTTCTACATTTATGAACTAAAGTGTGACTATAAATAAGTTATATTTTCTTAACAAATAAGATATTTTTAGGAAATCTTTATGTTCTAAATCAAATAAGCGGTTTTAAAGATTAGTCTGAACAAGCAAAAAAATTTTTGCTTTATATTAAACCATTTTTACCATTTTGTTTGGGTTTAAGTGAACAATTTTAACACAAAACTGTGACTATTAGAATATTTAAATCTCTTATTAATTTCTTTATTTATTTATTTTCTAACAAATTTTGAAATTTAACAGATTCGTTATTCTTGTTTTCGTTTAACTAAGCATAATGAGAGTATTAAATCGATATTATTCTAAAATCAACAAAGCAAAGAGAATGTATGGCCCATCGTATATTAGAAGTGAATAGATAGGTAGAAAGGAGCAACTTGGGGAAAGATATCACCTTACGATACTTATGTGGCACTCTGCTACCAGCCGCGCGATGATTTTGTTTATTGTTATTTAGCTCCGTTTAAGGAAACTTTTAATTTCAATTATTAAATTATTTCAATTATTAATAAAAATTATCTATATTAAATAAATAATAAAAAAAAATATTTCAAAATTCCTTTTTCGTGATATTTTAATTTTAGACAAATTTAGATATATATATCCAGCATCAAGAGTATTGCAGTCGGGGAAATTTTTATAAATAATATACATTTCGTTTCAAAATAACAAAGTTTATATAATAATACGACAAGTTAATCCAATGTCTCACAATATTCGTCAAAGGACTTAAAAAAAAATTGAGTAAAAACTTATAAAAAATTTAAATCTCTTCTAAGCTACATTTGTATAGATTTCGTTATATATAATCATATTAAATCTATTTGGTTGGCTAATAAGTTTTTAACCAAGGCTTTAAAATTTTTCGCTACAAATTGTTGACAATTCCGGGATATTTTACCATAAAGTATAAAAAAACCTAAGTTCTCTTTATTAACGACAGTAATAACCTTTCAAGTTCATTACGTCAAAGAAGACGGAATTAGTTCCTAATTTACTGTCCGTTACACTACACTGGTTCCGTTTAAGTCACGATTGTTGACAATAGAAAAAACGTCGATAACCAAAGCACTTAGACACCTACGGCCAGAATTTGATTATTTACGTTAAACAAACACGTAAATTTGATTGATCTGGTGCAGGATAAGTATGAGTCTTTGTGCTTAAATATGATTTGAAATCCAGAAAGCTACTACCAAGCTGCTGACGAATTGTCAAGGATATTATTCATTGGACTTCCGGAAGGA
This sequence comes from Druceiella hillmani, assembly GCA_039881145.1. Classification (NCBI taxonomy): domain Eukaryota; kingdom Metazoa; phylum Arthropoda; class Insecta; order Lepidoptera; family Hepialidae; genus Druceiella; species Druceiella hillmani. The sequence goes on from JAYKKI010000034.1 coordinate 9,702,275, forward strand.
TTTACGATAAATGGTAAGATTTTCTGTCAAATATTAGATCAACTTGCCAACAGACTAAGAAGTCAACAGGACTCAATTTTTTTTCATCATAACGTTAGACCAAAAGACAAACTTAACATAAAGTAAAAGGTATCATCTAGATTTCACCGATACATCTATCATATTTACTCAGTAATGCGCTATCTGATTTTCATTTGACAAGATCTTTAAGCAGCGATTTATGGAATAATTTGACAGTGTGGAGGATAGCCAGAAAGAACATACTACATTTATTCAGCAAAGTCACCAAATTTTTATTCTGAAAATAAATTGTAACTGTCTAGCAAAGGATAGTAGTTTAGAGATAATGAGGTCATGGATACTTATATACAGATAGAGGGAACATAGACATTGTTTTTGTAAAATAAAATATGCTCTTTATTTGTAATGCAAGTAGCGGAAACAAAAAAATACAATAATATAAAAAAATGAATAATTAACAAAACTATTCATGACTTTAATAAATACCGGTATAATATTCCTAACAATGTCTAAAGCAAAACCAGCCAGACGAAAAAATTGAGTTTGAGTCTAACTTTTTTAAATTAATTAATATAAAAAATTATAAAATGATTATATCTATTATGTATATACATATATTCATATTATTAATATTATTAACGTAAAAAAACCTTTTCTCTAGTCGTTATGTTGTAGTAAGCACCAAAAAATATTCTTCCAATTTATTAACAATATTAATGTAAATACAAAAAAGTACTATAAGAAAACGTGTATCACGGACAAAGGGGAAAATATAATGAAGGAAAAATAAAATAAAAGCTAAAAATTTAAAAGGACAATTTGTGTCCAATGTTGATCAAATAAACAATTTAAAAAAGTTGTTGACAGAAAGACCCTTGGCACTGAAATGACAATTTGCTGAAAAATTTTTCAAGACAAAACCTATTACCATAGGTTTTTTCTTCTGGCGTAATTCCAATTATTCGTAAATATTTTGTCATAAATCGAAATCATTCTATTGAGATACCAATTTATATAATTTTATTATTTATAGTAGTATTTTAACAGAGGGATAATAATTTATCTAATGATATGCTTAAGTTGTGAAATAGATTTAAAGTTACCTAACACTACAACAGAAAATAATAGATTGGAATTTATTGTTGTGCACCTTTAAAATTATATGAATATAAATAGCTGTTTTCCGTCTAAGCAACAAGTCTTAATGAGATCTTAATATGAGTCTCAGAGGAAAATTATGTTAGAGAAAATTATGCCGTTCTCATCTGCTTAAATGATTACACATTGCGTATGCAAATCGCATTGATTTGCGTGACTGTATTTATATATTGATACCTAGCCGAGTAGGTGTCGCGAGATCTGTTTGGATAGGCATGAATTTATGAGTATATCCGTAAATTTTAATTTTTTTTAATAAATGAGTTTATTAAATCATTCAAAGCTAAATATTTTGGCGGAGGAAATGAATTAAACCAAATGTGTATTTATGACTTTTTTTATTAACATTTAGTTTAAATTTCCTCATGGTACGTCATTCACAATCAAGTCACTAGTAATCTGTGTAATAGACTCAATATATAAAATCAAATCAAATCGAAATAAAGAATCGTTTCGATAAAAAAATTGTATTTTGTACTGCTTTTTGATTCAAAATGGAAGAGACGGAACCATGCTCTCAATAAAAAAAATCGTGGTCAAAAAGACGAGGGTAAAACTTTAGACGGTTCTCTGTTATTGGCCTTAAAAATGGTTATTTATTGTTTTCGTTGAAAATAATTATCTGCTGTACTTGTACATTTAATCAATTAAATTCGAAAAAAATTCAAAACTGTATGAGTCATAGCACAATATCGGTTACCATAACCGTGATAATATTTGATCTGAAATAAAGTTCATTTTATGTTTGAACTTCTTTTAATCAACCACAAATCAATGTACACACTGTAAACATTGTACATTGCAAATAATATAGTTAATCCACTTGCAATCTTCTATACTAATTTTACTTCAAAAATTATATTTAACCTATAATTAAACACTAACTGTTTTTTATATTAAATGTGTGACAAGATTTAGTCGTTTCATTAAGTAATTAAATGCAAATTTTAATTATATTTTCACAATTTTAAAACTGATGATGTTTTGAAACTGAGATATAAATTATTTTTAGGTTTTATTTTTTCTTTTTTTTTATAACGTGTCATCAGTCATAAAATATTAATTTAAAAATTCTGAGGTAACTCTTAATTATGATTCTTTATATTTTATCGTGGAAAAGCCCATGAAACAATATTTTTTTCCTGAAAAGTATTTATACATTCTTACTAGATGTTTTAAATTATATTTTTAATATATATAAGTGCAATTTCATCTTTCTTTTTTATTTTGTGTTATCGTAGTTCTTTATATTTTCCTATAATTTCAGTATAGCTATGGATGATAAACATGGATCAATAAACAGGCTACAAAATAAAAAAAAGAGTAGATCGATTCTCAGATTTACCTAACGTTTTATCCGACATACATATTATGACATTAATTACAAAACAAATCAATTCGTTGATGATGATTAAGTAAACGTATTATATTTATATAAGTTTTGTTTGTAATTTGCTTTAAATGACACAATATTATAAAATGAATTTGATTTATTATTAGAAGCAAATTATTTGGTCGAAATTCTTTATCTAATTTTTTATTTTTTCATGCAAATAAAAATATTGTATTGGTTAAGTCAATAATTTAATCACTCCATTAAATCTAGATTATAACATCATTCATCATTTTAATTGATAAAAATATATGTTAATCAAGGAAGAGTAACTCATCTCATAAATGAACCTACGGGTTTCCATAAGATACTTTAGCTTAATGACAATAAAAATAAACTTAATTTTGTAAGAAATTACAATATATTATTACAGTTTCAAATATATACTTTGATAAATATAATTATACTCTAGAAAGTACAATCTTTCAACTTGAATCAAAACTAATAGAGGAACTCTGGGGATCTACGGAGTTCCGCGTGTATGTTAATCTAATTTCGTACCCAGTAATATAATATGACGTTCAAAATTAATTAGCGGCTCCAAATTTGGAGGTAAATCATAATTTATTTTCAGCATAATCAATTCCTCGGTAATTTACTGCATAGAGTCAATATTTATTACGTGTTTTAAAGTTTATTGCTGTTTTACAAAATCACAATTTAATTTTCTTATTAAATTTGTTGCAATGACTCTAAGTTCGTTAAATCTACCGAAGACTACGATATTTTTCGTAAGTCAGCGATTAATATAATAAAAATGTCCTTATATTCACTCGGCAGGAGATTTGAGAATTAAAATGATGTTTTCTTTACAATTATTGCGAAAATTTCTTTCTGATTGCTATTTGCAAAAAAGACCTGAAAAATAATAACAAAAATTTTGCTTCGTATTTAAATGCTCACAACCAGAAGAACAATATTATTGATTAATTTAAATAAAGAAACACAAACATTAAATGGAATCTTAAATCATATTTATGTGTACAAAATTATACTTACTGGATACTATTAGTAATCGTGTATTATTTAAGTCTGTTGTATTAAACTTTTTCAAATAATTTTGAATTTAGTCCACGTAATTTAATGTCGTGAAAACTTAGAATAAAAATTAACTGGCGAAAATATTTTTACAAATCTATCAACATATAACTTGTAGTCGGTCATTATTCATTATTTTGATATACCTTAACGAGTCATCCTGTCTTAAATTCTACATTTATTTATTTATATGTTAAATTTTAGAAAACATAAACAACACTTAAACACGTAGAAACTCTATAACAAAATAATGTCTCTTTTTTCATTTTGTCGCCTGTTTATTGATCCATGTTTATCACCCGTAACTATAGCAAAATTATAGGAAAATATAAAGAACTACAATAACACAAAATAAAAAAGCAACATGAAAATGCACTTACATATTTTAAAAATATAATTTAAAACATCTAGTAAAAATGTATAAAAACTTTCGAAAAAAAAGTTATTATTTCATGGACTCTTCCATGATAAAATATAAGGAATTATAATTAAGGGTTACCTCAGAAGATTTATATTAAAATTTTTTGACTGTTGGTACGTAATAAAAAATATTAAAAAATACTTCTTATGAGTCATCTATTTAAAAACCTAAAAATAATTTATATCTGAATGACGAAAATCATCATCAGTTGTAAATATATTTAAAATTGTGTAAATATTATTAAAATTTGCATTTAATTAAAATCTTGTCAAACATTTAACATAAAACAGTTAATCTCCATGAACTTACGAGAAGCGGAATTGCGACACGTGGTATTTATCAAGTTAGTTTAATAAAACTTTTAAAATCACGTTTTTATAGAAAAGTCTTAGATTTTGATAAATGTTTTACTACCAAAAGCATACGGTGAAAAATAGTAACAAAAATAGAACAGATAATTCAATACTAATCAACAGTTAATACAGACGAAACTAATCACCCTTAATTTTATATTAATCAATAATATCTCAAGTTGGTTTATCTCAATGAAATTCAATTGAAAATAATATTCAAAATTGTAAAATACAAATAATATAATTGAGGAATTGAAAAAAATAATAACATTAACGGCAATCTTGTTAAGCCATAATGTAAAAATACATATAAACTAAAAAAAAATAATGAATTATATAGGTAAATAAGCTAATTACGTGAAATAATGTTATTTATATTGTAAATCTCACATATACTCAAATATAAATGTAAAGCAACCAAAGTGCTTTAACGAAAATAAAATAAAATTAAGTAAATGAAAGTAATTGCATATACCTCTTAAAATGATCGGTTTAAACTAGCCGAACAAAATTTATATGAATTTTAGTAAAAAATTATTACAAAGGTTTTCTCAATTATCCAAAATTGTTTCATTTAATATTTTGCAAACGTAAATTAAAATATACATATCTTTTCAAAAGCCTTTTCAGTAATGTATTAAATGATAGCTTAAACGAAAAATAAAAGAGAAGTTTCCTTTCCATGTATAGACAATAAAAATTTCGGAAATATTTTAAAATTCTTTTTAATCAGCAAATTTTTAAAGAAATTTTACAAATAAATCTAATCCCACATGCTGTTGGGCAAATTGCCAAAAAAGTACAAGCTGTTATACATAAAACTGTTAATTTTTTAGTGAACCTTATTTCATACTAATTAACTTGTCATCATGTTAAGTGGGCTCTGCGAAACGCAGGGAATATTAGGCACATTTTTATAAAGATAATAAACATTTTGCTATATATACACAATGGTCAGTCATAATTTTCAAAGTTCTCAATTGCCACCAACAATAATGGTGGATATAGAGATCAATTATAAAGCTCACTAGCCTTTTCAGCAGGATGAATACCTGCTCCACATCCGTAGCCGTTTTCCTGCACGTAAGTTCATATTATAGTAAGCTGCCAAAATATGCAGTATCTGGGCAGTAGATTCGCCACAAAATTCCCGTACTGTAAAAATGGCAAAGTAACAGGACTTAGTTTACCAGCTGAGATGTCGATTGGCAAATTTTATTTTATCTTATTTTATTGTAACGTTACCCCCCAAAATTTAACTTTCTCCAAAACATTGACTCTATTTATATTTATAATATTGTTTCCATTGTCTTACATAAACTTCTTTTTACGTGAAAAATGTATAATAATAGTTTTACCAATCATTAAAAAGCAATTATTGGCTGAGAATCACAGATGCACGTTTTTAAAATTCTCATTTATATTAGGGACAATTTAAGTTTTGCATTATTCCATGAAATAATGTTGATATGTCATCATCAAACTTAATAATTTTTTCTTTGTCTGATATTCTGTATGAAAAATCATTAACATAAATTAGGAAAAGGAAAGGAACCGATTATTGAGCAATGGAAAACTCCGAATCTGTTGCCGAGTTTTAATGGAAATTGCCGTTTTACTTCAGTTACTTGGACTTAATTTGTCAAGTAGGACAAAAGATTTGAAGTTTTTCTCGTATTCCTTAATTTACAAGTTCACATAAAATAATGTGTTCAATGCAGTTGAACGATTCGGTTTGATCACAAAAAATTACCACATATCTTTTTAAACTCGTCCACCGCTGTTAACAATATTTAAAGTAAATCCACATTGGCATCTTTTGTTTTATCAAACTTTTGGTTATTTTATTATCATAAGGCATATTATTTAATTTATTTATTGATATATTCATCACTATATTTTAAAAAAAGCTTTCCTAAGTTTATAATTGTTTTTTTTCTATCCAATAAAGAAACGATTCCTTTTTATTAAAAAAAAATAATTTTTATAAACCTAATTAAAATTGTAAGAGTAGATATATTATAGTAGATATATAAGAGTAAAGTCATTACATTGGTAATGTATGAACTAAAATATATAAATATCAAACCAGCACTAGCAGCTCTATGTTTTTCTTAAATAAACGTGTTAACATGCTTAAATATGTCACTAATCATTTTATGTCGGTTTTAATTTCATTGTAGTTGTAGTTAGGAGTACTAAGTAAACGGATTTAAAGTTAAAAGCAATAAAAGGCTTACTCGTGATTAATTTAGAGTTCATCATATCATATTCATTTCGACAAGATAAATTTCATACATTTGAGGACGTCTTAAAACCTTGCGCTTATTCAGTTTTGAAAAATGTAATTTTATCTTTTAAAAGATTTGAAAAATGTTTTTATAACAAATGCTTATGTACCTGTAATCTTGCGTACTTGCGTAATTTATTTATTGTTACACAAACAACGTAAATGACTTAAGTCTTCTTATAAAATACTAGTAAATAGATATTTGACAAATAAATATTTTCTCTTTTAATCTTATTTACCTTGAACTGTAAAGTATTAGAGCGATGGTAAATTCTCAGACGATTTTGAGTCCACCAACTGAAGAACTATATCTGCACTATCAAACTATGGAAGGAATTTCAACCAAATGGAACGAATAAGAATCATCAAAGATTTAAAAATAAGAAACCCGGTGTGAGTCGCTCACAACTCAATGAAATTAAAGGACCAATATAAATGACGCACACTCTGAACAATTCTCCTGGAATACAGTGAAATTATTCGTTAAACATTTGGGCATGTCATAGATAATAGACTACACTTAATACCACCTTGCGTTTCCCTAACGGTGCGACATGATGCGCTTGTGACATTCTCCCAACTGTTAACCGTTTCGTTTTTTGAAATAATTTTTTTTACATGGCGTTCTGCGATGAAGTTGAGATTATAATGTTATCCAATGCAATCTTAATAGACACCACCTTTTTTAAACTTAATTGCAAGTACTGTGATTTATCTACAATACACTTATGAGAATTTCTATATGATTTCATAATATTTTTAACAATCTACATTGTTTGCCGTCTACAATTAGAATGTAAATTGTGGGAAGGTTTTGTGTTATTATTTGCCTACATACATACACTGATTAGTTACTTTTGGCAAAATTGATTACTAAATTCTATAGTAATAAAATTTATTCCCACGTAAAATTAATATTTACCAAATTACATTCACTTTAAACTAACATATTTTTTGCTTTGGCTTATAAGGAATTATTGTTTCATACGTACATTATATATTTCCAAATTTTAAATCGCACAATTTTGTAGCTACTCAGCATATATTATAACGCTATTATATCAAAAGGTTTAAATAAAACTTTATATTTTAAAATAAAAACTTTTGATGAATACGAGTATTAAGTAAATATTTGATTTATGTTATCTTAATGGCCGTATATAGGGAATTTGTTTTTATATCGGCATACGTATGCCAATCGAGATTAGTATTATATTCTCCCAATATTTGTGAATCATTTGCTTTAAAAAAAACAGTGCAACATATTTTTATATAAATATATACAAATTATGAATTAATATATTGGTTAACAAATATTAAAATTACAAATATTACATCCTTCATGCGTTAGGTTAAACCCAATGGAATAGGCAGACTTGTAAAAATGTAAATTTAATTGAAAAATATTTTGTTAACATTTAAATCATTTCAAATTCGCCAAAAAATCAGATATGAATACAAATTTTAAAAATATTGTCATGAATATTAAAATTCTTGACTCAAATACAAAGAAACCCAAGAAAGAACATCGAAGAAAATATAACAACATTGCCAAAACGAACGCTTTACGGAAGTATTTCCAGAAAACGGTCGAATGTAAAATGAAATGAAAAGTTTATGAGAGTAATCCACATCATTTGAATGACAGATTAGGTGAGTCAGTCACCTGGTAAATTGTGATGAATATATATACAATGTTACTTAAATATATCGGGATTATATTACCATTATTTAAGCACATTTCATGTTAAGGAGTGGGATTGAATATAAAAATTTAGTAAATAAGTATCCGCAATGTGACTACTTATAAATTAGGTATTCTATAATTGATATCGATAATTACAGTAAAGGAACGTAGTAAAATTATAAAGCCACAAAAAATTTGGGTGAGTAAATTGATTAGTTTTTGAAATATACATTTCTTACCAAAGATAAGAAAATAAATTATACTCAGAAATTATAACAGGGGTTAATAATTATAACAAATCAAGTTAATATTCGGTATTAAACATGGATCTAATGGCGATAAAGAATTTCAAGAAACACTGCAGCAAACAAATAATAATTTTTAAAATTTTGGAATTGGTGTTATCACTTTATAAAATTTTACTACTTACAAAGTTAGGAAAAAAATTAACTTTATTGATAAGTTTAAAATTAATTATAGTAGTATTGACAATCATGTAAAGTTTTCAATAAGAAGAAATTAACTTAGTATATTTTGTCATAAAAAATATGTATTATTTTTTTCATTACTTTAAATATATTGTTTTGTTTCTAAAAATAATTTCTTTGGAATTATATAGTAGTTTACAATCCTTGCTTCAAATTACTGTATAAACATTTTATGTTTACGATATAATTTGGAAAGTTTAAGAAAAAATCGCAACTTTACTTTTTATTGTACAGCATAAGAATACTACGGTCGTACATATTTCATTTATAATTAAATGAAAGGTTATAGTCATTAGCAAAAAAATGTAGTATCAGCAGCATTAGCGGATGCTGACGCTTGTATGTATATCTGCATATTTTTTTTATATATCCTCCCCTTTGTAGTTCGCCCTTCCCAAAAAGCACGCCACTGCTAACCGATATATAAGTAATATTATTTTTTATTTTGATCACCAGCATATTGCGTTAGTATAATTTTGTATGATTATTTATTCTAAATATGCTTTTTACACGTTCAAAACGGTATTAAGGGGGTCATAATAAAGAAAACATATTGCCCATATCAGATAACGCAAGTAATTTTATTAAAATATCATCCACATATTTATGGCTAAACGAGGCAGTGGTTTAAACATTTTTAACAATTCTGATTCTTTGTTTATAACTAGAAAACTATAACTAAATTGAATTTTAATTCCAATCAATTACGTGCATAATATTTAATAATCATAACATTCTTTGTAACTTTTCAATTATTATTTAATTGAAATACTTTTTATAAACGTCGACCGAATATGGGAGATCCGAATATCTCCAGGTTTATAGGTAAGAAAATTGATTGCAGTAATCTAAAATTAAAAATTTCACACTTGTTGCCACATTTTTAATATTGTGAAATAAATATGTTACAAATGTTAAGAAATTCATTTAAACTAACTTTCTAAGATATTCTCACCGCAGAATTTAATCCTAAAATATTATATTTTGGCCTGATGGGTTATATTTTAGTACGATAAGGGCAAAAGAGGACTTTTGTACGGGTAAGGTTACGAGTAACTTGAAATATTTCATTATGATGAGTGGCCTTTTTTACATCCTTACATTCAAGAGCGTGTAGTAATTAAGTACATTGATCTATATTTAATTTAAATGGATTTTTATCAAAGGAAGGATTGTTCTCTCCTCATTACAAACACTTTGTTTTAGTGTTAACTTTATTATTTACGAGTATTTTCATTTCTTTTCTCTATTTGAATACCTTCCTACTTTGTAAAATATTTCTATTATCACATTTTCAATCTATCACATATATTGAAAACGTGATAATATAGATATTGTAATACAAATGAAATCTTTAGTCTTTCCACAGCTTACAATATCCAACATTTTTTACAGTGAACTCGCCAAAGGCATTTTGTAACATTTTTTAATTTAAAATGATCATATAAGAAATATAGGTGTAAACATTACTTTAACTGAAGTAAAATAGTTTTCTTTTCCCGAGTATTTCTAGCAGAGTAGATTAAAAATACATTAGAATTATCTAAAAGTCAATTTTGAAGCATGTTAGTAAAGAACGACCTTTTTAAGTAGATGGTTGAACTTACTATTTATCAAAGGCTTTTCTACTTACAAATTGTTAACATCAATTATAATAATTGATAATATCATATAAGCTTAATATCAAATAAACCTGTTAAATAAACTAGTAGTACTCACACTACTAAGGTTCCGTACGTGCTTAGGCACATAAAAACATTTCAAGTTACGTAGTATTTCTTTTAAATCAATTATATATGTTAATATTTTTTTTATTGCATTTAAATATATTGTCTAATACAAGTTTCTAAAAACTATAATTTCGGTTCATTCTTAAATTATAAATCATTTTTGCCAACTTCTATAACGCGCTTTTTCACTTAATACTTATTTTAACACTTTCGGAAATAGAGGGATAAAAACACTACGGATAAATATGCAACGGATAATCAATTATTTTAGTGCGGTATATAAAAAACTTGCAAATGTACGATTATTCTCTTTGCCCGGGTAAATGTAATTGAATATATCCGGCATCCTTTGAACATAAATTCAAAACACAATCCAGCTAATCGCTTGTTCGAAGAATACGGATTGCCACGTTCAACTTTTTATTTTATTTTATAGCCAGCTGTTTTTCGTCAAATATTTACGACGCGCCTTAGCGTCGTAAATACTTTTCCATTTTCTTTGATGCCTTTTTCGGATAATTTTAAATTGATCACGTTTGGTTTGAGGGTTATTAGATCTATGCAGATAATTTTGTTACATAATTTGATACCGAGCGTTTCTCTCAATGTAAAGTAATACAATTTAAAGCGAATAAATCAAACGTTTTATTTAAGATACATTTAATGTCTTTCTTTTTTATTTTTCTTCAATTTTTATTAAATTTTTCAGGCTTGAAAAAAACAAAATACTTATAATGTCATCGTAGCGAGTGCTGATTCCTAAATTTTAATACCTTGTTGTTGTTGTCGGTCTACATGAAATGACGAAGATCTCATATGGGAAAATGGTTGTCAGAACCTTGAAAAGTTGTACTTCTCCAGTCCCGCTTGTTGAGCGGCCGGGAATCGAACCCGGGTCCCCGCGGTGTGCCGCGCCCTCAACGTCCTCATTTCTTGCGATCAACCCAACACACCACGGTGCGATATTCTAATACCTTAAAAATATGAAGTGAATATGAAATAATATTGAAATACAGATAGCTTTTTCAAAGAGTTATTTTTGTCACGTTTATTATTAGTTTTATATAATTAAAAAAAACTCAAAATTTTCAATGAATATTCTTTAATGAAATTGAGTATAAGTTAAAATGTCATAACAAGAAATATGAAAATTTTAAAGGGTTTTTACATGAATGATTTAATGAACAGAGAGATTTAATGAACTGAGTTATATTATATAATTTAGAATATTTACTTATTGAATATTATACTAATGAGTATTGCCATTTTTTAATTATTAATGAAGATATTTCAATTCTAAGTAACTATTTCATTTAAGAGAGTATAATATCTCTAAATTATATATATATATATATATATATATATATGTACATATATATATATATATATATATATATATATATATATATTTATATATATATATATATATATATATATATATATATATATATATATTATCTTATATTTATTTTCCAAAACCTTTGTTTTGCTATTGTTTAATCTAAGATTTAGAAAGTAATAAAATCTGTAAGTAATATAACCTTTAAACATAATTATAACGAAAATTGAATAAAATGCAACCAATATCAAGCCCTTATATTATAATTCGCATTGAATTTGTTGATAAAATTGTTGCGTTATGAGTTAGAAATTTTGTTTAAATTACGTAAGGAAATTAAAATTGTGAAAATTTTTATAATACGCTATGAAAAATGTAAGGTTTCCAAGTCATACATTGTCTTCGTCAATATTTTAAATATATATTCCAGATTTCTAACTTCTACGGTTCGGACATAATTATGCAGTTATATCGGAGATTCGTTAAAGAAATTCGAAGGTACCCTAATAATAAACCAATTAATTTTTTTTATTACGAATTATTATTATTAACAGGATCAGTATAATTTAATTTTTTTTCGTACAACATATTTAAATTTTTTAACGTCAGTCACTATGAAATATTTACAGAAATTTTTCATTTTATTATTTTCGGAAATAAAAGGAGCCGGCAGGAACTCGGACAAAATTGTATTTTTCTACACTTTCCTGTACACAACTTACAACAAAATTTTATGTAATAACCATGTCTTGAAACTTGATGTATAATCAGATTGATTTTATATTCCACACGATAACTCTTATAGATTTTTAGTAAAATTTACATTTGGAAAGAACCCTAAACTTTAACCTTTCCCATATTCGCAGATTCACAAAGAATTACCGCATAAGTTTCAAGTTTTTTGTTTCATCGGTTTTGACACCATCATAAAAACGAACACACATTCTTTTGAAAGCTGTAAATTCACATTTACATACCCAATAAATCGCATTGTTGAATGTGATGCCTCAAATAAGAGATCAAATTAATTAACGGGAACGGATAGGCTGCATAATTGAAAATTTAAATTAGTTCATTGAATGTGTAAACTCATTCAATGGACTTATATCCAAATTTCTTTACTTGGAATAAATTAGAAAATAATAATCGCCTTTATCGGAAATATTCATGCCGAATAAGCAATAATATTATGAAAAGTTAACTATTTAAAAAAGGAATTAAAAACACAAGAACCATAAAATCATTTGGTCTACTCATAAAATCTTTTTAAATTAGACTCCAATTAAATATGAGGTATAGGCTGTTATATAAATCTTCATTATGTAAGAGACTTTGAAACGAAATATATCATTTCGCCGATCCCTACGTAAACTCCCGTCATTAAAACGAGATTAATTTACTGAAATTTATTGAGGTCGTTTGCTTAATCTTTCTCTAAATCGTAAATCAAGATCTTTGTAATACTTTTCCTCAGATTTTACTGCCTTTTTCAAACTTTTTCCGCTTTGGTCTTGAATTGCATATTTTTCCTCTGTGAATTCTTGTATTATCTGGCTGTAATTTTTTTTTATTTGCTTTATTTGTAGGCTTACTTCCGTTTTATATCAAGAAATAACAATTTTTTATGCAATTAGTTGCAACGTCGAAATGTTACGTCATTTTGTGGACCATTCAATGATATTTTGGTGCCTTCCTCACCATTTCTTTGGTGATAGGAAATGAAACGAGTTTTACGTCACCTTAAATATTCATGTTTCCTAACAAAACAGAACGAAAACATTCTGAATAAGCTATTCAATAGCATCCCCTATGGCAGGTGCGAAGAATCGAAAGTTATTTGAAAGAACACAAAGTAAAAGCTGTGCACTAAAATATGATATAATATTTTACTATATATTAATTATACGCAACATGTAGTTGCAAAATTGCATTCGCATAGGATTAAAATGAAGAATTCCAAGGGTCTGTTTATCTGTCCCTGTGTGTCCATCCGTTTGCCTATGGGTCCCTCTGTATCAGAGGGTCGATAAGCAGATAGACAAACGTGATGAAATTAAAAAGAATCCGTTCTTATTATTTAATTTTGAGACCCCAAAAATTTTGAACAGGAAGAGGAATAATATTACATTGGAATGCAAAACTTAATTCCCCAATTAGAAAGTATCGTTAAATATATTTGCGAGTAACAATTTAATTCTTTATAAAATCAAACGAAAATCTAAAAACAAAACAGTACTCAAACTAAAATTACTTTTGTTAGAACTAAAAGTTTCTCACAAGCTTTTTATTTAAGAATCAAATGTAAAAAATAATTAAATTAGAATTCTTCATAAAATCTAAAGATATCCTAAAAACAAATCAGTCGCTTAAACTGAAATTATTTTTGTTTGAACTAAAAGTTGTTACAACCTCAAATACAACAAAATCATAATAAAAATCACCTTAAGTGCTATTAATTCATATTTGAATTAGGTATGAGGCCAAAAATAAAACAATTATTTATTTTTGCAGGATCGGGTTTTGTGACATTTTGAATTCCAATAAATGTGTGATTTTTTGCATTTATAATGGTTTGACTTGCATTCAACAGAATAAATGCAACGGCTTGTCCTCCTAAATTTAAATCTTTAAGCGCACATTCTCTGAGAGTAATATCAGTTTGTGGAACTTCGTTGATTGAAATAAATTTTTCTTAACAAATATTAAATTAGTTTCTCGAATACGACTGGTTTAAATTACCATGTTTTGTGTCTGGTCTTGTTTTTAGAATGCTTCATCTCGAAGCTCCTGAATTGTTTGTGTAAATGCATCAATAGTCGCATTGATCTTATCCGCAGCAGGTAATTGATCTTCCTTAATCTTACTTGTGACGTTCTGTCTATCCAAAGCTCCAGATTCAATAGTGACAAATGAGTAACAACTTTCAAATTTCTTGTACGATGATCAAGTTTTCATAGCTATGCACTGAATACTAACAACACTTTTATTTTGGGGTTCAGATTGATTACCAGATTGGTTTTCCAAGATCGACTCGATAATGTATCAATAGCTGGCAAGAAAATATTTAATCCCACTTTAGCTTTACACTGAAACATAGCTTATAAAAAATGTGATTTATTCGTGAGTGATGGGCTTTATTCCTCAAGAACTGCATAAATGTTTGATCCGTCCAACCTCATAATCGTTGATAATATTCAGGTTTTTTATGCGCAGTTTTCAATTTCGATGGTTTTACTTTAGTCAAAAAGGAAATAGATTCACTTCTTTTAAATAATTGACTATTTTTTTCCTTTCTTAGATTTAATGGTATTCATTTCTTCGTTAAATCGTGTTTTCATAACTTCTAAATCCCCATTTTAATTCTGAGTATTAATATACAAAATGAAACCAAATCGCAGTAAAAACGACGAGAACTAACGCGCCTGTGCCGGCCGACCGAGCGCATCGCTGCATATCACACCACGCAGAACTCCCATTGCATCTTCCCTCGCACCTTCGTAACCAAAATTAATTAAATTTACCGTGCGTACGCGGAAACTCTATAATTATTAATAATTTCCAATTAATCACAATAACCGTAAGGTATATGTAAAGATATATATATATATATATATATATATATATATATATATATATATATATATATATATATATAATCATTAGGAAAGTTAGCTTATTTTTTTAAATGGTTTCTTGTTTTTTTGTCATTACATTAGCTATCTATATTTCAAAGTACTGGCACGTGGTATAAACAAATTATCTTATTTTGCTCATATCCATATCGGAGTATTTATATATTTATATTCTGCTAAAAGCTTAGCCATTCTTCAGATACATATGTAGGAAACATCTGCAGTAAACAGATATAGGTTGAACGGTATATTTATTAAGCAAAAAATAAACTTAGGGAGTTAAGGGAGGTTACCACTTTCGGAAAATTAAGTGTTTCTGTAATATTACTGTATTCATTTATACATAATTACCGACGTCAAAAATAAATACAATAAACCTGATTTACTAATGCAATTTATACCTTCTACGTTCTTTTATAGAATATTTTTATAACATCTTAAATTGTTTTTTATACACCAAAAAATTTCTTGAATTATTTTGAAAAGAAGAAACAATCTTAGAATTTCTTAGCACAGAAACGAGTTACGTGGCGGATCGTTGAGTATATATCTGATGTATAAGTGAAATTTACAAATATAAATATGGTCATTGGCCCTCGCTAGGACGACAAATGAACTGGTAAATGTTGCGATAAGCCGCCGAATGCAAGCGGTGCGAGATCGATCTTTTCGGGAATCTTTGGGGGTAAGTTTTGCAACGTCCTGCGGACGTCTTCCAGCATAATGATTGCAAGATAGCTCATATTATGTTACTAGATGATGAAATCGACAAACATAGACGACTTTTTTAATATAGTCATATTTTTTAAATGTAAATTAAGTAAATTTCGAATTTAATATTACTCGTAGGCTGAAATCACTTTCTATTTGGTATCTTAATATTTATTTATTCGACGTTTCCTATGTAAATCTCCGTGATTTATCGAAATAAGGCACGGCTTTCCAGTGATTTCCTATATTGAGTTGCTTATGTCATTCTGTTTAAATGTAATAAAATATTATACTTATTTTGATTTATATGTATACCTATGAAAACTTATTTATTTTTGAATGTTTTTTTCCACTGTCATTGAAATTAAAGTATAAATTTCAGGGCAATAAATAGTAACATTTCAAGAGATTTTATAAGTAAATAAGTACGGTTATATGAAATACAACCAAGTCAGATTGACTAAATAATCCCTGAATACTATCTGGTGTGAGTGATATGAGTAATATTATAATTTCACAAAAAAGAATCAGTTAATACATATTTATATTACTTAATTAATCAACATCATATGCAGTTTGCACTATTACAGAAGTACAATATCTCAATGTAGCAGTATTTTCAACTCCTAAAAAGAAATATGATAATATTATTAGAAATAGAAATTAGTACCCGAATTTTATTCTTATACGTATGTCAAATTTAATTGTGTTTTAAATATATCCATAAATGGGGACATCTCTACATATGCACAGTACTTTCACACGTTGAATAAATACTGTTTTATTTCACAAATACAACATATAATGAATTCAGTATTGAAGTCTGTAAAATATGATATTTAATCATATCAGAAAACATAAATGTGTGACTATTATTTCTCGGTCTTATTGAGTATATATAGCGGAAATTATAATCGATACAGACATTCAAATTGCTGTCAACTGAATGCTGAATAAGGTAATGAGGTATTGAGAGATAAGCTTAAACTCTTCTTATCTTCTAATCTTTTCAAACTACCCGATTTCCTACTATCGTATAATGATCACCTAGACAAGTGGAGGCGGAACGAGTTGTTTCATAAAATAATCCCATCATTATTGCCGATCGGCCGTCTATCTCAGAAAATCTAAACTTCCCAATCGCCCTTTTTTCACCTACACAATTAAGAGGAGTTAAACACTATCCACTGCGAATAAATTATTTTCGTGAATTAAAAAAAAATTATTGGAAATCAAATTCCGTCTTATTTGAAATATTTATTTTATTAGTAAATTTTAATACTTTTTTGTGTAGAGTGTAGAGGCGACCCAAGAACTAATTGACTTCGCGACTTATAGATATTTGCCAATTTTGTCAAACCTTCTTCCTTTTCCACATTTTCACTGAATCTTGTCATTACCTTCACGACTAAGGTCAACTTATTGCATGTTTACTTATATGGATGATGTGGATGATATGGTGGATCACCGCTGATATTTCTAACCTATCGAATAAAGGCATTACTAAAGCGAATAAAATTAAGAAAAAGGCCGCTTCTTAATTTAAATATTATAACATTTTTTTCGTTAAGAAACAGGATAAGTTGAAAAGTAAAAAATACCTTAAATCTCCTCGCTGAGAAATTTATACAGAACTAAGAAATGTACTGAAGAGGTATCGCAATGTGCAGAAATGCACAGAAAGTACTAAATTAATAAAAAAGTAATCGTCTATCCATCGTCCAATATCTGGATATTTCTAGATTGTCTGAATATCAGTGGATAATAAAGATAGACATCCAGTCAACAATGATAACTTCAGCATTTTCTTCGCAACTCTACCTTTTGTTTTATATGCTGCATGTGGTTTTCCACAAACTGTATTGCGTACTGCATTGGTGGTAATGGTTGTCATTTCGGAAATTACAGCATCCAAAGTGAAAACTTAACCCCTCTAAATTGGATCAAAATCTATTGGCAGTGATGATTGAAATATTGAAATTCCTGTCCCTTTTATTGATTTTATTGTAATCATAATAACTACTATATTTAATACTTCTAGATAAAACACCACATTGGATTGCAAGTGGAAGAATTCTATTATAAATTACATCTACCTCAAACCTTATATCCAGATATATTTCATTTCGTAAGGATCATTTATTATTATTCCATTATTTGCAGTTTAAAATAGTTTTTTTTCTCACATATTTTATCTTGGCTGGCTATCAGACGTTGCTCGTGCAGTAATCTGTTTGCCATTATAGAAGTTTACTTGTTTTGTAATAGACTAAACAAATATTTTAATAAATGCAACAACGAATAGTACATTTGGATTCCAATTATTTCATCAATCTGTCGATAATAACGATAAAAATATTGTAACATATTTAGCCTTAAATTAATAGAACTTAAATATTTGAACGCCTGCTGAATTATGGCTACTCAGTGGTTGTCCCTAACAGTAAATTACAACCCTAAAACCTGAATAATTGGTAAATTGATTTGTTTATTTCATATCGTCAATTTATAACTTGAACTCAGTACCATTGCCTCTCACTTATATTTTCTAAACATATTTGAATGATTAATATTGGGTGAATATTTGAAGGGTTTCACATTCCTTTCATTTATTACAAAACTATGTAACCAATTAAAATATTTTTTTATCATTGTAAGCATATCGATTTTATATCGACGAGAGGGTGGCAATGGGATTATCTAAACAACAATTTCTAATACAACAACGTCCCTCTTTTATTATTCAATATAAACACGTAGTAAATATAGTATAAACACGTAGTAAATATAGTATATTTACACACAATTTATAAACACGTAGTAAATATAGTATAAACACGTAGTAAATATAATATATTTACACACAATTTATAAACACGTAGTAAATATAGTATATTTACACACAATTCTACAATTACATAAAACGAAGAATTGTTTTTATTCATAACTTCTCATTTCTCGTTTTTATCAAAAACATCTGAAACCAAATCATCATCCGCGTTTTTCATTTGTTTGCTTAAAAGCCCATGTGTACAATTAATATTTGTTGCAAGAATAAACGTCATGATAGAACTTGTTTTTCATGAATATTTTTTATCAATTTTAAAAATATTTGATAATAAAATTGGAGAATATGACTCGTACTCATATAAAGAAGTATCTATATTCAAATTTTACTTTTAAGTCCATACTTGCAAGTTTCAAATTTTGCGTGTGCGAATATAATTAGAAGTCAACATGCAATTGTTTAGGGAAGTCGGTCTGCTTGTTTTCTTGTCCTCACCATAATTCCAAAAGAACATGAAAATAAAAATTTTAATTACAAATACACATATTATTTCAGTTGAATGTTTTATTGATATTAATAATATCATTGGCTACCTATATGCGTAACAAATATATGTCCATACTTTTTTATGTTCTCGGATGGAATTTGCGAATTATTTGAATGATATTACAAAAGTTAACATATGCATATTTCTTACAACCAGAGATGTATTTTGTTAACCAATTCCTATAGGATCGAAGTATAGTTTAATATAATTTGAAAAGTTTTAGTATTAAAGAAATTCTTCCATTTTAAATAAAAATCCCCACAATAATAAAACGTAATTTTAAAAGTCATCTTCTTTCCCTATTTAGAAAACAACCGAGATGAACGACATAGGTATCCGGTTTGCAGAGCGGAAACGAAATTTAATTAAAGTTTCGTGTCCGTTAAGGGAAAGCCATGTTAATATCGCCAACCGGAAGTTTTCCGGTAGCTAAACGAATTCAACGGAAATAAACGAAATGCCACGCTATCGCCGCTGCATAGCGGTGGCGACAAATCTTAATTGCAGTTATTTTCTTCATTTCCGGTCTTTATGGATGTAATAATAAAACAAATTTTTGAAAAAATGTCGCGTTTGCATTTTGCGCGCAAATGCGCTGTAGTACAGTCGGCGTAGTGGAACTTGAAAATATAAAATATGATCCAATGCACGGTTAAAAGAAAATTATGGGTAATAACTTGTCAAAATTACCTATTGCCTCAGTGTATCTAATCACAGAAATGTTTAAATTTTCTGCGATACCATCCATCTGATATTAAAAAAAATTGTACTTCAAAATTAAAATGATATAACACATTGAGCAAAATTAATGCGATAAATGCAACTGAACATAGAATCATGGAATTTAAGATTTTTCTATTACACTTAATAAAAATTTGCAACAAAATTGAACTAATAAAATATTTATATTATAAAAAAATATGAGGTGATAAAATTGACACATTTAGAGAGTAAAATTTCGTGAAATACATCATATGAAAGATTTCGAATAACAAAGATTTGGTAGGTTATATCATTGAGAGCTTAAAATTCAGACTTAATCGGTTCATACTGATATGAATAACTAAGTCTGCTACGCGGTTTCATACGAGTTGAATTACCTTAATTATGTTGTTCTCCTCCCCTGCCCCTCACTAAACGTCTCCGCATTGTTTGCCAAACGACATAGATCGTCCGAAGAAATACTCGGGATGATCGGTCAATGAATAACCCCGTGTTCTCTGTACCATTCACCATCTAAGCGACGTCCTTTAATTTCTGTTAATCTTTTGCAATAGAAATAATTAGGGTCGCAAAAATTAGCCAAATCGTCTGCTGTAAATGCCAAATTGTCTATCAAAACTATATATGAGTCACGACACAACGTTGATTACCATCGCGGTCATAACATTTGGCTCCAAATAACGTTCACTTTGCCATGTTCGAACTGTGTTAATCTATCATTAAAAGTAAAATATACATCAATACAATGTATACAATATAACTAGATATAAAAAATACAATCAATCTACTTAAAATCTTTCATACTGATTTGTCTTCTAATAGTATATACACACATTACAAAAATACAAAAATAAAGCATTAGCAGTAGTTTTGATAAAATGAGTGACAAGTGCCAGTCGTTTCTTTGAGTAATAAAATATAAATTTTAATTACATTAATTAGGAAGTTAAAAAGAGTTAATTTATTTTGTGAGCTAAATTAAACCTTAAAACAGACGAAATGGCGGTGGTTTTTTTCATTCTGTTTTATATCAAAGTTTTGAAAAAGATTACTGAGGCATGGAACTTTTCTTTCGATTACGTATTATAGTTTAGTAAACGCCTTTAACTTCAAATTATATTTCACCCAGTTTTTTTGCGAGATCCCTCCCGTAAAAATTATCTTTTTTTTTCAAGAGTGTTCATACATTCTTACTAGATTTTTTAATTAATTGTTATAGTTTATTATATTTTCTTGCAATTTCAAGATAAATGCGGGCGATAAACGTGGATCAATAAACAGACAACAATATTATAAAAAACAGGGAATTGGTTAGTTTTAGTATTTACGTAATCCTTTATCCGGTATATTATATATTATGATATTCATTAACCTCTAAATAATTACGATATGAATACATTAATTAAAATTAATAAATGCTGAATTGGAAGTGTTTATTAACAATGGTAAAAATAGGACAGTTCCAAATAAGAGTTTCTAGTCTAGCTGAATCTTAATCACTCCGGAGAGTTCAAAATCCCACTTTTTTTATTAATTTCATTTTGCGTCCAATAAAATCCTACAAAATTCAAAATTAATTGCTGTTTGTAGTAAGGTTGAATCAAAATTTTGTAAACGGTCGCAAAGTGCATTCCGTATATAATTTATTACATAATGAAACTATTTTCATTAAATATTTTGAACTTGACTATAAGATGTTTGACCTATTTCTGGCCTTAATAATGACTACTTGGTATGAATATATTTATTACAACAAAAATATTTAAAGTGGTCACCAAACTAAATAAAAAAAATTTGTGTGTACTTATGTACGCGCGTTAGAATTTATACTTCTTTGCCAGAGTACAAGAATGACCTTATTTAGCACGCAAATATTGGAACTAAAATAATTAAAGCACCGGATCCTGATTATGAATATAGTAAAATCTACATTTAATAAATTTTAAAAAATTAAAATATATGCAACGAATTGTGAAATTTAATTTTATTTTATTTAATAAATAAAAGAAATGAGTATGCTGAAAATTTATTGTAATTTATTAATTGTAAGTATTTAATAAATGATAAAGTAATAATTTATAACGAAAAAAATACCTACCGAAACTCAAACTCAGAAAAATTTAATTTAAATATCTTTAAAAAAATTATAACACTATTTCTATCACGAATATTCACAATAATTTTTTTTATATGGACCGTTATTAAATTTCAGTTATTATAAATGTTATTTAAAAGTACGGATATAACTAATATTTCTTTGAATATAAAACACGTGTCTCGTACTTACAAATACCGCAATAACTATCATGAATATAATGTTAGTCATTAAATGCATCTAAATATATCTTTAGTGAGCAACTTCATCCTTTCGATGTTTGTTGCATCGTGCATGCGCATTATGACCAACTGCATATTATCGAATTTTGTTAGATCGTGCGCGTGCATCGTGACCAATTTCGTTGTGTCTATATTTATTGTATCGTACACACGTAAAACGTCACTCTCTAAATTTTTCCAAATGCGCCTAAAGGAGACTAACTTCAAAACTTTCCGTGTCATTAAGCATAAACAACGAAATAAATTAGGTCCTTCATGAGTGAAATTAATGAATTCACTCGAATTATATACACGTGAAATTATTTTGTATCTATTAGTAGATATGTAACTTATTTATATAAATAAAGTGGGTTAGTAATATGCCCTAACCGCGTGTGGTATCGTAAACAAAACGATTGATCTAATGTAATAAATAAAACACAATTAATTAAATAGATGTATATTGAAGTTCTGTTTCGTAAACGGTTATAATTTGGTTTTAGACGAAGCTTAAAATGCTATATAATAACCTTGACTTATTATTAGAAACAAATTATTTGGTCGAAATTTTTCATTTCATTTTTAATCTCCTAATTTTATTAACAATACATTTTTAATGAAATCCAAAAAAATTATTCATTCCGTTCAAAATATGTGATCACATCATCTATCGTATCAGTTTAAATGAACATATATCAATCAAGTTAGAGTAACTCATCACAAAAAATGTCGTACTCATTAACATATGACACTTTACTTTAAAATCAATAACAAGAAACTTATTTTTGTGGGAATTTACAAAAACAAATCATTTCTATTTCAAATTTATACCTTGATAAATATAATTATATTTTAAAATATAAGCTTTCAACTTGAATAAACATTAACAGTGAAACTTTGGAGATCTCGAGGGTTCGGCGTATATGTTAATTTAATTTAGTACCTGGTAATACAACATAACGTTCAAAATTAATAAGCGGATCCGAGTTTATAGGCAAATCATAACTCAATTACGCAGAGTGCAATTCCTCGATAATTTACTGCGTAAAGTCAATATTTATTACGTGTTTTTGGAATGTATTTCTATCTTACAGAATCATCCGCAGGTTTTACAATTTAAGTTAAATTACTAAATTGGTTGTAGTGGATTTAAATTTATTCATTAAATACCTTCATAAAATTTTATGAAGGCTAACATATATTTTTCATATAATTTTTAGGCTAATATATATTAATTAATATAAGGCTAATATATAATTTTATGAAGGCTATAACATATATTTATTACATGTTTTGGGATGTATTGCTATCTCACAGGATCATCCGTAGTAGGTTTTACAATTTAAGTTAAATTATTAAATTGGTTGTAGTGGATTTCAATTTATTCATTAAATACCTTCATAAATTTTATGAAGGCTAAATTGGTTGTAGTGGATTTAAATTTATTCATTAAATACCTTCATAAAATTTTATGAAGGCTATATTTTTCGTCACCGATTAATATAACAATTTTTTTTTTGTTTTCGCTCGGCAGGACATTTAAAAGCAAAATTCTATTTTCTGTATGTTTATATTAAATTTTTGTTTCTCGCTATTAAATTTATAAAAAAAGAATTGACTAATATTTTAAGAATAATATTGCAACTTTTGTTTTTTGTTTAAATTTTTAATGTTACATTTTTAGAAAATAAATATGAAACTATAATATTTTTAAAATTTAAAAAATGATTTTACAGATTCATTTAACTATATAAACGTACTTGAAATGAAATCTTAAATCAGTTAGGGATATTTAAAATTAAACTTATTGGGCGCTGCTAGTGATCGTCTCTTATTTACGCCTGTGGTAATAAACTTCTTCAGATAATTCTCAATTTAATATAAGTAATTTTATTTCTCTAAATCTTAGAATAAAAATGATTGGCGTACAGATCTTTATTAAACTCTCAATTTATAACTTACAGAAATAGGTCACTATTCATTCATCTGATATATTTGACCAGATCATCCTATCGTCGATCGTCTATTTATTTATATATTCATTTTTAGGAAGTATAAGCAACACTTAAATATATCCAATCTCTACACACAAAATATTATGACATGCATAAAAAACATCAACATACAAGTAGCATAATTGCAATACGTGACATAGATCTTGGATATGTTGAATATATTTGGCGTTAATTTTGTAGAAATTCATTATTCACAATGAACCTACGTGATGTAGTATTATTTTCGTGATGTAGTATTATATTTTTGCTAATAGCCCATCTGAAGATGTTACATACAATACAACGAAACCTAGGTCGTGGTAAAGAACTTAAAGAAAGTAGAAATAATACTACATTATCATCAAACATATGTTTAATGAAAAAACATTATAGGTACGTTTCCAACAAACGTCTTGTATATTTTTATTAATGTTCTGTTACTAAAATGATACTGTCAAAAATAAAGTGAAAGGAAAATCAACAATAAAGAATAATTAATACGGGTAAACTAATTACGATTACTTAATTATTAATTGCTAATATCCAGGTCGGTTCAAATAAATGTAAAATAAATTTTAAAATAATTTTAATCACAACAATAATCATAACTATAAGCGAAAAGATAAAGAACAAGTAAGGTAGTCAAGAAATTTAATAAAATATAAAATTTGTCAGAAATATCCCTCGAAATGAATGCTTCTAAGTTATTTTATTTTTATTCTTTAAATTTATTCTAAATCTATTTAATAAAAAAACGTTACCTACATATCCATTAATATTTTTATTTTTACATATATAATTTAATTTTGCAGTATTTCATGTTAACGCCGGCAATGCATGATCTAAAATACACAAGCATCCAACCAGTACTCACAGTTCAATAATTTTCTTAATTAGACCTATTAGAATGTTCTAATATGCCACTAATTATTTTATGTTGCTTTTAATACCGTTGTATTAAAGATTTAACTTAACATGTGTAAGTTTTCAAAAGACGTAACCTCTTCGAAAGCGAAACATCACCTTGACAAGGAGAACGGAATAAACGGATTTAAAGTTAAAAGTAAAATAGACTTACTTGGGATTAATTAAATGTTCCTTTCATCATGTTAATTTCGACAGGATAATTTTCATACCTGTAAGGATATTTGAAAACATTGCGTTTGTTCCATTTTGAAAAATTTCTTTTTATTTTTGGGACGATTTGAAAATAAATTATGTTTTGCAAATGTTATTTGCAGATACACAAAAACCGTTTGTATATCTAAAAGATATAACGTAAATGGCATAAGTCACCTTATAAAATACTCACGAACAGATATTTTTCAAGTTAATCTTTTGTTTTTTAATTTTATTTACCTTGAACTAAAAAGTATTGCATAAAAGTATTGCAGCGATTGTAAATCTTCAGACGATTTGGAGTTCCATAAATATTTAGGATTTATGATGTAAAATTATTTATTGCTAAAAAACAAGTATAATAAAAAAAGCTTAAGTAGCGTCCTTAACTAATGATCTGAGTTAATTTCCCTTTCTTGTTTAAATTTATAAAGACGAGCATTGCAACTGACAAATTTATAAAGACGCGCATTTCACGTTTTTAATATTATTTGTCTCTTCAAAATGTCCAAAAAGAGAAACCATTATCAATATTTATGAAAATTAAAACGTTTTTATTTGAAATGCCAGCGTTCTTTAATGGAAATTGATTGGCGATCCCCGCAGACTTCGTAAGCCCACAATTAATTTATTTGATTTAGCTTTTTAGTATGTATTTTTCATCTCATAAATGTATTCCTGAGATTCCTTTTAAATGGCAAAAACGTAGTGAAATAAAAATATCCGACTGTTATACATCCCATACATAAATCTAACTAAACACAAGATGAAATTTTATTAATATCTATATTTTTCCTAAACAATACTCTTACAATATTCTCTCTCCTTAGAATATTTTTCCCTGTGTTATATTTCTGGATATTAGCGTAAATAAATTATTGGGGCTACTGCGAAATAACAATAATTTTCATATTTTATAATTGCCGACATGAAAAGCATTATCTGCGTAAAATTTCACCCATCACTGAGAATAACCTTGATAATAGTTTTAAATTAACAATCAAATATTAACAATATTTTAATATTTATAAATGACTGTATGTGCGGCATATATACATACATACATATATATGTATATATATATATATATATATATAAACATTTTGCAACATTTGTACATAACATATACACATATGTACTACAGGCACATGAACGCACATATATTCACTCAAAAGCGCGCGCGCACACACAAACGTACAAATTCGTAGATTATTATTATAATATTATATGTGCGTAAACATAGGAGTTAAAAATGTAGAGGGTAGTAAACGAAAACATTATTTATACCCAATCAAGCAAAAACCAAAATTACTTTTCTAGGACTTAAAATGCTTCTTACGTCACGTCAAACAATAAAGACGAAAAAGAAGTTGAAAGATTATGTGATATATTGGAAACATATACAAATATTGTTAAAGATTTAAAATCTTATTATAATTAATATTTAAACATAATCAAATATAACAAGTTAAGTTCATATTAAACATAATGTTTAAATATTAAACATAATCAAATATAACAAGTTAAGTTATTTCATTTCTGCGTAAGACTTCACTTTAAATACATATATTGATATATCAGGAGACTGCTTTAACGATGCTATCTGTGATCAACAACACCCCAATAAGTTTAAGTCTATCGTTTGACGTTTAAAATCACATACATAGTAAATATGATATACGTGAGCTTTCAGACATCGCATCGCCGTCGTAAAGGGAGGTCCCACCCCGGATATGGAGGGCGGTATATGTAAGGGCGAGTAGATGTACTAAGAAGCTTATCCAAAGCTTATTGGGTGACGGCCACTAAATTATTGTAATGTTCGGAGCGCTATCGCCTAAGTGTATTTGAATGTACAGTATTTTAAAATGTAAATATAGTTTTGTCTTTGAAAGTGGTGGTGATGAAAAGTAATTATGGAGTTGTAAATACGGTTTAAATCACTTTTCCAATGATATAACTCTTCAGTTTTGTTTGTTGTCAAAATGTGATAACTAATAGATATGTCAAATCGAATATATATGTTTCGTTTATATGTGTATATGTATGTGTGTGCATCTATGTATATAATTATAGATTCTAGTTCTGAACGCGTATATTTAATCAATATAGCAACCCCACAAATATTATTTATTCGTCCTGTGCTCGACAGATTTCAAATATGTAAAATTCAATATATTCTAATTTTTTATTTAAGGTTGGGAGTATTATTAAAAAATGCCGAATAAAACAAACTGGTTAAATACGAATAGAACTTGCGCTACGAGGAATCTGTATATTTTTTTACATGCATAAAAATATCGCTAATTTGTCAAAAGTATAAGATGTGGAATCAAAGCTACAGTTTACGCCAATATTTAAATAAGTTTCTAGAAACTAATATTTTTAATCTTATGTTATAATTTCAGAAATGGGGAAGGGGTGAATAATGAATGAATTTCATTGCATGTTTCAGCATTTATTTTTAAAAATACTTAAAATTATGACAAAAAAGTTTCTGAGCTTTCTCACAAAATTTCCTATAACTTTTAACAAATGAGTACGTTATATGTTCCTCTCAAAGTTTCCTCATTAATAGTTTTGAATGTTAACTACTGAAGTATACCTGTACGGTTTAATGTGTCTGGCCATTATATTAAATTTTAAGTCACAAGACTTAATTGAATAATTCTGTTCGTACTTCGACATTATTTATCATGTAAACATAAATTTACCAGCAAGGCAAACTTGACAACCTTTTTAACATAGTTAAATATATAACGCAAGTTTGACCCCAAATAAAATTACATGCTCTCTCCCGACCAGACACCATCAAAGTTCCCCTTTAAACCCCAGCACACCGGCGTCGGCATTTATTTTCTAGAGCTCAATTGTAATATCCGTCGGCAACGCCCCTCGATATGCAGACGAGACGAGCCCTAATACGATAAACGTCGAAGAGGCTGCATGTTAATTGAAATTTGTCCAATAGCATCCATTGGTGAACTCCCTACCGATTATACTTAGATTATTAGAGATATGCGTGTAATTTGCTCGTTGCGGCTGTGCAGCATAAATGAAGTAAGTTTAACCAATAGATGTATATTGATAGAACAACATAGAATTTTTGGAATTTTACTTCACTGCATTTGATTTATTTATATACGCAATTCTAACAAATTTAAATAAAATACATTAAAGAGAAGAAGATCGTAGTCTGAAGTCTATTTAGTTATCCATAGAGTTTAAATATAACTCGTCGACAATAAACCTTAAAAAAAATAAAAATTAATAAATATTTGATTAAAAGTGTAAATCTCTGTTACGAGAGCTAGTTTCAAAACAAACACATACTGATATGAGGGTATATTTGAATAAATGAAACAGTTATTGAGATGGATTTTTGTTAAAGCGGTTAATTTATTAGCAGATATATTTAAACCGTATCGTATTTATTAGCAGATATATTTAAACCGTACCGATAACTTAATGCGTCTCAGGCTATGATTTTCTTCACTTTTATGTATCTTCTGTGAATAAATAATTTAACACGAATGGTCTATTGCTGGATGACATGTTCAAATTATTCGGATTTGAAATTGCAATAAAGCTGGATAAAGAAGCCGAGTCTTAACTGACTTTTCTAAATGAAGTATTGAACAATTATTTGTCTGACAAATGCAAATTTACCGTGAGTTTTAGTGTACATGAAACGACCTTTCATAAGACCTGCGTCAAAGGACTGTCATAATATTGACTTAGCTAGACTATAATTTTAAAAGTTCTCCCCATATGTAAACCCTTGTATTTATCATCACAATAAATTTCTTATTGTAATGTGTTACTGAACACTGTAAAAAAACTGATAGTAACCGTTACAAATTAGACGATGCCCTTGGTTCGGTTAATAGATCATCAATTAAAAATGTTTACAGATTTCTCTATAATACTTTAAAGAATTATTACGCAGACATAAATGTAAAATATTTAATTTAAAAATTTCCAAAAAAAAAGATAAGAAAGATATTTTCTTTTTTTGTACAAAATTTAAACCCCAACAAAATATTTGTCCGAGTATAATATAACTAATCAGCTGGGGTTACGGGGAGAAATATGTTATAAAATTTTGCTATTGATGTAACTTTCACAGTAAAAACTCTGAAAAGAACAGTCCAAAACTATAGATTATATTTATTTCTAAAAAAATCGAAACCACGGACTGGGTAAGGAAATATTTCATGATTAGTAGTGTTGACTAACACCTATCTCAATAGTTGATTACTAGTTTTATCTTTCCAATATATTAACAATATGGGGAGTTTTACTTATTATTATATAACACAACTTTTCTTCTTTAACAAAAAACATGTTTAATGAACTATAAAAGTGATAAGGATCAAATAAACATAATTAGGATAGAATGAAAGAGACCAGAGATCAACAATATCGGAGCCGCAAGTATTTTTTTATCATTGTGATCAATACCGGGACACAGAGAATACCACATATAATCGGAAATAATATTTTGGTCTTAAATAGGATTTTGTAGTCAAATCACAGGAACACAAGACGAATATTTGGTCATTAAGAAAGATTTCAGAAAAATAGGAATTTGCATTTTATTAAATTATTTATACGTTAGATAAAATGATTTTCGTAATAAATTTTATTTTGAAAGCTTGACGTTCTTTTATTAAAACAAATATCATATATGCAATCCAAGTTTAAATGGAATAGTGACTAAATAATTATAGACCGTCGTAAAATTTGCTATATAATAATTATAGGCCTGACACGTAGACATATTTCAGTATGAACTTTTTACACACAGTTTTAACCTAGGTTATTTTAATAATCTAATGCTACTTTAATACAAAAAAAAACATAATTTTTGCTCCTTAACTTAATTATTCCAAGAAATTTCGCGACAATATTATTATATTGTCGCTTAATTTCTTGGAATAATTTATGTAAAAAAATATTTAAAATGACAATAAAACTTAAACCCCTTCCCTGATGAATTTATCCCATGCCCATGTTGGGATAAATTCATCAGGGAAGGGGTTTAAGTTTTATGGTCATTTTAAATATTTTTTTACATAAATTATTCCAAGAAATTTAGCGACAATATAATAACCAAAAAACGACATATATTTACTGGGATAGAAATGAACCTTTAAATCATATATATTTTTAATTATATAACAAAAAATTAAGAATATAAAATATACAAATTGCTATTTTATGTATAAATATATAAAATAGCAACTTGCTTCACAAATTGCTATCTTTGAACAATAAGCTTCACATATATAATGAACGTAAATGAATACAAATTATATACAAAAGTAAAAAGGTATTATTTTAAATAGGAATAAATCTTGTTTAGTGCTAGATCTTCTGAAAATAGAAAAATTTACAATTTGCTATTGCACGTTACTGGTACTAATACCTGCCATTGATTTAAATAAACGTGATCTATCAAGTGAACCTTTTTGTATAGGTTCACAATCAATAAAGTATATTATTTTTCGAAAAAAAGCTCGAAAAGAAAAAAGTCTAAGAAGTGCAAAGAGCAGATGGTTACTCAGTCGTGCTCGACCCAAAAGGCTCTTACTGTTATCGTTAGTTTACTCCCGATTGGAGGAAAATTTTGTTTGAGATTTCTCCTACGAGGTCAGAAATATTTCACTTTCGAATATTATAAAGGTCGGCGGTCACATTTCCAATTCGCTATTGCCGTGATTAAGATCGACCCATTTTTGAAATCCCCAGGTTCAATAACATTTAAATATTTCCCTCTAACCGGGAGAGCTAAAAGAAATACTTCTATGTCTACAATTAAAGAAAAGGAAATTTATTAAATACAATAATATCGATAAACATAAACATCTACACAACTCGATGTATCGATATGTTTACAACTGTCTTTATTGATATTCTGTGTATTTAAAATGGCACCACTTATACAAAACAAAACGAAATGGGGCAATTATGCATTCATATCGGCTTTTGTTAACATTCATCTAAAAAGACTGATGAATAGGTAATACCACATTTAGTTAAGTGGGAACAAATTTTTGCATTCAGAAAAGATAACCCGATTTTTTATATATACACACACATCACAGAATTAAATTATTTTGTGTTTGTGCTAAAATCAATTTTATAAAAAGGAAGGTTTATAAATATTTAAAAAGATTCTTTTCACGGTTTATAATGAACGTTGAGCTTGAAATATGCGACACACTTATTCTCGTTTGTATTCAAACACTTAAAAGGATATCTGTGAAAAAGAATGAGAGCCTATACAGTCGATTTAACTTTAACAGTACGTGACATGTACTTCAATTAGAAGAGTTTATATGCATATATGAGTGCCCGTGTAAACAGGACTAGGACATTTTTATGAAATATTTAGCCACTTTCTTTCTGAGAGATACGTTTCAAACTAAAATTGAAGACGTATTGATGTCAAATCCGCTTAAGTACGAACTAATACGTTAAGCTCGTACTTGATCGGTTAGCCTATCGGTTTCTGAAGATATTAAACTTGTTTCTTAAAAGGCCTTATCTCTCTAATATTTCCTCTATCTTTAGCTACGTGTCCAAAGCAGATTTTAAAAATTTTGAAAATTCCAAAAATTTCGAAACTTACCTTCTGATATTTAATATATTCTTGAAATCCCCTTGCAAGAAAGTTACAAAATTTACGTAGAGAAAGATGAAAATAAAATTTCTTTTAAAATATTCAAAAAGAACCCTTTCTTCCAATGTTGAAAACGGAGAACCTTGAAGTAATCAATTAAGAAAGAAGGCAGTGCAGGATAAAACTCTAGAATCTATGATATGAATAAATAATTGAAGTCGTAAAATTTCGACGCGACAAATATTATGGCCAACAGCAAACGTTGTGTCGTATAATGCAAAATTGAATTCAATTAATATATATCTACTATAAATATTCAATAGTATTACAGTCGACTCGTCTACGACTCGCCATATATATTGAATGAGGACGAGAAATACTGACTGGGCATATAAAATTAACTTAGATTCAAGGCAATATTTTTGCCCATAAACTCTTGCAACTGTAGATTCGAATACAACCTACTATGATTTTGTTGTCACCCGTGGTGACGGATCTCTAAATTCAGCTTTAGTTTATTTGCTTCCTGAATTACACTAAAATAACCAATAAAATGGAAAATTAACTGCCTAATATGAATTATTGCTTCGTTAAAAATAAATTTAGCTATAACAACCAAATATACTGGGAAAATAAAAATAATGTTGGAAATATCTATTTAATGAAGCTGTCTGTAAGTTATGATAAAACGACAAAATATATATTTTGAAAACTGATATAAATCAGTTGCTACCAAGTATTTTGATACTATAATATATTATATTATAACTACATGTATTTTAAATTATAAGTCTCAAATTGGCAAAGCAATACAGATCGGTACAGTTATTCAACAGTAATCCACCCCATTCCGAATACTTACTATTTATGAATAGAATTTTCCTTGACCGGATCCACATATAATTAAACAAGATGCGCTAAATAACGTGATAATTAAATTATGAAGTGTCGAAAGAGCGAACAGAAAACTTTGGTACAAGTTCATTGAATATTTGTGTTTAATTAAAAATACGAATTTTCATAACAAGTATGATTTTTCAAAGGTAACGAAAAAACCTATATTTTGTGTTCCATAATCAATTATTATTAAACTCTTATGTTTCAGTTTTCTATTACTGTTGAGTTGTAAAGACAACTATATATAGTATTGATATTTATTTATTAACTATTGGACGTGATCGTTATAAAATTAGTCGTTGATTTGGAACGAGTTGTCAGTAACTAAGTAAATAACTATCAATAAAATAATCGAAAAATTTTCAAAACATGTCCAGAAAAATATAAAGAAATTACTCTTGGACCAAAAACCAAACCCTTCACTATTGTGCTTGGAAGGATTTTAATCCTTTAAGAAAAATATGCCTATTCCCTTGCAATTAAATTAAACTAGGTCAAAGCGCCAACCTTCAAAGAATGCTACCGGATTGAGAATATGTTTGTATTCGCTCGTTCGAACATAAAAATAAAAGAAACAGTACCAGTACAGCCAAAGTCTTTGTTGTTGATATTATTGGATTGATTTGCATTTAAGTGGGGCTATATTTTAGGTTAAAATCTTAAATCTGAGGAATTCATAATTCAAAGATAAATGGAAATAATTTTGAGAAATCATTATAGAAATTAATCTCAGACCTCTGAACCTGCACATTGAGCAAGGTTGTCTTTTCAGATCTGAAGTAGGCAGTAATACAAACTTGATAACAGTTGAGAATTTTTTATACATTTTTTTTGTGAAATATCGATATCAGAATTAAACCAGCTACTGATACTGATTGTCTACTGAATTAAACCAGCTACTGATACTGATTGTCTACTGAATTAAACCAGCTACTGATACTGATTATTAATATCTACCGATAATTTAATTGGAAAGCAGTCATTAAAATTTTTGCAAACTAAGCGTTAACTTGGACGGTTGGCAATTTACAACTTTTTATTTTGTATTCAGGTTTAAGATCACAGACCTTGAAAAATATAAAAAAAATGTCAAAAACGCTTCACGTTTTTAAAATAAACAGCAGCAAAAATTGTATAAATTGTAAATAAAATAACTTGTATAGAATTTAACAAAAGGTGATCTAAACTTCGATGGAGGTTTTATATTTATTTACACATACATTCATTTTTCAATATATTACAGATAACCTATTCGCAGCGACAAAAAAATTAAAGATTTCACAATTAGATGAAACTACGTGATATAGTATTATTTAAATTCTTTACCACGAACCAGGTTTCATTGTATTACAGCATCTTCAGGTGGGCCATTATTATATCAGTGGGCAGTAATAATTGAACCACCTGAAGATGTTGCAATACAATGAAACCTAAAGTCGTGGTAAAGAATTAAAATAAAGTAGAAATAATATTTAGCAATGATCACGAATTTAAAATAAACATGAAAAAAAGTAAAATTAAATTCAGAATTTTTTATTATTAAGTTAAGGATTTATCATTATTAAATTGAGCATTTATTGAATGTTACATGTGTAGAGTTTGGAAATAAATATTTGGGTGAAATAAAAAACAATTGTATTGACGACTTTTAGGTTACCCGCATTTTATAATATATTGACTTTCCATTCAACGTCTAAAAAGTAAGTCGAACATTCAAATGTCATACAATTTTACATTAGAGTAATATAACTTTGTATACTTAAAAAAGTAAGATTATAGAAAGAAATTGTTGTAACCGCGTAATATAACAAAAAACGCTAAAATCTAAATCACAAAATCATAACGCGTTGTGACGTAATTATTTTTAAAGTTGGTATCACTGAAAAATGTCAGCGAATGTCCATTTAAATTACATTTTTGCAGTCTTACTTAAGCCTGTAAAATAAAAAGTAAATATAAATGGATTAAGCCCATTATTTAAGACCGTGAGGAAAATTCGGAAATTGTTTTCGCATATCCGCCGTATGCCAATGAAAGGTCAATCGTGAATCAAATCTGACTCCCAAATCAACGACTACATACAAACGATCCAATGGGATTCCGCTGACTCTATATTTGTATTTAATAGGAGTATGTGCTCAACTTTAACTCACTATTGAACATTTACTTAGGTTAAGCCTGAGGTCACATTGCAACATTTCGCCATTTGCTACTTCCTTGACAACTGTAAAAAGCTTCATATTGTACACGAAAAACAATGCACAATATTTACTATGCCAGCCAATACCTTTTACCAGAATAATGAATAGTGGAGACCTGAAACCCAACACAGGTTCATTCCCGATCGAGTAAAGTACCTCTCGGGTATAAAATATCGTACTCGTGTATATTGCTTTCTAACCGCAAGAAATGAAGAGAAAAATCGTAAAAGTAGGACAGGGGTCTCTAAAGGAAGGAGATTTAGTAACATATCGTTGCCTACATGATCTAATGCTTTCTGGTAGTCAATATATGCAATGTCTACTCGATATCCGAGGTGAATATAAGAAGAGGCATAGCCAAGGAGGTAGGTATAAACGAACACCCGGCTCATGATGCTCTGCAGAGATTTGACCTCTGTAGCAAGAACAACTGTTACGATATAAAATGAAGTCAAATAATTAACCCGGTGCGGAGAGGATAGTAATCGGTTTGAAATTAGTTACATCTGACGCGGTGCCATCCTTAGACATTACCCGGATAATTTCTAATGCAATTATGAAAAAATTTATATATATATATATATATATATATATATATATATATATATATATATATACATATATATATGTATGTAAATATGTTGGTCCATACTTTTGTAGTGTTTACTTTTAAATATCTGTCTTACGTAGAGTACAATGATTAAACTTGGAAGATATTATCGTAACAGAGCAAATAATTTCACGGATATAACGAAGGAAAATTTCTGGGCATAAATTATCAAAAAATTAGCTCCTGAATTGAAAAACACTGACTTGGTTTCAGGGCTCCAAACGTCAAATGAAAAAATTGCATCCATCATAGGATTGCTCACGTATTTGCGTGTCATTTTATTTTAATTGTCTTTTACCTGACGTAAAAAAATTAATCATATTTGGAATAGTGATGTAGCATATTAACCGCCATATTTTGCAAGTAGAAAATTTAAAAAAATATTTGTCCGAGAATTTCGGAGGGAACAAGTTTGGTATAAAAAGAAGGCAAGATAAGGCTTACTTATAAACAGGACTTATATTGACAACGAATATATTTACCTAGACTTTACGCTTTCCTCAAATATCTCATAACCTTAGATATCACACCTCAACGCCAGTAGTAGATAATACTATTTAGGTGAACTTTGTATTTTCATTTGTAATAAAACAAAACTATTTTTCTTATCACAAATACAAATAACATACGTATAATCATCTAGCATATAGCAGTAAGTGAATGTAGCATGCGTGTATAAAAGCGAAATCATTTTGGTATCCAGCGCTTTGTTTTACCGTGTTTTTTTTTGCCGTATGTAAGCGGGCTAACAGATGGCACTACGGTCACTTTATTAAGAAAATAACATTAGGCTTCACACTGCAGTTTTAATCTCAGCTACACATTTCTACATCCTAAAGACAAAGCGTTTGCAGAAAAAAAACAACTTAAATATTTTTAACTCACGTTTTACCCGCGTAATTTGATTTGTAATTATTAACCATTTCATTTAACTACGCAAAACATTTCAAATTCTTACGTTAAATGGTTTGAATAAAAATACTTGTGAAGTACGGATGGAAGATCCAATACCGAGATGACTCCATAATGCTTTAGTTTTCATTATTCTCTTACGGAACAATATATGTAATATATGGACATTCAAATTATTATTACTTTGTGAAGTTATTCATGAAAGCTAAAATAAATTCTTATTAAAATTAATGAGAGGTATTGTTAATTTTATGTATCATAAAACTGTTATCGCTAGGTAGAAGGATATGCAAAAAAAATTAAATATTTTAAAGATTGACCTCAGATATTAAAAAATAGGGATCTTTTTCATTTTAATTGTGTATTTCATTAAATTATAAAAAAAACATTATCACTTTTATTACGTCTTCAAATTTTCTTACACGGCTTGATGAACCTGAAGTACTCGTCCACAAACATTTTAGCTTTTTAAGGGGATTCAGTTGTTTAAACGACACTAAATCCAAGAATGTCTGCTCTTAACATAAAATATTTATTTTATTTTTAAATCACAGTATAACAACAAAAACCCAAACTTTACTGTTTCGTTATATCCGCCTGTCCAGCCTAAGACCGTCATTGTCTTCATTGTTATTATTTTACGAATGATTATGAATTGGGATTGTTTGGGAACCGATAAACGAATGGGTAATAAGTAAATATTTACGTCTTAAAAAGTAATACAAGTGTCAATAGAGGACTTTGGAAATAAACTACATAGCATCTGATATTTAATATTTTATGTTCATTGCCGTTGGTAAAAAATACACATGGAGAGACTTGGCAGCTTAGCTTTACAGGTATGTAAAATTATTACATATATATATAGTTAGACATATTATATCATATGAATGTGTGAATAATTAAATGGAACTACGTGATATAGTGTAATTTTTACTTTCTTTAGGTTCTTTATCACGACCTAAGGTTCGTTGTATTACAACATCTTCAGGTGGGATATTAGCAAAGATCTTTGCTATATGATATTGCAATACAACGAAACCTAGGTCGTGGTAAAGAACTTAAAGAAAGTAGAAATAATACTACAACACGTAGTTTCATTTAAATGTGAATAATGAATTTGTACAAAATTAACGCCAAATATATTAAATGTGTGCCTATTTACGGCTGGCTTCTTGCTATATACTTCTACGATTAACTTAGTAGCTAAATATTAAATATAAAACGTTGAAGTCTAACTATATATTATAATTTATGTAAATCTTGATTTTTCGACTTTGAGTTAGAATTTACATAAAACTGCAACTATTTTTGTGAAACCGAATTTTAATTTAATTATTAAATTTTGTGAAAGCTGAGTTGTAATTTCGTCGGCGCAAAGGAAAAATGCGAAAGCTGGATGTGAAACGGAAATGCATAATTATGAGGAAGGTTAACTGCAAAGCAATGACCATAAGTACGCTGTCAGCTGTAAAGTAATTTGATTTGTCCCATCGCACAGTTTTTTTTTCGTTGACAGGTTATGTGAAGTACTGCACGTATTCATAATTGTTTGTAATGAAAAAATAGAGAACCGAAAACAAGATTTTCTGAAACTCATTTATTAAAAACAGCTGATGTTTAATTTCCAATTGATAGATTATAATTTTTGACACGAAATAGTATTGCATCAATTGCATTATACACACCACATAAGTTGTAAATTACAATAATCCAATTCATTAATGTCATAAAACAACATCACACCAAGCCTCTTCTATTATATAAAATGATAATTAAATTATGAGAAGCACAGCAGGCAAACAATGACAAGGGTTAACTGTAGGTTATGGTTTTAGTCCAAAAATACATGCTCTTGTCCGGATTATGGGTATTTATGTAACCGTTTATAAAATAAATTTGTAATAATAATGTCCCTTAACCCTTAATAACAAAATGCGACCTTCCTCTAATCTAATTTGTGTGACGAGGAGGTTTTGTAATTAAATTATGGTTAATACATTTGAATTTTACATTTCAGCTACGATATTATTTCAAATTATTTATAAATTTTAACGATTCAAATAATTTATTTTGGCCGTATATTGTAAAAAGTTACTAAGCTTCTTGATATACATCATCAAAAATTCAAATATTTAATAAAAATGGTCAAAGTATAAAATAATCGTGTATCGCGGAAATGGATATCTATCAGTTTCTAGTGGAAATTAAAATGATTGATTTTATATTGACAGATGATAAGGACTGAAACGATTGAACCAATATCGATTGATGACTGATCTACATTATACACTGAGCACGTTTGTCTTCTTATATTTTGACGTCAGAACTAATCTTAAAAAATATTATGAAATATTAATATGTTGTATAACTTAACTACAAATTATATCTAATTATTTATTGCCTGAAGTTAATGACAGTGATTTTGGAATTGTTAAAAAATATTTGTTTTGTAGGCAGTAAGAAATATTAGCAACAACGCAATATCCTGTCGACTTTAATGATCTTAACATTTTCTTTCCAACCCTACCTTTTATTTTAAATGCTGCAGTGAAGTTGGAAACTCTGAACAGCGTATTGCCTGCCTCGCTCTCTAATAATTTATATATTATTTCGAAAATTTATTTTCCAAAATAAAAAGGAATCTTCTCAAAAGTTAATCGAAATCTGTTGGCAATAACATTCTTAGTATAAACGATTTTGTTCCTGTCATTGACATTGTAGCACACACCATTCCTGCCATATTGAATACTCCTAAATTTGCCTCTACATTCTTTTATGAATTGAAGAGGACGCATTTGATGCCTTTATCCTAAAAATCTGTCCCAAACCAGTCCAAAGATTTTCGATCTATATATATATTACCATTACTATCAAATGTCTGAGCAGATTGTACATTCTCAGCTTATTAGTTTTTGAAATATGCAAAATTAACTTGACCCCCTGCAAACTGGCTTAAAGTCAGGGTATAGCACTTCAACTGCATTGCTGAAAGTGCCTGATGATATGCACCTGGCCATGATCTCATCTGATTATATATTGTTACACTTCAGTAATATATTTAATTCTGTGGACGTTGACATTTTATATCCATCAGCTTATAGTAATAAATTCGTCCCAACTATGTGTTGATTAATTCATCTTCTATATTCATGGCCGTATAGAGACAATAAAAAATTTCCCAATTTATTTAAATTAAACCAGTCTTATTTGTGGAGTGATTCAAGACAATATTCTTTCTCTACTTTTTTCTCTCTTTGTTGACCCCATAGTTAAACACACTCTCCTCCAACTATCATTTATATGCTGATGATTTTCGTATATACTCTCACTGCAGTATCGTTAAACTTTTTTCACGCATTGCTATATTGAATTCAAATCTATATTTGGTTAGTAAGCCAGTGGCCAGGGTCTTCTGATTAACCCAATTAAATAGCAGTCTATCATTATTGGCAGTCAAAAACTTTCGTCGAAAATATCAATTCTTTATTTACCACAGCTATTGAAAAATGGTTATGGTATTCCTTTTAATTTAACTGTAAAAAAACTTGGCCTGCTAATTGACTAACATGGCACGTGGCATTCTGAAGTAGCGGATATTAGTCGTAAGATTATCTTGAAAATATCCTCGACAAAACGCATTGAAATTTTTCTACCATTGCGAACTAAAGTACATATTTGTCAAAATTTATTTCGACTCATTCTTGGAAGACGTATATTTCTCTAATATAAATTAACATTTATTCATTATATAAAAACAACTTGAAAACCATCGTATTCCACACATTTTCGGCCTTAAAAAATTTGACCACATACCCAAGTATCGTTTACGTCTTAAATATACTTAAACTTAGTTAAATATTCGTAACCGACGTAACCTCTATCTTCTATATTTTGTATATAATATCCTCAATAATCCTGTTACATATTCATACCTTAGATCTAGATTCCAATACGTGTCATCCCACAAGCGCGAACTACGATCGAAAAAAAAGTTTACCCTCCTGATCTTTCAACATGGAACAAAATTTTACAAAGAGTCCTTCACTGTATGTTCTACTCGATACCCTCGTTGCCTGCGTTCAAAATTCGTCTAAAATTACTTTATTTATCATAATCGGCAAATTTTATTCCCTTTTATTATAACACATCCTTATCCCTTTCCTATTCCTAAAGAGTGGTTTTCCTTTCGTTTTTAATTAATCTTGTTTTATTATCATATAATATTATATATTTAATATTGTAACTATAATAACTAAGGTGTATATATATATATACATATATATATATATATATATATATATATATATATATATATATATATATATATACACACACACATATATATAATAAAATAATATTTGAAATGAAAAGTACTAAATTATATATTTATAAATATACATTTATAAATATATCTACTGTAACATATTTTTTATTTAGTCTTCTTAATGATATTATAGTTTACATGCATGATCAACTTTTTTAACAATTTTTAACAAGTTATTACATATTACATTTAGTATAAACTCATGCGAAACAAGCTTTAAATTTTAAAAATAATAAAACAAAAAACAATTAGAATTAACCTTTTGGCATAAATGTAAGAACTAATACATTTGTGACACACATCAAGTTTTTGTTCCCCGCACAACGATTTATTGCACTTGGTGCAACTACTTTTAATCATTCTTCGTTTTGTGGAGAGATATATAATCCGCATTCTCTTTTTTTTTTGCTCAGGTGGTACATTAGCTGCATTTTTTGCTCAGTCTCATTTGTAACACTCTCACTATTGTTTCCTAGCATGTTCAAAATTTATATAATCGAATCTCGCAGAACAATTTGTAGGGTTGGTATAAGTAATCATTTTTGTATTTGTTACTCGATCTGCTTGTGATGTAGAGCTTCTATGTATTCACGCCTCGATAAAGGTTTTTTTTCCTGTATAGTATTCGTTACATATATGACGTAACAATTCATGAATGCAATGTTGAGCATTCCATAAAAATTACACAACGGCCAGGGCCGTGTTTTTCGGTTGCATAAGGCAATGAAACAGATTTGGTCCAAAGTATCTATCACTCTTTAGTCTGGTTGTAAAACTCAACCATTGTAGGCTTTTTAGTATTTTCATTTATCACAGGTTGGCAGTAAAAACACTACTTTTAGTTTGAACGGTTTGTAGGAAGCAGTGTGAATTCATTATCCTAAGAGAACATAGCAGTCCCAGTTCTCCTTGTGCATTCATTTTGAAATTCTACGAGGATCTAATATGTTTTTGAAAGAGCGTACAGGCAAAAAGAAAGAGCGTAAAATGAACTGAGTTCCTTGAAGGTCTTCTCATTTTGACCTTGAATTTGTGTTTATCTTTCCGAATAATTTTACGCGATGACCTTATAATCAAATCGCTGGGTTCTACTGAAGTGCTAGGTGTTGAGTCTTCAATGGATCTTTGTGGAGATGCATCACTACTTGCCTGATCTTGAAATTACTGTTGATTCAAAGTAGAAATTTCTTAAACCGGATCAACTTCAACGTGGTCTTCACTTTCACTCCCTGATGAGTTCTCATCGTAACTTTCGCCTTGCAACAGTAACTGACGAATGGTATCTAAAATAACAAATAATAAACATCATTACATTAATATACAAAACAAAAAAAAACGTAAAATTACACAAACTAAATAGTATAAAATGTTACGTCACTACCAACCGTCGATGCGACGAGCCATGTTACAAAGCACGCACAAAACACTACCGTCTGTCGCGAGGGAAACGAGTCGATTGAGATTTGCTGAAATACGAAATCCGGGCGGTCGCGAGCGCAAACGTTGCCATGATTTTTTTGAA
Source organism: Druceiella hillmani (assembly GCA_039881145.1). Taxonomy (NCBI): domain Eukaryota; kingdom Metazoa; phylum Arthropoda; class Insecta; order Lepidoptera; family Hepialidae; genus Druceiella; species Druceiella hillmani. The sequence continues at coordinate 9,745,120 of JAYKKI010000034.1, forward strand.
GGTGCGTCGTCCATTCGACGAAGATTCGTAATCTAAGGTTAAAATTCCAATAAAAACTTAATTATTCCAATAATTTTAAATTATTTTCCATTTACGAAAATATTTTATATTGCTAAAGCTATATACATTCAAAACCTTATCGGTTATATAAAATGATAACCACATTACTTACAAAAGGTAGAATAATTGCCATAAACTAATATTCACTAGATTTACGCATCCCTATTTTTAATTTTCAACCTAATCAAGGCGGTCAACTGAAAAACCAGTCAACTTTGGAGATAAAGGGAAAACATTTTTTTTATAATATTTTACTGTTACATAATTCTGAAACGACGCAAACGGAAAAAATGGTTTAAAACGTATAAGAAAGCACCGGATATGGGATATCCGTTTGGTGGGATGGGAAATATTTTTTTCATTGCCATTTGTTGGTTTTTGATAACAATTTTTAAAAAATGTTTGTATTTTTAACTGCTAGAATAGATTCAGGCAAGTAAAATTCATACTTAAGGTGTTCATTTTGATAGGTTTAGTTGTCTCTAGAAATGGAAAGTGACACACAAAATAACTGAACTGACCGCCATAAGCTTGCTTGATTACCTTTGTAGTATGGAGCACAAGTTCAAGTAATTAATTAGTATTATTATCAGTATAATATATTATTAACTTTTGTAAATAAATTTCCTTTGAAACTTTAATACAGCATATATTTTATTAATGTTTGAGAATTAAAAAAACCTTAAAAGAATATTTTTAATATGTAACCTGTAATAATATCACATTTTTCATTACGAGTTTCTACAATGTTTGTTTCGTTTTAAATGATTTGGTAAAAAAATATAATGGTTACACACAGACATGAAAGCTCTAGGCATAAATCATTATTATATAATGTATCATTTCTCCTAACAAATATGTATTATATCGTAATTTTGAGTTCAAATTGCTATAATACGTAAATTTATTAAACGCATTTACAAACAAGTGTTTGCTTAAACACAGCACAGCAAGCTTAACATGTCAAAATATACAAGTATATTTTTAGCTTTTTTAATCGCGATAGCGCTTAATGAGGTTTGTAGAGCACGCTATCGGAATTCATGTGTTTACACTTGGTATTTTAATAATTCCCATTAGTAATTTATTGCGTGTACTTAAGAAGTACAAGCAAATGGGTGTGGAATATGTAATAATTTACTTTCATTGTTTAACATTTTAAAATGGAACTAATAAAAAGCTGCATGTATAAGGGAATAGGCAATTTAGTATAAGCTTAAATAAATTATTAATTAATTGAAAATAACACATCTCTGCTTGCAAGAATATAATAATGGCTACTAATTGTACTCAGCTAAAGATAAATTTATATAAAAAAAGTAAATTCAGTAGATTTTTATTTAACCTCAGAACAACAAACCTTGTGAGCAGAATAATATTTTGCGGGTCGATAAGAATTAAGCTCCACCCGTCTCCACCGTACCGTCTTGTATATTATAAGAATCGTATTTTACGTCCAAAAATTAAACCACGAATTTTAGACGCCTTATTTGATTCAACATTGATATATAATATTGGTCGATGACCAAACAAATTCAGAATAGTTTTTTAACTTTATCGTTATTGGCAATAATTGAGCTGATTTCCGATTCTAATCCGACCGCAGTAATTTAGCAATTGAAGTAATAATAAATATCGTATAAATATGGTATTGTTCGATAGGCACCAAACTTTTATGTTATAACATCCGTCTGACTATGAAGTTAGTCACTAATAGACTTAGTATCAGGATCAATGACTTCATTAACTCATCATAGCTTTCCACTGACTATATGTGTGTTTTTAACAAGAGTGTACGCCTAGCTTTCCTCGGGTTGGAAGCCGCTTGAAACGTTCCATTTAACTGCATCCGTTATTGAAATACAGACGTGGATTTATAGTAGACTAATGACATATTTTATCAGAACTGTATTACTTTTTGAAGCAAAATTCATGTTAATATGACAATGTATTTAACAAAGTAATAATCTATTAGAAATTGCTGCCAAATTTTATAAAAGTTTGTGATATACAACACATTTACCATTTGTTACGTATTAGCTGAGTTGGCAAATATACCCTCAGAGGCTTATTTATTATAAAAATTCTTTCCATATTTTCAGTAATCACGTAAATATATTATTCATGTAAATAAAAATCTACGAAAATAATAAAAAACATATTATTCATGTAAATAAAAATCTACAAAAATACGAAAATAATAAAAGCGAAAGATGACCGTTTGTTAGTTAAATAAAACGTAAAGCATTTTCTTAAGCAGGAAACTTTAAACCAAAAGGCATAAAATAAAAAAATTAATGCTTTTTTTTAATATAAAGTTATTAAAATATTTTGTGGAAAGTTAATAACATATGCTTATAGAGTATAACAAGTCTATCGAAAAAAAAAACTCCAAGGGATGAATAGAATATTTCATTTAATTCAGAACAGTTATCGAAATAAACGTCTAAAATACCTAATATACTGCATGCTAGCAAAAAGTGTTTAGGTACAAATATATCTGAACGAAGATTAAATACCTATTAAACTTTCGAATACTATAACGGTAAGTTCATAGAAAAATTCAATAATATCAAAATTAAAATTATGCAACACTCGTAGAAAGTGTATTATAATTTAAAAAGGAATTAAGAGAACTTTTTACTGCTAATCGCTCAACTAAACATAATGGATAACTGAAGAAAGGCATATACTTGTTAATCAATAAAAATAAATAAATTTACCTAAATGTGCATTAACAAATAAATTTAATAAAATATTAAACGCATTAACAAATACTTTAGATGAAAAATTATCCAATATACTGAAGAAGTGGTCCAGCTTGGACTTTTATATTATATCCAAGTAAGCCACGTATTTTAATAACAGTCGATAATCCAGAAAACTAGTTTCATAACACCTTCCTTGTATTTCTCTTGCAAATTTGGTACCACGTCTTCGAGTCGCTATTAGTAGTGCGAGGTCTGTCTATTTATTAAGAATGTTATCTCTTATAAAATTAATTTTTGTTCTAGAAAGTATATCTTTTTCATCTCTCTGTCCCTTGAATATTGTAGATCGTATTATGTTGTGACGAATATGATTCGACTAGTGATTTTGTTGTTTGAACGTTATGTTACTATAGTATAATGTATGTTAGATAGTAATGATACAATTAATGTATGTATCGAACTACGTAATTATAAAAGAGGGACGTTGCAAAAATATGCCTGCAGTTACATACAAAATATTATAAATTTATAGCACACTAGTTAAGCAATTTTCTAGAAACAGAACGCCGATAGAGTCTACCAATAATTTATGTGAAATAAAATATTATTTATTTTCTAAATTGCAGCGCGTTGGATACTAGTAGAAGAAAATTTCTGATAATTTTAATTACCTTAATTTTTAGACAATGTCATTACAAATTCTACAAATAATTCTGTTAATTTGAAATATCCTAAATGTAGAATAAAAAAGTGATGACACATGAACTCGTAGAGAGTGTATAATTTGCCGTGAATACAATTATTTCCAACAATTTTATTGTGATAATAAATGCATAATAAGGTCGTGGGGTTATTTTTTTTATTTTTAGGTTTCGGCGCGAGGAGGGGCTGAATTTTAATTTATTTTGTACACGAAAATAATATATACATTTTTATTGAAATACAACGATATTTCTGTTGGAATTTTTTTACACCAAAATAACATATAAATGTTTATTAAAGTAGAATGATGTTTGTTTTGGAACTTTGTACAAAACTCTCAATACCCGTGTTGCCATTTCAATTTTTCTTTTAAATACTATTTATTCTAAATATGCCTTCGTAATTTTTTTGTTGATATGAAAGGAAAAAAACAAAAACATAAATATATTATAGTTTACTGAGTAAGAACTATTAAGACTGAAGTTAAATAATTTTAATCGTTTGTCAATAATTATGAAAAAAATTCTGAAGATCCTTCTTATCAAAATAAAATAAAACTCAAAATATTTGAAACGAAATACGGGTATCTTTTAACTTTTGTATCAAAAGTTAAAAGATACTTTTAAGAATTAGGTAACTAAAAATTAATTTTCCCATTTTCACCTTTGAATATGCGGGATTCGTCATGTCATGATTTCTTTGATCTCCAATTTTCAGATTTTATCCTTGACCTATTAAAGTATAAAATTATGTAACAGTTACGTCAATACGATATCTAAGGTTGGAAAAACTTATCGCAGTGAAGGAGTGGAATTACGTATATATTTACTAAAAAGAAGAGCACTTTCGAAGATACGGGGAAAGAATGAGAATTCTCAAAGAATGCAATCATATCTATGTACAAGAAAATTACAGTCAAGTCCATTAAGACATTCTTGAAGTTACGCGTGCCCTATCAAAAAAAGTGGAAATTTTTAAAATAGGTGTTGCCGTGAAAATGAAATTAATATATATGTACAGATCTTATATATGTACAGACTAGTGCAGATAAAAATTAAGTAGATTTTAGTTTATCAAGATATTTTTATCGAACTAATAATCTTTGTCATCTTCAAAATTAACTCGACCGGAAGTATCCTATATGCTTTGATGATCAGTGAGTAAGACTATTTAGTATTATAGTAAGAATAAGGAAAAAATACGTTTTAAATAGCTATTTATTTATATATAGAACCAAAAACGCATAAGGCTTTACGTTTTAGTGAGCTATATTAATTTCAACTAGATATATAAAGCTGTTTCTGAGCAAAAGTACAGCAGACGGAGGGACAGACAGACACTCAAGTTATCTTATGAGCGTTCAGTTTTTTTTTCATTTTGAGAGGCGAAAGGCAAAAAACAGGATGTCGTTACTCTTTTCGTTAAATCGCAAATTCGACAGGACATTTTCGTAAGAACGGGTGAAAATTTCCATGGAATTACGTAACACGAATAATAGATTAAAATGTGTATAACTTATATCTACATAACAGAAATACTCAAACGATAACTTCATTAGCTGAATATAATTGAAAAAAGTAACCACAACCATCAGCGTCAACATATAATCTAATCCTAAACAAGTTTTTGACTTGAGTGCGGAGTAATTACTTTGCTGGTAATTACTATGCTCATTCTAATTTATTACTTTAAATCACTTTACACTAATGCTAAAACGTAATATATTTGTCGTTATACTAACTCACGCTCGACTCTAAATTTAAGTTAAAATATTGTCTTCGTGTAATTAAAAACTTTATATATATATATATATATATATATATATATGTATATATATGTGTATATATATATATATATATATATAAACTCTTTTGCATTGATATTGTTATTTATTATTGAGATATCGTTTTTACCTACGTCAGTCATTAAAAACGATGTAAGGTCCTCAGACGAGCATTTTCACACGGGTACATTAAAAATGGCTAAAGTTTATTTTTGAATATTTTTTTATTAATTTAAGATAAAATTTGAAAATTTAGTAACGAGTATGGCCCCCTCTAGCTAGAGTCAATGCGCTTAATATGCTAGGCATGCTTTCGACAAGGTTTTTTATCATTTCCTGAGGAATACGTTCCCATTCAGCGACGATCACATTTGTAAGGGCCTGAATGTTTTCTGGAGCTGGTTTACGGCTCTGACGCATCGTTTGAGATTATCCCATATGTGTACTATCCGATTGAGGTCGGGACTTCTAGCTGGTCAGTCTAACCGGCGAATTCCAGATTCCTGCATATATGCATCAACGTCTCTAGAGCGGTGGGCGCGAGCGTTTTCGTCCATAAAAATGGCCTCGCCTCCAACTGCAGTTATTGCGGGTTGGGCATGAGGATAATAATTTTCAACAAAAACTAACTCGGTACTATCATCTGAGTTAATACCAGCCCAAAACATTACGGAGCCTCCACCGCAAGGGGTGATTTCTTCTAAGCACACTTCTGCGAAGCGTTCTTAAGGTCTTCGTAAGACTCGCCGACGTCGAATCTCACCACTAATCGATATACGAGCTTCATTGGAGAATAAAACTCTAATCTGGTAACTCAATGCTCACGGAGTAATGTAGGGCCCCGAACTGGGCGATAGCTACGTATGTTGACGGCCTGAAGTCTCCTTCTGACTGTCTTGACCATAGGCTTTCTCGATAGGCTTACTCGTATACTTCTGACGTCCTCGAAGTTCTGTTTGATATTCACGTACGTAACTTGTACAATTCGTAACGATTTCGTAGCGCTTGACTGACTATGAAGCGGTTGTCCCGTGGCTCAGTGCACCGTTTTCTTCCAGAAACGGGCCTTTTACTGACGGAGCCAGTTTCTTGGTATCGTTGCCAGGCCTTTGGACGGTGAAACGGCTCACATTATACTGTTGAGACACATAACATTGGCTAAAGCCTTTTTCAATTAAAGCAATAATACTATTACTAGCCCTTATCGTTTTTTCAACCATACTGAGAACAGCAAACAGACTTAACCAATGCAGCAAACAGCAGAAATTTAATTAAAATTAAGTAATAAACGAAAAAGGACTTAATGAGAGTTGGATTTCATTTACTGTCAAAAAATACGTTTTTGTCAGTGAAAGAAAATTTTCATTCAAAAAGAATAAATTTCAAATTTAGAATGTTCGTTTTTATATGCCAGAATACACTATACCTGCCAATAACAATTACAAATAATACAACCTCTTAATAAATAATATTTTGTTAATAATATGACAAAATCAAAACCGCCTGTTTTTTATGCAAGAGTGTATATATATATATATATATATATATATATATATATATATATATATATATGTGTGTCAGAGTAGCTGCTGGTCGTCACAAATAAGATGGCGCGCCTAGCTTCGTTAAGAGTTCATAAATTGAGAAATTTTACGGATTTCGACATATAGTTTTGTAGAATTATTAACATAATTATGTCATCTTGTGGACTGTAATTTTTTTTAGAAAGTTTAAATCTTCGTATTTTTTAATTTCTTTTTGTTAATAATGGTGTGTTTTGTTTTTGCCGTAATTTTCAAAACAAAATTCTGAAAGTCAGGCACAGAAACGTGTTAAAAATATTATTTTCTCTTAAATTAAACACCATAGACTGGGGACGTAAACAACATTTCCCCGATTACCTATAATGGACAAAAAATTAACTTAACTAAGTATTTAGTTATACCTTTTTATGTTAAATATAACAATATTTTACACTTAAATTTTCAGACTCCTGCTATTGATACGAATACATATATGAGTCACAAAGCATTTCTTTCTACATCAGTGAAATTTTAATAAAGCGAATTATTATTTCAGAGAAAAGTTCGAAAAGGGAATACTCGAGTTCAACTAAGGACAAAGGGCGGATGGTTACTCAGTCGTGTTCGACACAAAAATCCCTTACTTTTATTGTTAATTTTTTTCTGATTGGCGGAATATTTTTTTTAAAATTGTTTTTGGCGACGTAAAAAACGTTTTACTTCCTTATACTCGTATTAAAAGGGCTGTTGATTACACTTCCGGTTCTGGGTTGGTAAAGTGTATTCGTATTGCCTTCAAAGGAAATGATTGATCTTGTTCACGCGTTCGAGTTTTCTTTGTTCTCTTGTGTGTTGTATGTTTCTCGCTAAAATATTCTATTTTTTGAAAAAGAAAAGATTTCTATGCACTTGTTGATTGTTTTTATAGGGAAATTATGGAAAATTTGGTTGGAATAAGCGCTTACATAAAAATAAGTTTTCATATTTAAACTCATTTTATGTAATTATTAATTGAGTAATATTAAGCATTGAAAAACGAGGTTATCATGCAGTAGTTTATTTTACGCAAAACCGAAAATTTATGTGAACACAGGAATTAACTTAATTAGCTTAAAATTTCAAAAAATAAGCGAGAATAAAAATCAGATCGAGCGGTTAGTCTATTGATTTCTAACAACATTCACTTTTGTCAAAAGGTTTTTATTTTTATCGGTTACCCCTTTATATTCCCGCTATATTCAACTATGTATAAGAAAATGTTTTAAATATACTTTCGAAAACGAACATATTTCTAAATTATTTTTTTAAAAAAACTAAAATTAATATAAGATGAAAATAGAATAAATTTTTAAATATTCAAATAGAGCCTTTCAAAAGACACTTTATAGTTGATCTCGAAAGGAAGTACTTTTTATGTATCAATCTTGGGGCTTCAAAGATGGTCGAAGTAAAAACTCGGGGAAATCAGACAAAAGTTCTCGAAACTGTGGAATGAAGAATCTTTTGATTGAGAAAAAAGAAGAAAGTTCTAGAAACTCGTAACCATAACCCTGATAAATAAATTAACTTTTCGACATTAAGAAATTACGACTAGACATATTACGGTAACTGAACTGAATCCTTCCAATATGCACCTGGCAGAGACATACAATGACTCCACGGTTGACCTATCCGTCGGTCACTATATACATAGGAAGAGCGAATTGACGTTTATCGCGCGAATAATCTGAAATATTCAGATTATTCGCGCGATAAACGTCAATACTTCACTTTTTCTGCTTCCTTATAAAATAATCCAAGAAATTTAAAATTAAGTGCTTAATTTACATTTAAGTGAATTCTGATTATAAAAAAATAAACATCCAATTAATAAAAGTAGTAAATAAACTGTAATAAGAAGGCCAAATATAGCTTTTGAAAACAAATGTACTTTAATAGTTTAAAAGAAATACTATATACCTTAAAATATCTATAAGTACATAACTATGTACGATGCCCTTGTATTGTGAGTACGACTCGATTTTGTCAGGTTACTTAATTATGCTTTATGTTCTGTGGTAGAGCGGAATATTTGTTACCTTATTTTTTACGGTTGGCTACAATAGAAGAAATAGGTCATTCATTTATCAATACACGGAACTTATAAAATAAATTATTTCATTCATATGAAAGTATTTATTTAATTAAAAAGAATAACATTACTTTCAAAATACATTTATGGATATATACAAGAAATTACAACATAGAGTTTGAAAAAAAACCACACTCGAACGTCGAACATATTCTATTTCACTTCACTTTCTTTGCAGTTGTTTTATCGTTTCTAATATAATTTCTATGATGTTGAAAACATTTATTATTACCATATAATTATTGCAATCAAATTAAGCAATCCAGAGAAATATGTAAACAAATAAACATTTTCGAAATGTAGTATATTTGTTCAGAATCACATACACACACTAACGTACACAAATAGTGGCTAATTTTTTGAATTTGGTTAAAGAGAATAATCGCAAACAGCTTATTCTAAATTTTCAAAGTTCGTAATGGATAACCAATACTCAGTTTACATTTTTTTTTGACTTCTTTTATTTTGCATAAGGGATCTATTCCATGGATAAATATGTTGAGACCTTTATTATGTTGCTCAACAAACTGTACCGGACGCCACTGTACCGGATGTTCAAATATAAATATCACAATATAGGGGTAGATCATAAACAATTTTACAAGCTAACCATTGTACAAGCAAGACGCAACAAGCTTAATATGTCAAGTGTGTACGAGTATATTTACAGCGTTTTTATCGCGATAAGGCTTAATGAGGTTTACAGAGCGCCAACAACCCGCTTCCATAATTTCAGTGTTTACATTTATTATTTGAATTTATTGCTCGTACTTTTGTAAGATATATTGCATAGGTTACCAATTTTGTAGGGATTTGTTTTTAAGTCACCGTAACGCAACAAATACTTTTATCTTTCTAAAGGGTCATAATTTTTATTACTCACATTAAGAAATAAAATAAGTCTAAATTGAAGTAATATTGAATTGCTTTTAGGGCTTCAAATAACAAAAGGACAAAAATCGGAGTCATGGTAAATTCACGCGTTTTTTACATTCATCAATAAAAACCATTTTTCTCATTAAGGGCCGTTTTTATCATTAATTTCTTTCCTAGTCATTTAGGAAAGAATGGAAATTCTGGAAAGTAAGAAAGCATATCGGGCTGTTTCGTAATAGTAAGACTCTAAACAATGTTAATCTCAAATTTCTGAGGCGGCTAGTTTGGTGCAGAAAGAAGACGTAGTAAGGCAAAGAGTCGAAAGGGCGATATATATAAGTTTTCATAGAATTTGTTCAGTTCAAAGATATTTAGCGGAATTTATTTTACTTTATTTGCAAACGAGACAGATTTAATGCGTGCATATACTATAGTTAAATATTTGTCTCTGCTGAACACCCACAAATATATTGTGAACATAAAAAGTAAAAACTAATGCTGATAGAACGCAATGGTATTAAATAAATCTTTGTAAAATTACTCTCATTTCTAACAAAGCAAAACTAATAATTTGTTGTAAACACAACAAACATACAGCCACACGGCTTATAAGTAGATGTAGAACGACTTATAAGTAGTGTCTAAGACGGTAGAACCATTTTGCTGTTCTGGTACTCTGTTTTACAGACTTTTCTCTATTTTTCCTAGAGGAGGAGAGGTATTGGAGTTAGAGTTACTTTAAGAGAAAAGTAATATTAGGAAAAATACCGATGTTTTAGTTCAAAGGTGATGTCCGCCTTTTCTAAAAATAACACGTGTATAACTTACTCTTCAAAAAATGAAATGAAATGGTTTTAAACTCTAATTTAACAAGGTTTCATTTAAATTACCCAATTCATGAAATAACTAGTTTAATCAATATTGGGGTGAAAATAGATTTCCTCCCAAAAATTTATCCCCAAAATAAAACTTCAACTTTTTCCACCTTACTTATGTATTTGCAATCACTTCCGATAGTTACGAAAAATATTTAATGTTTCCATATTAAACGGTCTCTGAGAAAAATGACTCTGTCACACGAATGCTATGATGTACACTGAAGTGTTTTCTTAAGTTTTAACCATTATGGTACGAAATATAAATAGTCATTGTTTATTTATTTTATTTATTTGTAAACATTAAGGTAAAGTACATATGTCGGACTTATTGGTCGCTCTATTTGGCACTATTTCATTAACATAAGCTTAAAATTAATATGAGCTAATTTGAATGTATCAGACTGATATAATGAAAATTGATTACAGAAATGACTTATATAGTTTGTGAATAACAAGGCTGTTCCACCTACATAGACGGATGCATAAAACCTAATATTATTCCACTTTGTATATAAAAAATTGCATAACTTATACTCGAAAAAGTAAAATTAAACCTTCTCGTATATAATTTATATTTTAAATAAATAAAAAATAAAAACTTCGATTTATGCTAGAAAATTTTAATTTTTATTTCATTAAATTCCCAATAACAAATAATTAAAATTTTTCATCATTCAGCTTACTTGACAAAAGAATATTGTACCCATTTGTTATTGCGAATTTATCGACTACTTCAAGTTTTGTTTTACAACTTCAAAAAACCTAGACCATAAGCGAAAATATATCACGAGAAAACATAAAAATGATCATCTAAATTATTATAACTAACGAAATATTATTTTTAATTTAGAGTAAAACACTTGAATTTACGATTTCGTCATGTCCGTCCAGCTTAAGACCGATGTGATGAAATATTATACATTCAAAAAATTAATGCATACATATAAAAATATATACATGTATACTATAATATATACTTTTGTAATATATTCATATGCATAGAAAGAATTAATTTGTATTTAAATTCTTTTATAAGTATCCATATCTCGAACTTGGTAATTTTTACACTAGACGGCCCCGGCAGATCTAATGTCATCAGAGAGATCTTTAAAAACGAAATTATTGTCGGGCGTCTTTTTTCAAAAAATGGATCTACGTGTTGTTGTGTAAAATTTATCCCCCCTGTTTATTAATTTTTAATTACTTTTATTGCAATGTGACCAAATCAGGATAACGACATTTACTAAGAAATCCAATAAAAATTATTGGGTTGTTTTCCATTAATAAATTACAGAGATGAAGGCGAAAACGTTACTTTATCTTAAATACACAACTAAATCACCTGTTCTTATATTTAATCTATGCTTAACTAAATTTGAAGTTAAAATTAATGAAAGTTAATCCGATACCCTGATGCGGAAGCAGGTCAGAAATTACAAACTATTACGATTCTTTGTTCCATTGCTAAAGTATTCAACTGCGCACTACATCGAAAGATGGCAATCAGATAGTCCATATACAACATTGTTTCTACGTCAGACGCTCTACTGCAGGGTTTTTTTTGTTGAGGCTCCCCGACTATAAATTATATTTTCATGCCCCCTCCCCTTTACTTTTTCATTCACCCCCCCCAACCCACCTTTGATTTAGTAAATTAAATAAAAATTTCTGTCTCCCTCTGAACTGATTAGGAGGTCTCTCACCGTTATTATTAATTTTTTTTTACTTAACGGATAGGCGGGTACGTAAGATTTAATAACTACGGATGAAACTTAATTTTTTACAAGGGAGTAAGTCAAGATTAAAATTTCGAGCCACTTATTGTAATTGAAAGGACGAGATGTCTTATGCCGACAACCTTAAGGTTTATACCAGAGTATTTTGCATTGAATACTGTCTAGGTTTACAGCTTGATATATATGCGACAGTTAAATGGAATGATGAGAGTGGATTACAGCTTAACTAAAACAAATATGTGGTTAGTTATAGTCGCATTTGCATTCCTGAAGGTATTAAATATTATTATGTTCATTATAATACTGTTCCATAGAAAAGCTTTTTATCTTATATTATTGTGTAGTATATCTTTTTTCGCCTCAAATAAATATATGAGAGCTCGTGAGCATAAAATATTCGTCGTACATCCTGTATCATAGCACCACACTCTGCCGTGGTATTAATTTCTAAGCTATCTTCTCGTGAGCATATTTGAATGTCATATCTTTATTGTTATTGATAAACTTTCCTAGTTATATTAAATGCAATTATCTCCATTTCGTTTTTCTTCTTTTTTGTATTTAATTGTTAATTATTTTCTTCATAATTTCGAATTCGGAATACACGTCAAATAAATGAATATTTACATAATTAAAAATAATATCAAGATTAGAGAAATATTAAATACTATCAAATGGTTAAAATTGTTTATAGATTTAAGTGGGTACGGAACATATGCAATGCAACTAAGAACAGGATTATTTTATGAGTATACATTCCATTTGCATACAGGAATAATTACGGAAGTTATATCATATGAAATATTTTATATACGCACATGGAAAATTTCGTCCTATATAATGCATATTTCTATAATTAACTTATTAGCTAAATATTAAAAGAGCAACACTAGTCTATTGACTACAAGAGACAATTCATTTTTGTTGTACGATTCCGATAAATATCCCATGTATTTTTTATCTTTAAAGTCATATCCAGATTTCCTTGGTAAGTCTGCTTGCAAACTTATTTTACCATGTATTTAAATTTATTAGCGACAGGGACTGAGTGTAAAAGTGCTAGTCTGCTCCGTGAATAGCTCATGTAGAAGCCAACAATTACCTAGAACTGAAAATGTGGTTTTCTAAAACCCATTTATCAAAATCGGGTGACGTTTAATATCCTATTGCTAAATTAACATTCAGATACGAAATAATATTGCATCACTTGTATATAATAAGTATACAATTTTGTAAATTATTATAGCTAACCAAATCTATATATAATCAAAAAAAGTGCCTACTATTATTTAGCATTACAAACATTTATTAAATTATTTTCCTTCATTAATGTTATGTACAATCAGACTTTCTCCATTATATGCAATGAAAATTAAATTATAAGAAGTAGAACTGGCGATCAAACATAAGCGTTAACCGAAAGTTGCTGTTTCAATAATAAATACTCTTGTTAAAATTATACGTGTTTATTTTTATTGTTCATAAAATATCGTTATAATATTAATATCCTCATTAAAATCCAATACTTTTGTAATCTATTTGGCTTTACAAGAAGCTAATTATTTAATTCAATTACGGCTTTTATATCCGAATTTTTATTTTGTATTTGCAATAATTTTAAGAATGTTTATTCATTTTAACGATTGAAGTAATATTTCTCCCGATTTATATTATCTGTTTATACTATAATATTACTAAGCGTCTTGATAGCATTAGTAAAAATTCTAGTTTAAAAAATTATCGAAATATGAAATAATCCAATGCCGTATAAGTACGCACTAATTTCTCTCAAGAAAAGAAACTATTGAAATTATAATGCACATTATATTAATTTTTCCTATATAATATTTATTACATTGTAGGTCTAAATTGAATGCGCTCCGCAGTTCATTTTCATGTTATCCAAGTGATAACATGAAAAGCATATTGTTAAATCTTAACATTTTATGGAGCTCGACTTTAGATAAAATAAGAGAAAATTTCTTTAAATCGCAATTATTTAGCAATTTTCTTCGGTTTAGAAATATTTTTTATTGCGTCTTAACTACATTTAGAGTCTATACACATCAGTAGCGGTTAGTGGGTCAAAATTTTTGGGAAAGCACCCGTCTAAGATCACAATAATTATTAAACTATGTAAGTTTATTTCATGTCAAACGAAGGAAGTTATGCTTAAACTCGTTTAAGTGTCAAATAAACAAAAAACCTAACACACCACAAAATTTAATACAGTTGAATACAAAATGTCTATTTTTATATACCAGAGAATTATGTCGTAATATAGATGCTCGAAAATCACTTTCTAATTGTATACAAATATTGTTTTCACCAAAACAATATTTGTATATATATATATATTAATATTTTTATATTAATAGTAAGTAGTCTATACAAAACGTTTGAGTTATGTTGACTTGAAGAGTCGTGTTTTTCTTATGTTTTTCATTTAGATGTTTGAGGTCCCTAATGTCATTTTTCGATCATACATTAGAACTGCTAAAAGTTTTTTTTTTGTTATATACGTTTATATTAAAACGCGTGAAACTTTTATTTCCAACCGAACGATTTTGCATTCAATATAATACATTTTTCTTTAGAACTAATTTTCTATTAAAAGACTGTAATTCACCGCTTTTAATATTTGCACCGAATTTATTACTGTATATTGCAACAAATGCCCAGAACACAAATATATTGTTAGGATATGGTAATAACCGTTTAGATATTTGATAAATTTTCTTCCTTATGCTTAATTTTTTGTTTTGATTATTGTGTAAAAAATTAAATTAAATTTATATTTAATTAACTCAAACATCTAAAGACAATATATAGCAATGTAAATAAATGGTGATACTAAAATAATTTCGGGCGCTGCCCGAAATACTTTCGGGCAGCGCCCCAGTGATTCATACAAATCACGGATTTAGCTATTCATTAATCGTACTATTTTTTCAATATTATTTATGGAGACTTTAGGGTAACTAGCTACACAGGCCGTAATAATGTGACATATATAAGTATGTAGTATTTCTATATGTACTATACGATGTTTGTTGCAAAATTCTATATTTAGTAAGTTTGCATTTAAGATTTTTCATCGTTTTATTTTCTCATATGACTTTACACTTTGAACAATTTTTTTAAAAAATTATTAAAATTTGTTCTTATATATACGAGAATAAAGTATAGCTGGATAAAAAAATGAAAATGGTCGTTCCTTTTTTGACATTCAGTGGGATGGTGCAGCCCCATAACACTTTAGATAAGGCCACAACCGAAATACCCCTGCGAATGGTCTTTCGTTAACAGTCCACCCTGTTAAAAATAAAATGAATTTAGATCAATGTTTTGTGTAAACTAATGCATATGAATAAAAAAATAGACATTCCAACCCATATCGTGTATAGATGTACAGAAACCCATAGACAATCTAATATTTAGGTTGTTTTTATAAAATAATGACAACCTGATATTTTATGAAGCCTTTAATATAATATCACTTTCTTTTAATCGAGCATACAACATTACTTTAAGCAATAACGTGAGAAAAAACTTGTTTATGATTCAATTAATTTATCCATTGTTAGTAAAACAAATGAAAAAATATTTTAAGAAAATCGTTCACTATTTCGTTTCAAAAAAATTGTTTAAAAAGAAGAAAAGAAAAGCAGATTTTTAAAGAAATCAGTGCATATATCAAGAAATATCTAAAATATTTATGTGAAATAATCTGATGAAAGAATGTATGATACCATCCAAAAACAATCCTTGCTGCTACGGAGACAACCTGATCTGGATTGAAAATGACTGCGAGATATTAGATGAAGATTGGATTAAAGTGAGGAAATTATCCTGTAGTTTTTAAATCTTTTATCTTGTGTGTTCTTTAAACGAATCCGTTCTTTAAACGAATCGATCCAATGATTTCGCCCGTTCAACAACACTCTTACTGTGAAGGATAAAGAAAATAAATCTATCAACGAGAAGTAGGAGGTTCCTTAGGCACATTGAAACATTTAAGTGTACGTAAAATTCGTTTAAACCGCCGTCATTGAAATTGGGTTATAATGACCTTGAGCATTTCGAAGTAACAATACAATGAAGAGAACGAGCATAATTCATAGTATGGTACTTAAGTTCTCAATAGATTTAGTTTAGTTTATCCTGATCGCAAAATATTCCATTGGTTTCAAGCTAGTAAGAAATTGTTTTGACCAGAAAACTATAATTTTTGTAATAATCATGCAATAATTATGAAGTGAAATTATGAAAGGCACATTAACTTGATTAGTAATTTATAAAATTAGGTCGAAAAAGGTTTTAAAAATATCTTTGGCGTATCTCAAAAAAAAATTTAGTAGGTAATTTTAATGTTTTTAAGTTTTTACACTGCAATAAAATCATTTATATATTTTAATAAGAAAGTTTCTTCTTTTTTGTATTATAATTTAATTAGAATTTACACACCCATGTATTCTTAATTCAAAATATTCTGTGAGTCATATTTAAAGAAAAAGTAAATTAAAAAATTAGACGTTTAGTACTTTTTACCCCGACGATGCAGAGTTAAATTATTGACATCATTTTATTTTATATTTAACTTGTAAATAAATTATCATGTATAACTTTTACAGACTTATAAATATGGTGAGTGTTTCAAAAACTATCAAATTGGGAATCTACACTATTTTTCTTATAGTTTTGGCTTTGGAAGCTTGGAAGGAAGCCATTAGTAGAAACACATATTTTGGAGGACATTTACGGGAATATCTCTAGAATTATTTCATATAAAGTTATGAGGAAAATTACAAATCCGTCAACATATTTTTTATTAGTATTTAAAAAAAAACCACGATATTCCATTATTATTATAAAATGTTCTCTCAACAGTAATGAAACTTGTATATATTCGTTATAAATAGTTATATTGATTGTCGCCAGAAATATACATGAGTAAATCTCATTTCAGCGCAAATTATTTCATTCAAATGAATTCATAACGTGGATTTAGTTAGGTATTGACGTATTCTTTATATCAATGGAAGGTTTATGTATGAGGATTTGTACGTATGACTGTCGATTCCATTCATGTTATGACATTGCTACAGGCTCAAATTGACTTAGAATTTGGAACTGCATGAACTTCTTGCCCTAGGTTAAACTATATGATCTTTAAATGGACGGAAGAAATTTGGGTCAATAATACTATATGTAAATAATGTTACTTATCGATCTTACATATGTAAAATGATGAAATCTTAATATAAATACGTATGTAATTTTTTTTTTAAATTAGCTATGCTCGCGTGGAAGAAAACTTTTTAAGAATTTGTTAAAATATTGAATATATTTGGCGTTAATTTTGTAGAAATTCATTATTCACAATTGAATGCACCTACGTGATGTAGTATTATTTCTACTTTCTTTAAGTTTTTTACCACGACCTAGGTTTCGTTGTATTACAACATCTTCAGGTGGGCTATTAGCAAAGATTCCAAGTGGGCTATTAACAAAGATAAGAGAGAAAGAAGAACTGCATCTAAACCGGTTCAGCTATTACTGTAATTAACAAACATTACGAAGGTGCGTAACAGATAAACAAACCAACGAACAGACAAATAACAAAAAATATGAAAACTGTTGTTTTAGGTTTAGTAGCGTGTCTTTAGTGCGTTATTTCATTTAAGACATTCAATGCAGAGAGTCAGTTTTTAATGATTTTATTTATATGTATAGATACGTTTCACAAAATGTTCCATAATATTTTTGGCCCTATCGACAAAGATACAGTTTAAACACCGATGTAAACTTTTTCAATATATTTAAACACATTACAAAAGTTTATAGTGAAATGTAAACAAAATATTTTCGCATATTTTTATTATTCTAAGGCATAATATTATCAATGGAAATTTTATATTAAAAGTCGATCAAGTAAGTATGAATCTGAACATGGATAAAATTATGAATGAACGTTAAATTTAATAATTTCGTACTAAGATTCTATTCCAACATATGTTTAGGAAAACCTTTAAAATTTTTGAAATCTTTGATGATAAATTAAAGAATGGTGTCATGGTTACATTGTACATCAATTTTGAACCTAATTTCTGCAAAGGAAGCTTAACAATATAAAATAGTAAATAAACTTACATATAATTTTAAAAGATCTATGCAGCACTTGAGGCGTAAAGATGTGGAAGGAAATCACATTCATAATATATAACATGATTTATATTTCACTACATATTAATCGATGCCTTATCTGATGAATACCTTTTCAAAATATAACGTCCAGAATCTAAATTTGTAAAACTAAAAGATTGTCATATATGAATCGACGAGCTGACGTACGAATATAGCGATGGACTACTGGTTTGAATTTAGGATCATAAAAATGGTAATGAACAAGTTACACTCGTGGAATATTATATGGCAAGAGTATAACTCGTACATAACCTAATATATTGTCTTTTTAAATATCAATTTTAAATTAAGTTTATTGAAGAACAAGGAACAAACTGTTTAATACACCAAACTGGTAAAACTCCGAATGTTATTTTAATGAACTGGTCATACGGTTCTAACAAGTCTTTCTATAAAAAATTGATACCGTTTTTTTTTGACAAATATCAATTTCTGTGTTGCTTATTTGTTTTAATTTTGTAAACGTTTTTAAATTACTTACGTGGCATGCGTGGCACATTATTGACTGTAGATAAAATTTTGTTTACAAAAATATAAGGTACAAAACAAAAGAAGGTAAAGATAAACCATCACATAGAAATTAGGTACCGAGACCGATGTCCCGTCATTTTCCGACATGTTAATTTCATGCAACAGAGTATAAAATATACGTACAATTATACAAAATAAACTTATAAAACTGAAGTCCTACCGACAAAATTCAAAACGTAACTCCCTAAACTAAAATTGAAATTATATTTTCTATAAATGGCAAAAGAAAATTAAATAAAATAGTAAAAAATACAAAGTCTCTTAAAATAGCAACGAAAAGCTATATAGTCAACTCAAGTTCAGATTACTTTTCATTTATGAAAGTAATTTCCCTCAGTTAAAGTTACATATAGCAAAGACTTATCTGTTATGTAAAATTATAATTAAATTACTTACGAAGGGTCGAACAAGAGAATATAAAGCAATTATTATGGTTCAAGTAAGTTGACAGTTTTAATTAAAAATTACGGTCGTCATTATTATCACGCGCTTCAATATAACCTTAATTTGAATTCACTTCGTCTTTCATTAATAAGATTCCATGTTTAACTTGTATGTCAAATATGTTTCTGTAGATAGCTTTTTTGTAATTTATTCAAATATAATTATATAGTTTCATAACCTATTGCATTTGGTTTAAGGCTGAAATATCAATTTATATATTAAACGTATTTAAAAAAATTCAAGCATATATAATGTGCATATATAATGTTGTATATCAAATATGATGACTTAAGGAATATGAATTATTTTGCAGGTCAAAGTAATAATGCAATCACGATTGTTAAGAAAATACTTCAAAGTCTACAACCAAGGAAAATACAAAATTAAATTTTCAGTAGTATCAATATATATATATATATATATATATATATATATATATACATATATATGTATACATATATATATATATATATATATATGTATATATATATATATATATATATATATATATATATGTATGTATATTACCTGCCAAATTTTTATTCTAGCATTCATCATAAGTCAGTTACTGAGTGATATTTGAATATCATATACAGGTTTAGTTGAAAATATTATTAGAATTCTTTTAAAACTTCGTCTGAATTTATTTAAAAAAAAAAAGTAATTTGAGAAATTAATTGGGATAAAAGGGTCTCAAGTTTGATTTATATCATTAATGATACATCTCTGCTAATTAAGCATTAGAACTAATATTTTCATATGAGTGTTAACACGGAATTATTGCAACACGAAAAATTAGAGGTAATATCTCATTTGAGTATGCGGTATTTACAATTTTTTCAAAATTGTGACAAAGAAAAACTATTTAGAGCGAGATGAACTGACAAACTTAGAATTTTGAACATAATATTAATTTTTTTATAATGTTTAATGTAAATTTGATTATAATGTCAATAAATAAATAAAAAATAATCTCTAAAAATCAGTGATTCTTCTACAAAACAATTGAAACCAGAATAAATTTCTTTCGATAAAAGTTTTAAACTATTGCTACCTGATTCCTTAACCATACTATGGTTCTTTGAATATAGTTTTTAAAATAAAAAAAGATATATGTTTATCCTTATAGTTTCCATCAACATAAGCTAAATTGGCCAAACATTATAAAAGGTAGAACAAAGCAAAAAACATACTTTCTTCTACCTAATTTCTCAAACATTTTAAGGACATCATTAATTACTTATTTCTTGTTTAATAATTTCTATAATAAAATTTCCTATATCATAAGTTTTACGTATAGAATACAGAGAACTAGGAAAATTGAACAGAAATTTAAAAATATATTGTAAAGATATAAATACGTTTTGGCAAACATGTTAATTTGATTCTACTATTATTTTTTTCTGCTCTTGCTTTAGTAAAGAGATAAAATGAAATATTATTTTTATCCGTTCTTAGCACTAATTATTGAATATATTGTTAAAAATGTAATCTTATTTAATTAGACTGAAATGGATTATACCTATTCTGAAGGAAATCAAAGAAAAAATCCAGAAAATATAAAATATGTTATACTAGTCGAAGTTCATTTCTATTTACAACCTAGCAGTATATATACGAAGGAATATTTTTGAAAAGAAGCTGTCGTATTTCGAAATGTGGAGAATTGAGAAGTTTTTGGAATCAAATGGTCTCGAATTCATGTGAACTTAAAGCTGAAAATTTATCTATTCTTAATATAAATTAAAACTTTAAAACTACGAAATAACATACAAATTAAAAACAATTATAACAAAGGTAGCTTAATTATCGCCTTGAACTTGACATCCCGTAAATTCTATATGCTCATCAAAGTCTGCTTAGATTTAATATAATTATTCTCAGAATAATACATGCGTAGATTTCGTCACGGTGTTAATTATTTAAGTCAAAGTTAATTCAACGCATGGCTTAAGAGAAGTTCTGAATGTTTAATTATTAAATCGTAGTTCCCGTCTTTGAAATACGCATGTTAGATATTTCAAGGTTTATATTTGTACAATCAATTCATGTAATCATATTATTGTATACTTTGAATTAGCCTTTAATTTGTATTTATGTACCTTCCGATGCGGTTTTAATTTAATGTTTTTTTATTTATTGTTAGAGTATTGTAGAAAAAAGGGGCTATTTTCTATTAACCACTATGTTTCTTTTTAATAACGCAACCCTTATTTTATTTATGGAACTATAATCCAAAATTTGTTTAGAACGTGATCTTAAAAGGCCTTATCTTCACTTGTTAATACAGTTGGTGATTTCTATTTATACCAAAATATAATGTAAAAACTTTATTATGTTATAAATAGATATCACCAACTTTTAATTTTTAAATTATGTCAAAACAATTTTTCTATCTGCAATATATATGAATTAAAAAGAACCAGGAGTTAAAGCAATAAAAATATTTTCAGTGAACCGACAAAGTACACAAAATGAAATACAATTTGTGGGATTTTTCCTGAACATTTTAGCCAGTACTTCTTTTTATTTCAATTAGAGATAGGCATCGGTCAAATATTATGCAAAAGTTAATTTATTCCGTATCTCTGAAATTTAAATTTAAATTGTTTAAAAATATAAAAGAAAAATTATGTTGACGGAAGACCTAGTAAAAATTATGGTATTAATAGAATGAGGGTTTTAATTTTCTGTTATCAACCAAATTTCCCCAAGATGATTCCTGAAGAATGAGAGTATTTGTACCAATATCAAACTATTACCATAGCCATAGCTTCATGTTATTTTAATTAGGATCAACGTTCATTTATACTAAGGTTATTGAGGTATTAATGTTAAAAAATACTCAGCTTGTAAGTTATACCCACATTCAATTTATTCGTTTATAGCAGCATCGAAACACATTTATTATCATGGGGATGAAAAGCGCCCACTAATAAGGCCAAATACATGTTTGTACGATAATCTGAAAAAAGATGGAGTGAAATGTATAGAACAAGCATAAAGTAGTGGTGTAGAATGAAAGAGGCCTACATCTATGCCGTAGAACATGGCTAACGAAGATAATAAGATAACAACATCGACATAAATTTGTACATTTAATAATACAAATCCCTAATTTAATGTCCATTGGCTTTTCTCGAGTGAAATTTTATGGGACCCTGACGACTTTTACGAGTTTATGTGATTAGCAAATATTCAACTCTTTTCATTTACTTGGTATAACAATTTTTTCCACGTGTTCAGTCGGTCTATGACGAAAGACTTATAAGTAACAATATATTAATTTCGAATATGTATTTAAAAATATATATTTATAAAACACAGCCAATTTTAAAACAGTTTCATATGTATATGTACAGTGTATTATTTCTTCCAACAACATGCATCACAGCGGATTTTCAAGTTTTGATTTCAAATTGTCACGATAAGTAAATTTATTAAACGCGTTTACGAGCAAGTTAAAGCACGGAAAAGCAAGCTTAACATGTAACAAGTATGCGAGTACATTTTAAGCTTTTTTAATCTCGATAGCGCATAATGAGGTTTGTAGAGCGCGAACAGCTCGCGTTCGTTATTTGTATGTTTACACTTGGTATTTTAATTTATCGCATAAACTCAAGGCGAACACGCAAACGAGTACTAAATTGTAACAATTTATGTTTAGTAGGGTTTAATATTTAAAAAGGAACGTATGAAATATATATTCATGATCGAATATGTTATTGAATAATTGTCTTTATTAATTTAAAATAAACTATTTTTACTAACAAGAAACATGATAATTGAAACTTAGTTTATTTAGGTTAGCTAAATACTACATAATAAAAAGTTCGAAACCATGCGATCGTAGAAATTATTAAAGACGTAAAATTTAGATTTTCTTAACAGAATGCGTGAACTTTACATTTAATTACAGAAAAATCTATTTCTAAAAAAAAAATCACTTCCGTTTTGATAAAAATGCTTCGCATATTACGAGAATATACAAGAAACTTCTTTTCAAATAATTCCAGTTTTTCAACTTAACAGAATTTCACTACCAGTGCATTTATCTTAAAAAGAAGCGTACGCTAAGCTGTGTGTTATTGTCTACAATTTGCTTGCCTTGAGTCGTGAATAATCAATCATGAATAACCGTAAAAATATAAACGTAAAGAGACATGCGATTATACCATGCTGGTGACTTAATTCTTCAGAATTATATCTCGTATCTAAATTACATTTTTCATGCTAAATTCATATTTAACTTAAAATTAAATTAAGTTTAATCATAATATAATTTCAAAACTTGGAATGAAATTTTATAAAAGTTATGACATAAAGACACAGTTACGTTATATATATATATATATATATATATATATATATATATATATATATATATATATATATATGTATGTATATATATATATATATATATATATATATATATATATATATATATATATATATATATATATGTATATATACGACGAGTCAACGAGTCAACAAAAAATCCATACAAAGGTCCATAATGAGAATCTAGTTATCGTCTTTTATTGGGCCATATCTTCCATAAATTCATAAAAACATTTATTATGTATGTAGGTAAAACAAATAATACAGACTACGAAATCAGGTAACTGTAATTTGATGTGAGTTAATTTAAAAAAAAGTCATCATTTAAATTTCGAAAAATAAGTTAAAGCGCAGAAAATTATTTCACGTAAAATAATTACGTAAGTTTACACACTATCCAAATGAAGACAGTTGATACAATTAAATTATATAATTATGTACCTGATTATGGTTAATTTTAGATTTTATCTATGGTACATTATAAATTATAGTATTAAAATACATCGTTTAGCATATTATGACGTAAGGCATAATTATATAAGTATCTCGGAACTGAGGTAAGATATCTTTTATACTTTCGAGTGTTATAGTGACCAATTCATAGAGAACTTTTAATAATATCAAAGTAAAAGTATTCAATACTCGACTAAGTCGGTAAAATTTTGCCCCAAGTAAAGTGTATTATTTTTTGGTAAATATAATAGTGTCATTAGTGGGGTATTATAGCACTAATCGCTAAACTAAATATATACCATCAAGGAAAGTACCAGTCCAAAAATAATAACAAAAGAGTTCAATAAAACAAGCATTATAATATTTAAATTAATTTAATAATAGAAAATACCAAATTCCCCCAAAATAAATAAACACGTGTACAAATCCCTTGCATGGAAAAGTGTACAGGTCCCTCAGGGAATGGGGTCGACTTGACCTTTATATTAGACTCGAGTAGTCCACGAATTTCTTTAAGAATTGATGACCCAGAAAATTACTTCAATAAAACTGTTACTGCGTAGCTCTAGCAAATTTGTTACCCTGGATTCTAGTCCGCTCTTATAATTCGAATGTGGTCTAGTTACTTGGAATATTATCTAATATATAATTAATCTTGGAGCTATTGCGTTTATCTTGTTCATTTCTCTGCCAATATTGTAATTCATATTACGTTGGCCAACATGAGCTGAATAATGATGTTGTCATTTAGACATTACGTCAGTTTAGTAAAAGATTGTTTATATGGTACTAAAGGAATAGGTTTATACAGGCTCTGTACCCTATCAGACTGTTTGCGGCTTAACATACCTTCTCACTTTTGTTAAAATATAAACAAATGATGTGAAAAATATTAAATACACTGCTCATATTTATAGTTCCGTTATGAGTAGACTGCTTGAAATTAGTAGCATCTATAGACTATAAATGCCACATCTATAGTCTTTGTACTTTTCTCAACCTGAAAGTGGCGAATATAAACACAAGGATCACGGACGACTTAAAAAAAAGAAACACTTATTCATATTTTTTTCACAGTGGATGAAAAATTTTGGTGAGCAGTATATTAAAAATGAATTTGTCTTAGTCCCTGTGTTTGTTTTTTTAATTTTTGATTTTTAGAAGAGTGATTTGTAATTCGCTGATAATCGAAAGTTTGAGGATGACTGAAATTATTTTTTTTTACACCAAAGTAATGTATTATTACAAAAACTTTTATTGCAATTTCTAAATCTTATAAATACATAACCCTTGTAATATCTAGCAAGTGTAGAAATCAAATGAACGATTTTTTATAATCGCTATAAAAGATGTAGGGATTTTATGAATACTGTTTAATTTATTTATCACAGGAATTATATACATTATTATTTTAATTTTATTAATTGCTTTAATTAAGTGGTATAATAATTAAGCACAAAATTAAAACGTGGATTTATTTTTTTTACTAATATTCCGTCAGAAGTTCTAGAAAACATTCTTAATTATTCGTGAAACATATTTCATATTTATTAGAATGGGAGTATTATGTAAAAAAAATATTTTCCAATATTCAAACTGTGCAATGAAATAATGGTTACAAATCGTATTAAAATAACTATAAAATGATCGTAATCTAAACATGCCTTAGTAAAATCTTTTTGTGGACTCAAGGCTGAATTTTTTTACTATTTTAGTGTTACTTAACTTATCACAAAAAATTATTGATAGTTTACCTGCAATTACCGCTACCTACAAACCATAAAAGACAATTCAAATAATACAACATGTGAAGAAAATTTCAAATAACCATACGTGCAGCCCGGGTCACCCAATGGAAACCAAATTCGTGCGTAGTATCTCGGTGACCAGGAGCGAGGATATCACATGGAGTTCGTCTGTCAGCATCCCTCGGTGGTCGGCAGCAAGCTAAGGATAGAGCCAATGGTGGATGCTTTTTTGTTAGCTTTGCGGTGCGGGGCGCGGAACCTGCGGGGCACGCGCCATCCCGCTCGGCAATGTTCCGTATCTTATCGCCGTGCTTGGGTGTTCCGTTCTCTTTCGATTGGAGTCGTGTTGTGTCCTATAAAAAGGCGAGTCATTCCATCGAAAGTATTCAGAGTGCGCTACTCATTCACTACGTTCAGTATTCGACACCTGGGACTACAATCAGTTTCTGAACTCTTCATCATCACCAATACTGCTTCAATAGCGCTTCAATAGTATTCTAAGTTCGCTTCTCATCTTACTTCAACGGGATATGGCAGATTTTTTTGTGATTTTAAGGTAGTTTGGTAGAATGACTTACTGCAGGAATTTGGATGATAAAGAAGTTATTAAAAACTACACATTTTTGGGTAAATAGAAATAAAATCCGTCAATCCTAATCGGTTTAAAATTTTAGGATTTAAGATTTTCAAAGTATTATTTAAAGAAAGATGTTAACGAGTGTATATAAAATGTATATGAATGAAATCAAAACAAAAAGCAAATTAATTAACTTTCGACGCACACCTACTCAAGTGCTAATTCTCCTGATGACCGAATAACTTTCAATTTTTGCATACTTTTGGTCAGATATCTGCTATTGATGAGATTACATACTTGACTTACAAAGCGCATTTTTTACATTCGTGAACTCCTTTAAAATAAATAATAGTTTATCTCCGATAACATAAATTATTATTTCCGTGAAAAGCTCGAAAAACGAATATTCGAGTTCAAAGACGAGCAAAAGGCGAATGGTTACTCAGCCAGGCTCGGCGCAAAAGTCCATTAATTTTATTGTTAATTCACTTCCGATTGTTGGATAATTTTGTTTGATATTTTTCTTGTGAGATAAAAAATATTCCCCTTCCTGATAATATAAGGGCTGGCAATGACACTTCCGGTATATGGCCGGTCAAATGTAATCTTTACATCCTTAGTTCTATTTGGTCTTGCTGCTTGTCATTAAATTGATATTTGTATTCACATCTATCAATATAATGTAATAACGCAAAATAAATATTTGGTGTTAAAGTCTTTAAAAAGAAATGTCTAATGTAATATTAGACGTCAATATTATCGTCACTACACGTTTGGTATTTAATTCTATGTGGACAACTTCAGGCGTACCTGTAAGTGAGATAGCACGAAAGTATTCTTTATTATTTGAGCGTGTTTATAGATGTATTCTATTTACATAATAGCTTGGTCCTGTAAATATGGATTAATTTGACGGAAGTAATTTCTCCTAATTTGGTTTGCAAACTAAGATCAGATATCTATTACACTTTGAAATAATGTAACGACAAGTTTATGGAGAAAGTTGAATTATATCAAAACTAAAGTATATAATGTCGGGTTAAGCAATAATTAGTTCTCCCCATATAAAATGCATTATTCTTTGCAAGACATATTAGCGTCATAACGATGTGTTTTAGCAATAATCGCTAAGGCAAATGTTAACCACCAAGGAAAGTACCATTAAACAAACACTAATTAAAAAAATACAATAAAATAAATAATAAAAAATACCAAACTCCTCCAGATAGTATAAATACGGGAAGGAATACTTTGCATGAAAAATTGTCCAGGTCTCTGGGGGAACGGGTCCGACTTGACCTTGTTTAAATAGACGGCACCCTACCAGACTGCTTCCGGCAGAACAAATCTTCCTTTGCTTTACATTGTTCATGTTCATAATCCCGACGTAAGTGCAATTTTAGGTATAAGTAGCATCTACATTCTAGAGAATCCTTTCTGAATCTGGAAGTCGCGATTAGATGTTAAGGGATTACCGGCGACTTTAAGGTAATAAACAATTAAACATGTATTTTTCACATCAGGTGCAAAATTTTGATAATTAGCATCATATTTCAAATAAATTTATACTTTATTTTAAGTTTTTATGCTATTTATAACTAACCAATAATCGCTAATTTCGTGAAAACTGAAATAATTTTTTACACCAAAATAACGTTTCAAAACCAAAACTTTGGTTACAATTTCTGAATCTTATAAATACAATACTATAACAGATATGACTGTCGTTATAATTTAGCATCTGTGGAAATTTAATATACGATTTTTTATGGCAGCGATAAAATATGCAGGTATTTTATTAATGCTGCCCATTTTATTTGTTACATGAATTTATTGTGTTATTATATCAATATAAAAATTAATTTTTTATTAAAATAAATATATTCGAATAATTAAAATTTGTATCCAAGTTTATATATTCAGTAAAAGTATCATTAACTTCTTCGTTTATAGTGGCAACTAAGTAATTTTAAAAGCAAAACATTCCAAACTAAAATACATGCTCACATTAGGATGCCAAATTATTATAATCTATTAAAGAAGAAAGCTGGTGTTGAATTGTTCTAAAATATGTTACGGCGGAAGACATATTTAAAATATTTAAAGAAAAGTTATCGAAAATATTTCTTACCAAACAAAAATAAATTAAAATATTGAAAAGAAATACAAGTTCAGGATAAAGGACAGAAAAGTAACTGATTAATATTTACAGTTGGAAGGAGTTAGGTTTTTATTAATAATACTTATATAATAATACACAGCAAGTACGTTAGATATAACAAGTATATAACTGAAAAGGAATTATGTAACTACCAATATTGAGTAATTACTTGCGTGGAACTACCTTATTTGAGATTCATATTATTTTAGATGATGGAGCAATTTAATAATAGCCTCGGCAAAGTGAGCAAACCTCTGCCAAAATTTTCCTTCATAAAATCAATACACACTTAAAATGAACTAAAAATGGAAATCTCTAAAATCATTAATTAGAATTTATTCACATCCCGAATATTAAAAAATAAAGAATGATCTTTTAACTTAAAGGTTTGTTTGTTAAAGATGTCTCACAACTCGGTATTACTTAATTTTTATTTATTAAGCATAAATAGAAACATGACACTGATTTACGTAATTGGAACATCCGGAAACAATTCTTGGCTATTAACAAAAAATACTTCTACTTTTTTACAATGTGATTAATATGTTAAAAACTTGTTTTTAAACAAACAAGTTTTAAAATAAGTTAAAGGCAAAATTTCCATTTACGATCAGCAAGGGGTTACAAATCATATAAAAACAATACTGGTAACCTAAACATGCTTTAGTGAATAAAGCAAATTAATACTTTTAAATACGCACATAGCTCGAGCGCTAATTCCCCTGATGATCAAATAATTTTCAACCCTGCTTGTTCAGTTACTTACCATTGATAAGAATATATACTTGAGTTAAAAAGCGGATCTTTTTACATGAATTCATCTTCAATAAAATAAATTATTATTTCCGAGAAAGGCTCAGAAAGCAAATACTCGAGTTCAAAGAAGAGCAAAGGGCGAATGGTTACTCACTCGTGCTCGACGCAAAAGTACCTTACTTTTATTGTTAATTCACTTGCAATTGGCGGATAATTTTGTTTGACATTTCTCTTGCGAGGTAAAAAATATTTCACTTCCTCATATTATAAGGCTTAGGGGCACACGTCCGGTATGTGGCCGGCAAAGTGTATTCTTCATATCCTGAAAGGAATTGATTGCGTTTTTTTATGTATCCGGGTTGTCTTTGGTCTTAATCCTTTTGGTTGAATTAATTTTTGTACCAACAGTTGTTTTAAAATAATGATGTATTTTCTCCATATGAAAATTAAATAAAGTTTTGTTCAAAGAGGTGCTTACGTACAATAACGTTCATCGAAAATATCTTTGTATATATTTTAATAATTCATATTATTTAAGAATATTTCGTCTCTTAGTTTTAATTTATGCAAACTTTTATATGGAAATTAACCATCGACGAAATCAAACGAAAGTAATTTCTTTATAAATTTGTAAAATATTTGTTTGTTTATTCACAACTAAGTAATTTGTGATTTCGTTTTTAAAATAAATAACTTAAATTCTGTAAGTTAGTTTAATAATTTAATTATCGGGAAATTGTATAAATTAAAAAAAAAATTGTTTATATAAAGAAAATTAGTAACTATGCTTGTAGTTTTATTAGATTTTATTAATATTTTGGTTAATAGTTAATTTTTACTGACGAATTCGTAACATCGAATATCCATGTAGAACCTGTCCTTTAATTTTTTGAATCATTTATTTTATATTATATATTAGTCTACTTCTGGCAAAAGAGCTAAAAAATCCATAAAAAATATTTTAATCTTCAGAAAATACGATTATACATAAAATTTCCTTGCGGTTTATATGTGTCTTTCAAAGAATTAATCTATTTTACGTGCGTTCTGAATATAAATTTTTATAAAACAAAGGTTATATCAATATTAAAAACAATTATATTTCAAAGTTTTTTAAGTATGTTTTATTAAAATGTAGAGTATAAGTTTCGTATTCAAATGTATTCTGAAATTTAATGTGAGAGTATACATTAAGTAGACTCTCTACTTAAATCGCCCATTAAGCGCATAGGTTTTAGATTTAGATTCGAATGGAACATGTTCCAAATGTTATCTTATTGTATTCGAATGAATTCAAATTTTAGCTTGTAACTATTCTATGTTAAGATACTATACTTGCTCATTATCAAAGGCTTTCATCTAGATAATATTATGTTCTTATAAAGGACCATATTTTCCATTACTGTAAAAAGGTCCATTACAATACTAAAGTACTTAGATCAAAACAGATATTTCGTGTTGTGGTTTGAATATTATAACGGCATTTGAATTTTTTATTATTTTCCTCAGAATGTTGAGAAATATGCAAAAGCAGGTTACCCTATTTAAAAATATTTCACCTCATAAATAAAAGAACTGATAATATTGTAATTGATTAAAGGTTAATATTTTAAATATTTATCTCTAAAAGAAAATAGAAACTGCTGCTATGTATGAGATTTCATGTGATTCGATACAACATAATAATCGAAGAAAGTATTTAGTGTAAAAGAGTTGTATCCAAGTTTTTAAAAAGAAATGTCAAATATTATATCGTAACTACACATCCGGTATACAGTCATATGTAGCCAAATTCAGGCGTACGTGCCAGCGAGAAAGCAGGAAAGTATTCCTTACTATTTGTGCATGTTCATAGACCATACATTTTATCTACGTAAAATTAATTTGATAGATGTAATTTTTCCGAATATAAGTTATAAACACCTTTATAAATGAAAGGATAATTTCTTATCAGAAATATTTTTTTGTAAATTAAAAATACATTGTTTTTTACAAAAGTATACCAATAAATATAAAATAGATATAAAAACAACAATTATTACACATCAATGATATCAATGAATGAACGGCGCGAGCGACTACGGTTTTCATAAGGTAAATGCACGATCGAGAAGTTTGCTATATGAAAGTGTCGCATACAGATATGCAATCCTATATATATATATATATATATATATATATATATATACATATATATGTATATATATATATATATATATATATATATATATATATATATGCTAACTATTAAGCTATGAAGGTTTATATATGTTTTTAAAGACTGAATATATTTGTAAACTCAGCTTACTAATAATATCAAAAATTACGTAATATGAGATGAAAACAGAATCTGTTTTAAAATAATCAAACAAAGCTCTTTGAAAGGACGATTCACTTGTCTGACTAAAAACAATTTTTTTTGTATCATAATATTGGAGCTCAAATTAGCCAAATGCGTTTGAAAATATTGAATATTGCCCGAATTAATAATTTAGGTCGTAAAATTTTTACACGACCTGTAACTCAGAGCATCACGCGTGTGAGAGCTGTGATGAAAAATTGAAGGAATTTAATAATTGGACCATACACGCGTTATCACATATATTTATCGCAAAATTCTAGCTTTGCGTACGAAGGTAACATAAGAGATACGTTTTCAGGCAACTACTTGCAATTCTGGTTCCAACTACGTCTTAACCCGATTAGGTCTTTATACATAATGAAACATCTTAGAATTCAACTTAATTTTCTTCTGCTTCGTGAGTAACATAGAAATAAACGATTCGTGAGTAACATAGAAATAGACGAATTTTCAATTTAACTGATTAATCCACATTTGTTTCTTTTAAAGTGAATTTAGTCGTAACAACGAAGTATGCGGAGATAATGGAAACAACATAAGAATTTCTAATTAATGAAGGAAATATGAAATAAATATGCTAAATAACAGATTTAAAAAATGGATTCCCCTAAAATATAATATTATAAAGTCATTGCAATATTTCGATTGTATTATAATTATATATCTAACTGCAAAATATAGTATGCTAAAAATATTAGTATAATTATTCAAAGGCAATTACCCATCATTCGTGAGAATTCATATTTTCCTTAACCGAATCGGAATATTTACGTTTTCGCAATAGGCCTCTGTCTACTCTCACCAAGTATGCTATAAGCTCTTGGAATATATAATATGGTGATTATAATATGAAAAATTTATAACATATTTATGTGTATTTTTAAACGTGCTAATAGACGGTTATCCCAGACACTCAGACCCGTATCAGAGACAAAATTGGCTATTTCCCTTTCACTATTGTTGGGATTATCATTCTTAAGCCAAAGTAAAAAAAAATTAAATGAAAATTACATACGGACATCGTACATACATATGTATTTATATATATATGTATATATATGTGTGTGTGTGTGTGTGTGTGTGTGCGTGTCTGTGTGTGTGTGTGAGTGTGTGTGTGTGCGTGTGTGTGTGAGAATTTATATGGTATTCCAGAAGGCATTTGCGCACTAGTCATAAAATATTAAAAATTGGCAAAATTGTAAGTTACTTATTTTTGAAGTATTATATATAAATACATAAACACGTTTTAATTTTAAAATGTTTCCACAATAATCATTCTAGCGTTACATTGATACCCAAATTAATCACTTTTTAGTTTTGTTATAAACTGTGTTGATTCCATTCCACTTATTCCCATTTTAATAGCTTCTTCCAGTAAGTCAGTTTAATATAAATACTTTAAACATTCCAATTTATACGTCCATTCCTTATATTATTTCGAGCAGAAATTCAAATATATTCAAGCAACTGAAATACCGCGACGTGCCCTGTTTTTCCTCCTAACATTTTAAATCGATATAACATACCAGAATAATACTAATTTCTTCAATTTTCATATATAGAAGGCCAGAACGAAGAACTTGTTTTAGTCGGAAATATATTGTTTTATTTGCTGATTCTTAAGTCCAGAAAATCCCAACTCTTTCAACGGCATAAACGTAAGCAAAAGGATACATCCAAAGGTAAATCTATGTAAGCATATTAGGATGTGTTTTTTTTGAGGGCAATTAGTAAAGCTTTTCTTATTATTGAAATATAGTCGAGAGGGAGTTGTAAAGTAGTATACATTGCAACATATTTTGTTTATTCCACATACAATGTGTGCTGATTTAGGCACTTTGTCACGATTCGTAAGGATATATTTGTATATTTAATCGACTTCAAAAAAAGGTTAAAAAAAGTCAGAATCTTTTTTCAATGTATGTCTAGCGACAATTCTTTACCGAGGGAACCCATTTGGGTGATTCTTTTTTTATTTGAAATAGGATAATTTAGGGGCGATCCCAAGTAAACGTGATGATGATCTGATTATGAGACATGGAAATGAACGATGAAATTCCTTAACGGATACTGGCTACACGTAGTTGTTACTTTGCAAAATAACAAGATATTTGCTACAGGTAATTGTTACTTGGCAAAATAACTGCATCACAGGTCTGGGTCTGGTGATGTGTTCTGGGGTTAACGCATGTTAGTAAATTAACGATGATTAAAGATATATATTACTTGTTGTTGTTATTTTGCAAATTAACTACACCGTTGGCCAAGTCAAAGTCTGATGATGAGATCTGGAGGTGAATAATGGATCTCCCTAACGATGATAGTAAAGTAAACGTGATTCAAGATATTAGCTACCGGTAGATGTAACTTTATGAAATAACTACACAATCGACCATATCAGAGTCTGTAGATGAGCAATGGAACTCTTTATTGGATAATAATGAATCAACCGTAATTCATGATATTTACTACTGGTAGTTTTACTTTGCAAAATATCTGCACCATCGATCAGGATAATGATGAGTCCTAAAGATGAGATAATTCAATTTATTTACGGTGAAGTAAATCAATCGTGATTCAATATTTTTCCCACTAGTTATTTTTGGTTTTATTTATTACTTTGCAAAAGCTGATGTTGTATTTCGAATACAGAGAACGGAAGTCCTCAATGTCGGGTGTGAATGTACTAGCTTTTGCCAATCACTTTTAATAATTAGACAATATTCTAGGAAAGAAAATAATTGAATGTTAACTACAGTACCATGATTAATATTATTAATCACCAAAATTTCTAAAATAAAATGTCTTTTAAAAGACCGATTTCAAAAATGTGGGTGCTAAAAAGACAAAAATAATTAACAAAAAATAAGTACTTACGTACGTAGAATAACTACTTATACGCAATAAATATTTAAGTTACTTATTTTTGAAGTCGGTGTCAGCACTGTCGACGAACTTTAACTATTTAATTGTTTTACTTTATTTATAATGTAAATTTAAAACCTTAACTCTGATGTACCTATAATAATGAATAGATCATAAATGCCGTATTTAAAATATAAGATTTTATATTTGTTTAAGTTGAGAAGTGGTGCCAGCACCGATTTAAAAAATAAGCAACATAGGTATTTATTGCGAATGAGGCATATATTTCAAATTAATCAGGATTTATACATAAAACTTTACTTACATGTCAAACTTTGTAAAGCAATTTGATTTTAATAAATATTCATAAATTATCAAAAAAAAATATACAGAAAAAAATGTACAATGCTTTAACGGAGTAATAACAAATGGTCTGCACTAAGTGTAATTGTTCTTCCCGTGTTCTTCTTTTTGCGATATTTGTTACGAACAATTTTTTATGAATTTGAAATTTAACTTCATTTTATTTATTCAAGTAAGTTATTTTTGCAATGCAAACGTTTTAGAATGATTCATTATCGACTATCAATACTCGACTGGCTAATTTGAATTGACTTCTTTCATTTGATATTCACAGATTCCATTTATAAGTTTATCAAGACTAATAAAACAGCAAACATACATCACGTTACTGTACCTGATGCTCAGATGCAAATTTTACAGTATATCGGTACCTATAACATAAATATTCATAAACAAATCTCTGTACAGCCGAGGTGGAATAAATAACTTGTCAAGTGTGTACAAGCTAATTTACAGCGTTTTTATCGTGAC
Organism: Druceiella hillmani; assembly: GCA_039881145.1. Classification (NCBI taxonomy): domain Eukaryota; kingdom Metazoa; phylum Arthropoda; class Insecta; order Lepidoptera; family Hepialidae; genus Druceiella; species Druceiella hillmani. The sequence goes on from JAYKKI010000034.1 coordinate 9,780,799, forward strand.
AAGGTTTGATATAGAACATAGCGATAACAATCCCCTTCCTCAATGTATTGTTTACAATTACTGTTTGAATTTATTGCTCGTACTTTTACAATACGAATGTGAAACAGTAACTTTGTACTATTTTAGTTTTATGTCTTCTGCGCTGGGTTTATAAAAGTAATAGAATACAAAAATATTACTTTTGAGTTTGGTCTATTTGTCTATTCGTGCGTTTATTTGAATACGCATCACGTATAAACAACGGACTCAATTCATATGAATTTTTTGAGAATATTTAATATAATTCATTGGAATTGCTGTAATATAACAACAACAAAGAAATAATTACAACCCGACGTGTAGTAATTATATTAAAATATGGTATATCTATGTATAATAATAGAAAACGTTATGCGTATTTTAAATCGTGAAATTTTGATATTCAGTAATACAGTGGCGAAATGGGCATGGCCAGAATTGAATATGGAGTAGTGTGGGAAGGATAGGTGCTTAAGTAAGCAATTTGAATGCGGGTAGATGCTTAAGGACAGATGTCGTTGTTCATCTCCCTTTGCATATAATTTATTTCGATGTTCTTTCCATTCGATATAACCTTATTTTGTTTCTTCAATTTGTTTAAAATTGAAATGTTTTGTCAATATGTATTGTCAAATTTAATTGCATTTGTATATTTAATGTTAGGCTGCATAAATTTTTTTATTACTTTAATATCTCCAAATATAATAAAATTATGGAATTACCCTTTGTATATATTAACGCTATTCAGAAAAAAATATTTAGGGGAACTTACGAAGGTAATGGGAAAAAAATATAGTTTTGGAATTTTTTTCCGTTTTTTTGCGTGTTTTTATACATGCGTCGCGTAAAAGTTACTAAACCAACTCGAAACAGATTTTTAGAATGTTCTTAATAAAAATATAAGGATTGAAACGAAGTTATATTTAGTTTTTATTTCTTCGTATTAGGTTTACTTCATCAGATGATAGAAGAATTTAATATTTTTAAAAATTCATTTACAATGCATTAGTAAAGAAAAAAAGAAAATGAGCTCCCCAACTCATGGTAGTCTCACAAAAATCCATTGTATCTACATTCATCAATAGAGTGTAGCCAGAGGTGACATATGGAGTTGCACGGAATTGATAAAGGGTTTGCTTAAGCAACCAAACTACGGAGCAGGTTTAGGTCGTCTTTCGCACATAAAATATTTCGATGCTCTACATATTCTTGATAAGCTTACTGGTTTCCTCAAATTCTGGAAGAGTTTAATATATTGTAAATATTTATTATTAGAATTTTCTACTGGTCCATTTGATTGGGTCTTGAGTCTCATGTAGTCTCTTTATCACAACAGATCATTAAAAAAGAATATATGAAAATGTTACGTTTCAATGCAAAGAGTAATTAGTTGGAAAAGAAATATTTTTATAATCATTATAATTTATGGTATTATATTTATTAACATTAAAATTATCGTAATAATATTTTGTGACGAGTTGAATATTTTTATATGTGACAGAGGTGGCTGGTACATCAACACATTTTAATATACCTTTCCTTCGTATATTCAATCTATCTTTAATTTAATACCCAAATTAATGAAAAGTGACGTACTTTATTCCGATGTTGATTTTCTGAAGTTATAGACCCATTATAAGTCTTTTTCCCATTAATGAGCCTTTCTGTTTTGCACCGCATCAAAAGAGATATTGCCAATACAAAATGAGATTACTGAAGTGCAATACGGCATTGCGTCAGACGCTCTACGGCTACCGACCTTTCCTGTTTAGTGGAGTATCTAGTGCAAAAACTTAACTAAATGTGTCATGTGGTCACAGCATATTTTTATTACCAGGCTTTCGATTTTAAAACAAATTATCAGTAGTTAATATCTACTATGCAACATTATCATATGTCTTTGTCTTTTATACGCATTTGTATTTTTTGGTTAGAGATAGTGCTAAATATAAAATACGCAACATTAACACAAACTATTTGATACACTTATCTTTATTTTCCATTAAAGTTGATATTTAGTAGCGCAAAAACTATGGAAATTGAACTTGTTTTTGTTGAGCTGTAAGAAAGGTAAGTTGTAATTTCGTTGGCAACAGTAGTGCAGCACGTGACTACAGAAAATCAAGCAAGAGATTAAGAACGAGGAAGGGAAAACATATAGGAATGAGCAACCACTCGCAAATCGTTAGTTACAAAGTAATTTGATTTTTCGCATCATGAGTTTTATTTTGGTCATAAAATAAAACGAGTCTTTTTAACTTTACGATTGTTTAGAGATTCCTTAAATACTTTTGTATGTGAAATCATACTATCATCATATCAAATGTAAAACCGTGATTATTTACTTTCATGATTAATTCAAATACAAATTTGAAAACAAAAGTATAGTTTTCTACAATACATTAACAAAACGTACTAATGTTTAATATTTTATCGTATTGTTAAGGTCTTTGATGTCAAATAATACTGTACTGTAAATTATAGTACCTACCTAGTTTAATATATATATATATATATATATATATATATATATATATATATATATATATATATATATATATATATAATGACATTTCACGAAGAATCAATGACCAATGACATTAAAATCAACGTAATTGTAATAAACCATTACATACATTCTAAATATACTTTACTTATTTCTAAAAAAATCATGCCCAACTCCTAGGTTACCTTAAATGCTGGACATATGTACATATGGACATATGTACAAGTACTAAATATACCACAAACAACAGTGCACATAACATGTAAAATAATTAATAAAACATTAAAAATCTTATAATCATTCAAATTAAACATAAAACCAACCAATTATCAAGAGTGAAATTCCAAGCAACTTCACAATCGCATTCCTAACGCAGTCAATAGATTAGAAAAAAGGTATAACATTTGAAACGGCTAGCAATAGCTCGTTAATGAAAATAAGAGCGTGAAAACTGGCGAGATATTTTTTGCGCCATAGACAGATAAAATAAACTGTAACTCCAACATTTCACATAACATCAATTAGTATAAAGTATTACTAAACTCAAGATCGAGGGGATATCAACATAATTATTTAATAATTTATAAAAAATGCAGGATCAAAAGCAATTCTCTTCGGAGTTGAAGTAAATTACATCTAACCGCGCCAATTGTAAAATCTGAATTAAACATATGGAAATATTACAATTACTTTTTTATGTAAAAGCTTATTAAACTTTATAAACACTTTATTCAACACAAATATAAAAGTTGCTTTATGTGAATGATTACATTGGTTTCCGAGATACTACGGATTAAAGAATTACATAAGATCACAAGACGCGCGATATCGTGTAGCATCCTGTAGGCTTTCTGACAAGTTTCAATAATGTGATCATAAAGTGATAAATGATTGTCTACAACTACATCGAGATACGATACGGATGGTGCCCTTTCGGGTGTCGTTTTATTCAATTCACAGTTCAGCATCGAGGGTATTCGTTGGTGGGAATACGTCATAGTATTGTAGCTATTGGCCCAGATTTCATTGAACTATTGAGTCGATATTACTTTGAAACATCTCACAATCAGATTGATTTATCTTCAAATTTATTTAGAGTTAAAATGATTATCACCAAGAGTATGTATGAGTAGATCTCGTCTAAGCGTAAAATATTTAATTCAAAATTATTTCACAACGTTCATTTATTTACACATTCTATTTTTTTATTGTATTTGTACAACCTAATGATGGGAAGTTCATATTTGAGGTTCTGTAACGCATGATTTTGGACTCCATTCGTGTTACTGGATGAATTTCTTGCCTAAGTTTAAAATATATTTACTTGATGTCGAAAGGATAGAGTTTGAGTTAATAATAATATTAGTAAGTTATGTTACTTATTGACCTGCCATGAAAATTTTACGAGTTTGCGACCGCAGCCTAATAAAAAGATTAGTATAAATAATATGCGTAGCATATCCTTAATTTCCTTTCTTTTTGGTTTCCAGAAATTTTGGTAACATTTTTTAATATTGTTATTGTCTATTGAAATCTAGATAAAAGGTTTATATTTTGTATTTATATTGAAATAGGTTATTTTTATTTATTTACGTCCGCAAAAAGTGTTGATAATATTTTTAGTGTTATCATTGTTGATTGAAATCTAGATAAAAGGTTTATATTTTATATTTATATTGAAGTAGAATGCAAATAACTTTTGGTTATTCTAAAACTAAGAATTTTCAATTCTAAGTTTTGTAAAAAATGTAGAGGAAAAAAACTTAATATATTTTTTAATAAAAATTATAAAAAACAAGGTGACATTTAAGTTGTAATTGAATGTTCATATTTAAAATTTCTTGAGATCTGTGGATGAAAAATTGAAGAGGTATATGCACGTATTCATATTAAAAGATGAATGTAAGTTTAACATATATTAAAAGTTTTTTCCAGTGATGCAGCCCTTAATAACGTAAACGTATATCGCTCGCTTTTCGAATTGTATTGAAGTCACATTCATATTACGTATTTATGTTATTTGCTACGAATTAATTGATATCCCAATAAATGGCATATATTGTAAAACGTAATGCTCACAGTTCCGAAAATGCAGAAACTGTGGATTTCTAAGAGACAGGCCGACGAACGAACAGTCAAGCTGACGAACAGACTTGGCGAATTCTTCTTTGAATACAGAACTCTAAAAGTGGTAATGTACATCGTGCACTTCTGCCAAATATTTCGTATTAAATGTAAAATTAAAACAAAACCAACTCAAGAACATACAATTTCTTTATTAACCCGGTCACGTAATTTCACTGACTGTTAAGTTATAATGAAGCGGCTACATGGTTCTAACAAACATTTTCATAGGTAATAGTTAGTAGCACGAGGTAAGTTAATTAATGTCACATTCTAGAAACAGGGTATAAAATAATATATGTAAAAATCGACAGGGTGTAAACTAGTATATTCAAACTAATGTAAAAAAGTCTTTTTTTCGAAGTTGAACCGAAATTATATTATTTACAAATAACTAAAAAAAAATAAATTTGCCCAGATGCAGCAATAAAATACGTTTAAAATATAATTTGCAAAAAAAATCTTATAACTGCAACTAAAAACTAATTGCTACATCCAGACACAGATTAGTCTCCTTTATGAAAATAATTTCCCTTTGCAATATTCAAAACCTTAAATATTGTATAAATATTGAAAATATTTGACGTTAATTTTGTACAAATTCCTTCTAACATAATTTTTAACGACTAAATGAAACTACGTGATGTAGTATTATTTTTACTTAATTTAAATTCTTTACCACGACTTAGGTTTCCTTTTATGATAACATCTTCAGATGGGCAATGTGTAAAGAATATTTTAAGTATGTTTTATTGCTATATCTCGGCAAATTATTTTTTCTAGTAATTTGTAAATAATAAAATTTTGGTTTAACTTCGAAGGGAAAACTTTTTTATATTTAGCTTAAATATACTTTTTTGCCCTCTGTTGGCCTTTACATATTACATCTTATGCTTTATTGCTTTAAAATGATATCACGCACAACGACGGAAATAATTAAGTTAGCTTCTTTTTTATCAGAATTAAAAAAAATCTTGTCCAGCACCTTTAAAAATTGCCCACCTAAAGATATTGTCATCCAACGAAACCATGTCGTGTTAAAGAATTGAAATAAAGCTGAAATAATACTACATCACGTTGTGAAAAATTAAATATCATATAAAACTAAAATTACATTATAAATGAACATAAACAATGATAAAGTTTCAAGGAAAGTAACATTTTTATGCCAAAATACGGCATTTATGCATGTTCAGCATAATTATGTTCGTCATTCATAGAATTAATTGTTCCACTTATGTGTTTTATTTGTACGTTGTGTGTTTAGAATTTTAGGATAAACTAATTAATATTTATTACACATTGGAATAACATATCATATTTTTATACGATTTCATTATCATGTCGTTAAAAATATTTTAATAATATAATAGATCAAGACAAGTATATCATTTTTAATAAATAATTTTCATTAGTATAACTATCGAAAAAAATTTACGATAACAAAGCTTTTACAAAAAAAAACAAGCAACTAATAGATGTATATTTTATGTAAGTAGGGAAAATTAAAAGTATATAAAGAAAGAATTATATTAATTTTTTCATAGAATATGTATGAAAAATAAGTGACAGATAATTATAACTATTAATCACATTCCAAAAATAAGTTATTTAGATAAACAAACCAAATACTATTTATTTATACATGGAATTTACATTACAAAATGTATATTGACACAAAAGCAATACCAAAAAATCTTAAAATTATGCAAAAAATTCATTGCAAGACTCAAAATACATAGGTTTTTGAGAAACCGATTTTTAAAAATGTTTTTCGATGCCGATACTGAAGCATCCAATATCGATATTTACAATACTTTAAATATTACTAATAGTCAAATACTTTTAATATTACTAATAGTAAATATTAATAATAGAATTATAATAATGAGAAGAACTTGTATATCTTTAATATTACGAGCTACTCTAATATCCATAATGTTATGAAATTTCATTACAATAAGAAATTATTTAATTTCATTCTTGCTTCCCTAAATACTTGCTTCACGTATCTAAGGTTGTGTTTATAATTGCTTTTTTTAATACTTACCAATGAATACGATGATAAGCGGATTTCTTCATCGAAGTTATTGAAGAAGTTACCCAATCCAATAACTAGGCCGTAACTTTTTATAAGTAAATATATATAATAAAACTTCTTGCTGAAATTTTTTTCTCAACAAAAAGTTTCCACGTTTAGAATATCAGAGATAAGAAAATATTGAAATTGATTGCACGGACTTTCACATATATATAGTACTTAAGTTAGAAGTTTTGGTATACACCGATACAAAACCACTTAATCTATGATTTAGAAAAATAAGACAATACCATTCAATCTTTTTGCAACCAGAAATCAGTCTAAAGGAAAAATCATTTAATTTTTAAAGTATATTTAACTGAATTTAATATAATACATTCCTTTAAAATACACTCTGAATTCACTTTAAATGTCATTAAAATTTTAAAGGTTACCTCATTTAATTTCTATCCCCGTTGTAAATACTGGGGACAGGTAAAGTAATGAAAAAAATAATGATTTACACTGAGTTGAACTGGTGTACGGAATATTTTGCAGAAGAATATTTATTTCTTCGGAATTATAATAAGATAATAATCTTAATTATTAAATAAATAAAAATCTTTTTTTTTTAATTTTCTTCATTTTCTAACACCTTAAACACCTTAAAAGGTATTCATGGGTGTTAATTCTTAGTTATCATTAGCTATGGTTTTCAAAACTGAATTATACATATATATATATATATATATATATATATATATATATATATATATATATATATATATATATATATATATATATATATATATTCTTAATTTTATTTCCATGGCAGTAACTTAAAACTGTCACCAAATTATAATCGAAGGTAAATAAAAAAAATTACTTTGTTTAATCTAATTTTATGAATGATAAAATTGAAATGATATTAAATTTTTATTAATCTTGCTTTTTAAATTAACGTTCTTATTTTATTTCAAGGTAATGGAACAATACAACGGTTTTTATATTTTAGAAGCCCATTGAAACCGCAAAAGTGGTTAAAGTCTTTGAAGCTACCAATTGTTAGCACCAAGATAATAGTTTTTTTTTTATTTTCACAGATAACAAAAATAAAATAAAATTTACTCATCTGATTGCTCACAAAATCATTAAAATATCGACAAGAAAATATTACTATATATGGTTTATTTTGGTGTCTTTTTTAAAATATCAGTACCCAATTGTGAAAGAAGTTTTACATTTTTAATTTTGGTATGGAATATTTAAAACTTCTTTTATGATTGGGTATCCGGATATTTAAAAAAAATGATCTGGTAAGCAAATTTCAAAAATAAATAATTTGTCGTACTTTGAAGCTGTTACTCGTATTATAATCTCGCTACTCGCATTTAAAATATAAATACACACATCATTTTCTGCCTCATGAAGTACAAAACTTGTATATATATATATATATATATATATATATATATATATATATATATATATATATAACTTTTTATTGTGACCGTAATATTGTAATATTTTATTTTATTGATTTATAAAACATTTATATGTTTGCGCTCATAAAAAACCAATACTTAAACCATTCCGCTCAACCCTTGCTCTATAAATATAAGCAGTTTTAACCAATTTTTTGGAAAAGTATTAGGAAAAGTTCTTTTCTAACAAAATTAATTATGAAATGTTATAAAGCATATGTAATACTAACTTGCGGAATAATTTACCAAGTTCTATGAGATCATTCATGACAAAAATAAAATTATACTTTTTTATGCTTGCTTGTTTCCGAAAAAATGGTCGAATTGTAATTATGATGGTATTAATAAGAAAACAAAACTTATAAGTGCTTTGTATTTTTAAAATACCTTTAAAAATAATCATTGTATTGAATTCTCGTTGCTTATTCAATTCAGATTATATAAATTCATATCAAAATAGATATTACAGAAAGAAAACAATATGTTATTGAGAATTTAATAAGATAAACTTAAAAATGTTAAAAATTATTCGTTTGGATTTTGTTTTAATTTTCTTGCTTCAGCTTCTTGGTAAATTAAAATGCTATTTTTCTCTATTCGCAGAAAGACCTACTATATAAGAGCATTGTCACGAAAGTAATTTGTTTCGTTTAATCAAAGCACATAAAGGAAATTGTATGTGTACTCTTAGACTGGAATTGACTTTGTCTAGCGTGAAGAAAATTAAACGCAAAGAAGAAAGTTACGAATGGGAAAGAAAATCCGAAACTCTGCAATTGGAAGTCCATTTGATTAACAATTTTCTTAAAATAAATATATATAAAAGGAGTATTTATATTAGGTTACTTTGTATTGATAAAGGAGCCTTTCTAAGGGTTTTAGAACGAAATTAAATATCACGTATACTTAAGGTAAGAAATTATCTGATGTGAATAAGAATTTCAAATGATATACCTTTGTGTTCTAATAAAATAATAAACAATTACATAATTATTGGTCTTAATTAAATTATGAACAACAATATCAAAATTATTGTTAGCAATTATCACCGTAAACTTGCCGTAAATTCTGTGTATTCATAAAAATCTACTTCATTTATAAACTACCTAAGTAAAATCAATATAAACTACCTGAGTAAAATTTGACTTAAGCGTATATTAAGTGATATCTGATTTCCTGTAAATAGTCTTTGAAAAACGCATCTTTGGGTATTTATCATTTATAATTGTGGTATCAGTTGTGTAGAGATATAATTTTTTTCTTTTGAATAACGCAACGCATATTTTTGTTAATAAAATATATTACTCATTTTGCATGGACAAAAAGTTTGAGATTGTAATGTTATCAAGTCTGACTAAAATAGTAAGACACAAATTAAAATCTTTGTAAAATATTTCAAATGAAGCTATGTCTAGGACCGAGTATAACCAATGCCCAAACCTTTTCCAAATATTTTTCATCCATCAATTTTGAAAAGGACGATCCAAAAGAAGCTTCCAATTCAAAAAATTATAAGAATGTATTAAAATGTTAGGAGTTTTTACGGCGGGACTAACTTATTTGGTTATATGTCAACGTTGATTCTCTAAGAGTCTACTGAAACCATCAAAATGAATGACTTGGTTATACAGTAGTTGCCAAGAGAAAACTTCATAAATATTTTTAAACTACTTTCAGAAGATCGATAAATTTAGAATGAAAAATATTTCTCATTCCACCAGAAGAAAGAGATTTGCAGAGTTAAATAACATATTTCTTTTTACTTCAATTTTCATTGTTTTACAAATAAGCATCACCCAAAATAAAAACAATAGTTGGTCTCCTCCGTACCGTGGAACATTTTTATTATCAGTTAGTATTTATTTCAAGATCACCCCTGAATACATTTTGAACCATATCTGCATGGTATTTAATTTAGGATCGTAACCTAAGTATTAAACATACAGAGAAAACTGGGCATGCAATTTATAGCCGCATTCGATTTAATTCTTTAATAACACCGTTGACCTAAATTTGTACTTATTGCAATACTCATCTCTGTTTTACTCCAAGAGAAATTTTGCATGATAAACTCATATTTTAATATCTTTAGTTCATATTCCACTAAAAGATACATACATTATGAACAATATATTACCTTTCTTAACAACGTGTGTTATATCGGTTTTACAAATTTTAATTTCAAGTTAAGTAAATTTATTTAACGCTTTTATAACTGTTTCTTGTAAAACGGCAAAGTAAACTTAACATGTCAAAACTATGCAAGTATATTTTCAGCTTTTAATCGCGATAACCACAAAACTCGTAACGAGGTTTGTAGAGCGCGATTAACTCGTTTCCGTTATTTGTGTGTTTTACACGTGACATTTTAATTTATCGCGTGTACTCAAGGAATATATTGCAGGTACAAATGCAGCTCGCATTTGTAACAATTTAATTCCATAAATTAAAAATTTTAAAGTAAGACGTGTAAAAATTGCCAATTATGATAAAATACACAATGTACAGATATTTAAATAAATTATTTGTTAGTTTAAAATAATATGTTTTTAATTACAGAAAAAAATATACATGGAACACAGTGTCTTTAGGTAAAAATGCATTGAGCTAAATACCATTTACCAAAAAATTGATAACTATGTAATAATAAAAAATAAAAAACAAAATAAAATACGAACAATCATAACTTACTTGAAAACATAGCAATTTACCTTTTTCTTCAAACAAATAAAATGCAATTTTTAGGAAAAATATTATTTCCGAATTAATAAAAATGAAGCTCTATTAGTAACCATATCGTCTCCTATATTACAAGTACTGTCTTACACTCAAAATATCTTCAATATATCCCATGCGTCTCATTCTGTTCGACATCGCAATCTATTTACGGCTCGATACCCCGATATATTTAAAATATATTTTTAAACTACGATTGTTTTCGACAAGCTTCTCGGACAGCTGTAAAGAAATATTTGTTGTTACAATATAAATATGTGTATATACTAATCTAGGGACTTAGTTTACCAGAATTATTTCTTCACATATGATTTATTTTCTTTAAACTAAATTCGTGTTTAAGTTTATTGCAAAATAAATGTCATAATATTATTACTTTACAAAATTGATGGCAAATTGTGTAAAATTAATAACACAAGTACAGGTAAAGATTATTACATATGTGATCATGTATTTGATAATTGCTTAAATGTTTTTTTATTTATCCTTTGTCATATATTCTCTGAGTTAGCGAAAATATTATTATATAACTGTGATTACTGTAAATATACTGCGATAATATTTTCCTGATAATATTTGCAGTATTTTTATAAATACATTTTCTATATAAATAACACTGAATACGGTCGCCAATTAAATCGGAAAACGATATATGATTGTGAGTTATTTGAAAAAGGTAATTATTTGAAGCTATACATGTCGATTAAAAGGGCACGAAATATTAAAATCTGATACTACTTATGACATAAAGTCCTTGAGGGAATTTGAGGGGTTATGATTAATAACCGTACTGGAAACATAACAAGCCTATCATGTAACAGCGTATGCGATCAGGTGTAATTTTATTGAGAAGTATCTTGTGTCATAAAAAGTATTATGCATAAAATATTTAGAGCAACAAGTTTACCGAGAAAATTCGAATATATTTAAATTACAGTTTTGGACGTCAGGCTGTCATGTTAAATTTTCCTCATAAAAAGTGCATTATTTTTTTTCAAATCGTGATGGAATCATTACCGGGATATTTTAGCAATAATCGCTCCAACAAACCAAACAAGAATACTTGTTACAAAATAATAAAATTAAATATAATAAAATACGTACTACAATAAACAAATCAATTCAATAAAAAAAAGCCAAAACTCCTCCAGAATAAACAAATACATTAATAAATCCCTTGCATGAAAAATTGTCGAGGTCCCTAAGGAAACGGTGCTGGCTCGGATCTTAATATTAGACTCGGGTAGGCCACGTATTTTCCTAAGAATTGATGACCCAGAAAACCGCTTCAATAAAACCTTCCCTATGTAGCTCTAACAAATTTGTTACCCCGGATTCGAGCCCTCTATTACAGTACGAGGTCGGTCTATTTATTTGGAATATTGTCTAATCTATAATTAATCTCGGTGCTATTTCGTCTATCCTGTTCATCTCTCTGTCCCTTGAATATTGTAGGTCGTATTAGGTTCTTGCAAGCATGAGTCGAATAATAATTTTGTCGCTTGAACGTCACGTCAGTTTGGATTGTTCGTACGGGATTGAAGCAATTAGTTTACACGTATTGTATCAGTTTATGTCATTTTAAAAAAATATTTTTTCTGTTACGTATAAGATATTGCAATATTTGTAGTTTGGTAAACAGTTGTAAAATTTTATAAAAATTAATTGCAGTTTTAACTTATATTTTATATTAAAAAAAAATAAAACCTACATTCGGAGATAAAGCGCAATAGATGTTAACGGACGGTGTATTATTATAAATACTCTATAATATTTTAATAAATGTTAAAAAATTATTGAAATAAAAATTAATTAAGAAGTGTTGTCCCCTGTAGAGAATAGTACTATACAAAAGTTTCGAACAAGTTTAATGAATATAAAAAGTTCCCAATTTTTACATTTTTAAGTCGATTTTATCTTTATTGGTGAAAGTTATTAGAATGTTATATTGCAGTGACGTGTCTTTATCCTATTCCAAAATATTTATTTTTATCTGTCTACTTGAGACCTAATAAACCTCCTCGCTTTTGTGAAATATAAACAATTTATATGAGATATATACCATATACCGCTCGTATTTGTAGTTTGGTTGTAAGAATATTGATGGGTATGAGGGGCATCTATAGTATAGTGAAGCGTTTTTAATTTGGAAGTCGCTATTAGATGTACAAGGGTTGCAAACGTTTACAAAGGGAAACAATTACATACGTATTTTTTCCTTTGGAGAAAAAATATTTTGTTATAGGAAATGTATAGCATTTTATATAAATGTATATTAGTTCGTGCGGTTACATATTATATTTTTCGGTCATTTAGGGCCGCGGTTTATAATCGGCTGATAATCGCTTATTTAGCTGTAAGTAAAATTATAATGGTTTGTCTCACACAAAAACAACATTCACTACAAAGCGTTGTTATTGAAATACGACAATATTTCTTTTAAGTTTTATACCAAACTTCACCTATTTTATAATTTATAAATCATATAAGTACTAATAACTGTCATAGACACGGCTCTTGGAACTACCTATTATGTATAGAAGTCAAATAAAGTTTTTGTTATGATTGCGATAAAAGACAGAGATTTTATGAATACTACTTGATTTTTTTAAAACAATAGTTTATATCGTTATGAGTTAATGTATTAATTATCTGTTAAAGTAAGTACATTTGTTGTACTGAAATTTTATCTAAATTTACAGGTTCCCAAAAAGTTATCTTTAACTTCTAGACATATTTCTCTTTCCCATTAAGGGAAGAAGAAAAAGACGCCAATTTTTTATAGTCTGCTGAGTAAGAAATCCAGCATTAAATTGTTTTAAAACGTATTAGCAAAAAAAATAATTATAAAAAATAACAGAAAACGTTTCTTATCAAATAAAAAAATCAAAATATGGAACCGAAATACAAATACAAGATAAAGACAGAAAAGTAACTGATTAATATTAATACGTATATTATTACCAAACCGTTCAAAATTAGGTCATTAAAAATACATTTTCTCGTGATCATCTTTGAATACACTGATTGTTATATTTTATCTTTGTCTGCAATTTTCAGCTATGCCGTTACCGTATTAAAGTACAATAATACGCAATAACCATGTTGGAGTTACACTTAAAAGGAACTAGTTTTTTATAAATAATGGGTGTATAATAATACACAGTATATACTTTGAATGTATTAAAGTATAATATTTATATGGAATTATATAAATGTTAGACCTGACATTACTTAAAAAATGGTATTATTTAAGATAGGGTAACAATTTTTAAATGCGTACCATAATGAACAAACCTTCGCTAAATTTTCCTCTTAAAATCAATTGAAACTGAATGTGAAACTGAAAATATCTAGGATCTAACATAAACATTTCTTCGCATTTTGAAAACTAAAATAAAGAATGATCTTTAAATTTAACGTGTCGGTTAAGACCGAAAATGTTTCACATATCGGCACCACTTAATTTATTTCAATGCGCATAGAATAGAAACCTGAATTTACTTCTTTAATGCAATATCGATGAAATATGTGGATATCGTTCCTGGTTATTCATTCACATCGACTTTATTAGAATGTTATTAATATAACAGAAAATTATTTTTTTAATCATTCAAGTTTACAAATCGTACTAAAACAATTATGTGATGATCCTAACCTAAACATGCTTTAATCAAATCGGATTATTTCATTATTTTATTTGTGTTATTTAAATTATTACAAAAAATTATCGACGATATTCCAGGTATGCTCCGCGCCATAATTCAACGGGAGATGGAATCTTTTCAGAATTTCTGTCATTATGAAGTAGTTTAGTAGAATAACTTACTTTGAGAATTTTGATAATAGTAGAGTAAGCAAAAAGTTACATATTTATGGCTAAATAGGAAAATAAATCCATTATTTCTAATTGGTTTGTAACTTTTAAATTTAGGATACTTGAAGCATTATTTGAAGAAATATGTTAACGCTTGTATATAAAAATTAATATCGATATAATCAAAAGATTAGGCCAACTAATAACTTTACACACTTCAGCTCTAGTATTACTTCTTCTCACGAAGAAATAATTTGGATATCTGCTTGTGCATATCGTTGGTTCACATACCTGCCATTGATAATAATTCATACTCGAGTTACAAAGCGTGTCTTTTTACGTGAGTTCATCTTCAATAAAATAAATTATTATTTCCAAGAAAGGCTCGGAAAGCAAATACTCGAGTTCAAAGAGGAGCATAGGGTGGATGGTTACTCACTCGTGCTCGACGCAAAAGTCCTTTACTTTTATTGTTAATTCACTTCCGATTGTGCGGATAATTTTGTTTGACATGTTTCTTGTGAGGTAAAAAATATTTCACTTCTGGATATTATAAGGGTCGGCGATCACACATCCGTTACGTGGCCGGTAAAATGTATTCTTATTATCCTCAAAGGAATTATTGACTCGTTCATATGTTCGAGTTATCTTGATCTTAATGGTTGTCGCTAAATTGATTTTTGTAAGAACGGTTATTTTAATATTGTCTTTATATTAAAATAAAATAAAGTTTTGTACAAAGATTCGTTTATATAAAATAACTTCAATAGAATATATCTATGTATATATTTTAATAATTGTACATATTTATGAATATTTCATCTCTTAGTTTTAATTTATGTAAATTTTTGTCTTTAAAATAAATTGACGAAAATAAATATTTTATAAATATATTTAAAATTTCTTTATTTATTCACAATATTTCTTTATTTATTCATAGCTATACCTCCGTTTTTAAAATAAATAGTTTCAGTTTTATAAGGAACACAAAAATTTAATTATCGAGAAGTTATATAAATTAAAACAATATTTGTTGAAACAATATTTTGTTTAAGAAAAGAGTATTAGAGCTTATGCTTGTGAGTATATTAGCTTCTTTTGACAGTTTAATTAATAGTTAGTCTTTACTTATGAATTCATAACATCAAGTATCTAAGTGGAAATTGTACTTTAAAATTTTTGTACATATATTTTATATTAAATGTTAGTATATTTCTACCAAGAGAGCACGTTAAAAATATTTTAACCTTTAATATTAATAAATTTATTCTGCAATATATATAAAATTTCATCGCGGTTTAAATGGGTCTCCCAAAGAATTAATCTCTTTTACGTGCGTGCTAAATTAATATTTCGAAGAAAAGGAGGTCATGCCAGTATTTAGAACAATTATATTTCAATAATTTCTGTGTGAGTATTATTGAAATATAGAGTGTTAGTATTAAAACTATTAGTATTGAAATCTATATAAATTATCCGATCCGCGCACTAAGTTTATACCTTTTAAATTTAGATTAAAATTATTTCAATTGTTCAAATGTTAGTCTTAATGTATTCTAAATGAACTATATTTGATAATTATCTTAGACTTCCTACTTTTATCTAGGTAATATTATCTTAATTAATAAGGAATTTTTTTTTCATTATTGGGAACAGGCCCATTACAACTTTTAAAGTAGTAAAGGAAAACTAATTTTGCGCACTATACTTTGAATATTATAATATAATTTGCATTTTCATTCGTTAAACGATAATGTCGGGAACTGTAACATTGAAAAGCAGATCAAACTAATTGAAGGTATGTAATTTTGTCACTAAAAAAACTGTTAATATTTTAATTAACTACGTGTTAATGTTTAAAATATTTATTCTAAAAAAAGTAAAGTAATGTTAAAAAAAATAAGTTACGTATACGATTTCATGTGTCGGTATTATGTAATAATGGAAAGATAATATTTGGCGTAAATGATTTCTGTCCAAGTCTTTAAAAAAAATGTAATATATTACATCGTCGCTACCCATCCGGTCTACAATAACAAATGGCCAAATTCAGGAACACGTGTAAGTCCCCCATCTCCCACGTGTTCCTGAATTCAAGCACGATAATTTTCTTTATTTATTGAGTGTGTTTATAGTCTATACATTTTATACACGTAAAAGCGTGGTACTACGAGTGTGCATTAACTTGATTTTAATGAATCCTTTTTCGTAATTTACTTTATAAACACTCTTACAATTAAAAGAAAATTTAAAATTTGTAGTATTATATTATAAACAAAATATATTGATTTTACGAAACATATCAATAAATACAATACATACATTAACACAATAGTGACTACGCACCAAACGCTAATGATTGAACGGCGTGAGCGGTTACGTTACTTCTAACGGAAATGCACTTTTGACCATTTATGCGATATGAAATTTTCACACAGAGTAATTCACTACAAATATAAGTTTTTTTTACTTGCTGCGATATTAAGACGCATTAACCTCTTGAGAAATCCAATCGCTCACAAGTTGGCGTATATTTGCGATGTCTGATATGTATATCTCAGTAATCACTTGTTTAGTGAGCATTGTTGAAATCTTATAGGACAATTTACAAATAAATTATGTCTTGATATATTAGCTTCAATTTTAATGAAATAGCCACAGTCACTGGTTTCAATTACAGGCGAAAAACATAAAGCAAGAAAAATTTTCGAGTCACCCCTATACAAAACGCAAGAAATAATCTCAGTCAAAGGATGCATTCTGAAATGAGTAGTGTGACTCTACGGTTGATAAATTGTTGTCATATTGACGAAAGGAGTAGAAAAATAGCTGGTAACATTATAAAACGGTCATTGGTTGAGACGTGGTGCGGGACTGAACGAAAATGTTTTAAAAATATTTTATTATCGTTATTTGATCCCGGTTACCATTTATTTTAATTAATTTATAGCTCTTCTTCACATGTTGAGTCTTTTTAAGGTATATTAGACTCATATATGCTAACTTTAGGTGAGCTCAAAGGAACTAATTTCTTTCGAATATTCTTTTCATTGAACCATATTCAGATATGAATGTACTTAAAACGTAAATACTAACAAAAAAAAGCAAACCTTTAATAAATCTGTTATGAATAAATATTTTTAAGAAATATTACTTCTCAAATTAAATCAGAGAAGAAGAAAAAACATATACATTGGAACTCTACACTTCCATCGCTGTTCGTATGAAATTCAGTGCTTAACCGCTGCGCTATTGACTCAATGGGCAAAGAAACAAAATGAAAATATGCTTAATAATTAGGCTACCCTTGTTCAGTCGCACTAGGCCTAGCACGAAGTATAACCGTGCCCAAATCATATTCCAAATATTTTTTCATTCAACATTTTTGTAAAGAATGAACGAAAAGGAGCTTTCACTTCAAAACTTATAATAATGCATTAAACGGTTAGTAGCGCTTACAGCGGGACTGACTTATTTATTTTTAATTTACCGTTTTCATAGACTAGTGAAGTCATTAATATGAATGACCCGATCGTACCTTACGCGGAATACGACTTTAGAGAGGTAATGCATTAAATTACAAATGGAAGGCGACGGCGGTTCAACGGAGAAATGGATTTTTTCGAATCACATTGCAATTTGAAGATCTTTCATACCAAACGTATTACATTTACATTTACATTACATTTTTTTAAAATACTTTAAAAAAACTGAAAAACTTGGGAGAAAAAATATTTCTTATTCCACTAAGAGAACATTTGCCGAGTTTAGTAATATTTATTTTTTAGACCAGTTTGCATTGATTATAAATATGTATCAGCCAAATAAAAAAAATGTACGGAGGAGACCCTCCGTACCGTTGAATATTTCTATTATCAATTCTTATTTTTTTCTTATCAGCCAAATTATTCATAGATCACTTCTGAGTCGTAGTTGTATGTTATTTAATTCAGGATCATAACATATGTATAAAAAGATTAAAGAAAACTAGGCGTGCAAATAATAGCCGCATTCGATTTAATCCCTAAATAACACTATTGACCTAAATGTATACTTATTAAAATATTAATATTACAGTATTTTAAAGTACTTCTATTTTTGTCCATCAGTCATTTTATATAGAGAACTTTTCGACTTAAGGTGACATGCATATAACATATGCTTATTCAGCTGGGATAAATTCAGATTTGTAAGTGTTTAGCTCATATACAAGCATTACTTTCCTTAACATCATATTTACACCGATTTTTCAAATTTATTTTCATTTCAAATTTATTTTCATTAAACGCTTTTACAACTGTTTCTTCCAACACGGCAAACAAAGCTTGACATGTCAAAAGTATGCAAGTATATTTTCAGCTTTTTTAAGTCGCGATAACCACAAAGCTCATAACGAGGTGGGTAGAGTGCAAACAAATCGCTGTCGGAATTTGTTTGTTTACATCGGTATTTAAATTGTCGCGTGTACTTAAGCCGTACAAGCAAATTCAGCCGCATTTGTAAAATTTCATTTCATAATTTTGAATTAAGACGAATAATAATCGCCAATTATGAAAGCGTTTCATTTAATATAGGTTTAAGTAAATTACTTGTTATTTTAAAGTAACATGTTTGTAGTTAAATAAATAAGTTGAACGCAGTGTTTTTAAGTAAAAATGCATTGAGCTAAATATTATATTTCAAAAAGTTGATAAATATGTGATCACATCATAGCAACGTTTCTCTAATATGGCTTAGAAAAGAGCGTGCGCTTACTTGTAGTTTACAGGTAAAAACCTACATGCCTTGAGTTATAAATCGTTCGTTATTTTTCATTCAAGAACCCCTTTAAAAACTAAAGAAATATTTGTCATTGCAATATAAATAGTGTATATATTAAAACAGTAACTTAATTCACCTCCTGGTATCTCGTTACATTCGCAAAAAATGGCCTTTTTTCGTGATGAAATTTCTCTATAAAATGGTCATAATTTTTTGCGAAATGTAATGACATCATTAACAGGATATTTTTGCAATAACAGCCTCAAATAACGAAAAATAAATACCTGTTTTGTAAAAATAATAAAGAAATCCAATAAAATACGTATTACAATGAACAAATAAACTTAACAAAAGAAAACATCAAACTCCTCCAGAATAAATAAATACATGAAAAAATTGCTTGCATGAAAAATTGTCGAGGTCCCTAAGGAAACGGTGCTAGCTCGGATCTTAATATTAGACTCGGGTAGACCACGTATTTCCCTAAGAATTGATGACCCAGAAAACTACTTCAATAAAACCTTCCCTGCGTAGCTCTAACAAATTTGTTACCCCGGATTCGAGCCCGCTATTACAGTGCGAGATCGGTCTATTTATTTGGAATATTGTCTAATCTATAATTAATCTCGGTGTTATTTCGTCTATCTTGTTCATCTCTCTGTCCCTTGAATATTGTTGGTCGTATTACGTTGTGGCAAGCATGAGTCGAATAATGATTTTGTCGCTTGAGCATTATGTCAGTTTTGATAAAATGTTGGTCATATGGGATTGAAGCAATTAGTTTTTACATATTGTGTCAGTCTACATTATCTTCAGAACAAATTTATATAAAATATGGCACTATTTGTAGTTCGGTAGACAACTGTGAAATTTATAGATTATAGAAATTAATTGCATTTTTAACTTATGTTATATATTAAAAAAAGTAAATCCTACATTCGGATATAAAGCACAATAGATTATAACAGACAGTGTATTATTATAAATACTCTAAAAAAAGTTATTAGTCATTAAAAAATTATTTGAATTAAAATTTATTAGGAGGTGTTGTCTCTTGAAGAGAATAAGACTATGTAAACGTTTCGAAGAAGTTTAGTGAAATAATAGAAAAATCATAATTTTTAAAACTTTAAGCAGATTTTATTTTTACTGGTGAATGTAATTAGAATATTATATTGCAGTTACGTGTCTAAACCATATTCTGTCGTCTCGCAAAACATTTATTTTTTTCTGCCTACTTTAGACGTAACAAACTTCCCCGCTTTTGTTAAAATATAGACAATTTATAGAAATAATACACTATATACCTCTCGTATTTCTAGTTTGCTTCTAAGAAGATCAGTAAGTGGCATTTATAGTCTAGTGAAGCATTTTTCAATGTGTAAGTTGCGAATAAATGTACAAGGGTCGTATTCGACTACAAAGAGGAAACAATTGTTTACGTATTTTTTTGTTTGGTAAAGAAAAATATTGATAAAATGGATAGAATTTTATATAAATATATATCATTTCGTGAGGTTATATACTATACTTTTGGGAAATTTAGGACTGAAGTTGATATCGGCTGATAACTGCTAATCTTGTGGTAAGTGAAATTATATTTTTTTATCTCAAGCCAAAACAATTTTCACCACCAAACATTTTTATTTTTGTAGTATTATTTCTACTTTCTTTAATTTCTTTACCACGACCTAGGTTTCGTTGTATTACAACATTTTCAGGTAGAATATTAGTAAAGATTCCAATCTTTGCTAACATCCCACCTGAAGATGTTGTAATACAACGAAACCTAGGTCGTGGTAAAGAAATTAAGGAAAATAGAAATAATACTACATCACGTAGTATCATTTAATTGTGAATAATGAATTTCTAAAAAATTCACGTCTAATATATTCAATATTTTATTTTTGCATTAAAGTCTACTTATTATATAATTTCTATATCTTATAAATACCCGTAGCTGTCACAGACGTGACTCTTGTTACTATTTACCATGTATAGAAGTCAAATGAATGTTTTCTTGATCGCGATAAATATGAAACAAATATATAATAATGTTTCAGGATTTACCGTTATTTCTTGGTAATTTGGCGTTAAGAGTAATATACACATGCGTAGCAGTAATATGATAATTTTAAAACTGTGAGATATCATTCTGTGGTAGTTTATAATTATTCGATCGCGTTAGTAATTTTTTGCCTACATTATGTCCAAAAATGAAAAGGGCTTTTATGAATACTGCTTAATTTATTTATTACGTAAATTACTTACATTGCTGTATGAGTTTATTTATTAATTTAATATCAAAGTAAATAAATATACTTATTTGGCAAATTAATTTTTTTTTCTAAATTTACATGTTCCCCAAAAGTAATCTAGAATTTCTATATATGTCGTGGCTATTTATCATTTTAATAGCGAAATAATATAACATAAAATATATGCTCATATCAAAGGTAAAATAAAGAGATATCAATTTGATTATAGTCTACTAAGATGCTGTTAAATTGTTTTAAAACATGTTTAAACATGAAACACGTTTAAAGTAATTAAAACAATTACCGAAAACCTTTTTTAACAAATAAAATTAAACTATAATATGGAAGCAAATATAGGTTTGATATAAAGGACAGATAAATAACTGATTAATATATTACTATAACGTCAAGGATTATGTTAATTAAAACGAATTTTCTCTTTTCATTTTTGGACATAATATAGGCAAAAAATTACTAACGCGATTGAATAACTATAAACTACCACAGAATGATATCTCACAGTTTTAAAATTATCATATTACTGCTACGCATGTGTATATTACTGTTAAAGCCGAATTACTAAGAAATAACGGTAAATCCTGAAACATTATTATATATTTGTTTCATATTTACTTGACTTAAGGCATACATGTTTTTTTTAACTTGAAACTTCCCTGTTCCTCTTACAGTGTAAATATAAATTTTAAGTTCATTGACAGGATATGATGTAAATATTACTTTAGTATTTGTATCCTGTATTGTAGGGAAAGTTTTTTTGATAGACTAATTATTTCATTTCTATATACGCTTCTTTACATTAATTTGATCTCGAGGCGTAGCTTTTTTATGTGTTCTGCATTAACGTAAAATTATAGATATTTGACGATAAGACGCCTGTGCATTTCTATTAAAAATAAATTATTTCAAATTGATGAAAGCGACAACCATATATTTTAACAAATTTTACTTCAATTTTAATTACACATTGTATAAAAAGTCAGGTGATAAAGTATGTGTTTAAAATATAAAGGTGATGAAGTATGTACCTATCGGCCAAGTGCGTTCGAACGCGAAAGGTTCACGCACGAATATGATTCACACTATCCTTTGGTAAACCGGATAAATGCCATAGCAACATGTGATTCATAAAAATCTGTGAAATTACTTTTTAATTACATCTGCGACATACACATTTTAAACAAGATGGGGTAAATTTTTTTAAGGTATTTGAAAAGTCAATTCCGAAATATATTATTTCTTCTTATGAATCAAAACTTAGAACTGACTAGCTTTTCCGTCGATAATACTGCGGCTTTCTCGACCGCGCGGTCTCCATGAGCGCCGGCACAGGCCCCGCTCCGGGCAGTGTGCTCTGCAGTGCAACCGCCGCGCTGCGTGGCGTTCCGATCGTTAATGTTTTATGCTTGGTAACCTATATTTTATTACTTGTTGTTTTACTCTAGAGTATGCACCAGAATAATTCAAGTTTGATACCTGTGTGTGGGGCAGAAACAAAAAATATCGACAAAATGCATTTATTTAAGGGAAAACCACCAAGATCTGAATTATTGACTGTTTTATTGTTCCTCGTGATAGAGACCATAGTAACACGAATTCCTTAAATAATGTCAACTTATTATGGTTCAAAAGATACAGCCGTTTGATAAGCGGACAGACGAACGGAAAGAAAGGCGGCGGAAGTTTAGAAATAGGGTTCCATTGAGAGCCTTTGTGTACGAAACCATCAAGTGTACGTCTTTATAATAATACCGTATACGTGCCATTTTCAATTATTTTGCATATTTTATCATAGTAAGGTGCAGTTGTACACTATGAACCTTTATTCTAATATCTATAATCCCATATAAAAATTCAAACGGAGGTCGCTTTTTATGAAATATATTTAAGATTTCACAATATGAATTCCTTTCTGTGTTGCATCCCTGTATATAATAAATTGTTAACTTCTGGACGTTAACCCCATAGTAAAAAAAATATTCAATTGTATTGCAAACGCAAGAGAAGATTTTGTTTTCTACTTATTTAATGTAAAAATATGTATAACACAAACACGAGTATATTTTTGCTTTATTTGAAATTGAGGTTAGGATCGTTCGTGTTCATATTATTGCCTGTAACCTTTTATTATAAAACTTTCGGACACTGGGTGTTTCATTATAAAAAATATATTTAAATTTCAAATAGCTTTTAAAAAGTTTATTTCATCCATTATTTTAAAACATTAATTATTATTTCAATTATGTAAAGCAGAACACTTCAATTTGAAATTTCATATTTTGCTACTAACTGAAAAATATTTTACATTTATTGAATAAGAATTAAGACAATTGGGAAAATTATCATTTAATCTGAAGTTTATAAAGCTGAAAATATTTGACTCATGCCGCTGTTATGTTTAATTATGAAATAGAAATATGTGGTGCAAAAAATCGAATGAACGTATATTCTTAATCTGAAAGAGTAGTTTTAATTAGGACAAGAAATCTCCCTAAATTGAAAATAACTCGAAAATTATATTATATGCACTTTAAGCGTTATTATTAAAAACTAGCGTGACCCGTGCGAAGTCTTCGCATTATAAATTATTCAACTCAATTTAATAAATCAAAATTGATTGCAGGTATTCAATTCATTTCTAATTTTGCACACTGCTTATTACGTTTTTATTCCATTATGAAGCTCAGATGACAGATCAAACAAATATTTTACTAAAATTGACATATAGAGGCGCAAGTATCAAAAGCATTGAGCTAAAGCGCCACTTTATTTATACGTGAGTGGATTTGAAATTAAACAAAAATTTTACCGACCGTCAATCATATTGACGTTGAGCCGTTAGATGGCAGCATTGCTGTTTTGTGTATATAATTTTAATAATTAATTATTTTGCAAAAACAATAGCAATAATAAATTGTTTAGTTGTGGATGCCGGTAGAGCAAGCAATTATCTATAAAATGATATATAATTTATGTGGATTAGTTGTGAGGTTTTTTCTAAAAAGGGAGAGTAACATCTTAACCTTAGCGTATTAATATATATGATGATAATTATCTTAGTCTTTCTACTTTTATCTAGGTAACATTACCTTAATTAATAAGGAATATTTTTTCCATTATTGGGAACAGGCCCGTTACAACTTTTAAAGTAATAAATGAATACTAATTTTGCGCACTATGCTTTGAATATTATAATATAATTTGCGTTTTCATTCGTTAAACGATAATGTCGGGAACTGTAACATTGAAAAGCAGATCAAACTAATTGAAGGTATGTAATTTTGTCACTAAAAAAACTGTTAATATTTTAATTAACTACGTGTTAACATTTAAAATATTTATTCTAAAAAAAGTAAAGTAATGTTAAAAAAAATAAGTTACATATACGATTTCATGTGTCGGTATTATGTAACAATGGAAAGATAATATTTGGCGTAAATGATTTCTTTCCAAGTCTTTAAAAAAAATGTAAAATATTACATCGTCGGTACACATCCGGTCTACAATAACAAATGGCCAAATTCAGGAACACGTGTGAGTGCCCCCATCTCCCACGTGTTCTTGAATTCAAGCACGATAATTTTCTTCATTTATTGAGTGTGTTTATAGTCTATACGTTTTATACACATAAAAGCGTGGTACTACGAGTGTGCATTAACTTGATTTTAATGAATCCTTTTTCGCAATTTAGTTTATAAATACCATTACAATTAAAAGACAATTTAAAATTTGTAGTATTATATTATAAAAAAAACATATTGATTTTACGAAACATACTAATAAATACAATACAGACATTAACACAATATTGACTATGCACTAAACGCTGATTTAACGGCGTGAGCGGTTACGTTACTTATAACGGAAATGCACTTTTGACAATTTATGCGATATGAAATTTTCACACAGAGTAATTCACTACAAATATAAGTTTTTTTTTACTTGCTGCGATATTAATACGCGTTAACCTCTTGAGAAATCCAATCGCTCACATATTGGCGTATATTTGCATACATCTCAGTAATCATCTGTTTAGTGAGCATTGTTGAAATCTTGTAAGACAATTTACAAATAAATTACGTCTAGACATATTAGCTTCAATTTGAATGAAATAGCCACAGTTACTGGATTCAATTACAGGCGAAAAACATAAAGCAATCTTTATGTGATATAAAGAAAAATTTTCGAGTCACACCTATATAAAACGCAAGAAATAACCTTAGTCAAAGGATGCGTTCTGAATTGAGTAGTGTGACTCTACGGTTGATAAATTGTTGTCATATTGACGAAAGGAGTAGAAAAATAGCTGGTAACATTATAAAATGGTCATTGGTTGAGACGTGGTGCGGGACTGAACGAAAATGTTTTAAAAACATTTTATTATCGTTATTTGATCCCGGTTACCATTTATTTTAATTAATAGCTCTTCTTCACATGTTGGGTCTTTTTAAGGTATATTAGACTCACACATGCTAACTTTAGGTGAGCTCAAAGGAACTAATTTTTTTCGAATATTCTTTTCATTGAACCATATTCCGATATGAATGCACTTAAAACATAAATACTAACAAAAAAAAGCAAACCTTTAATAAATCTGTTATAAATAAATATTTTTAATTAATTTCATTTAAGAAATATTACTTCTCAAATTAAATCAGAGAAGAAGAAAAAACATATACATTGGAGCTCTGACTTCCATCGCAGTTCGTATGAAATTCAGTGCTTAACCGCTGCGCTATTGACTCAATGGGCAAAGAAACAAAATGAAAATATGCTTAATAATTAGGCTACCCTTGTTCAGTCGCACTAGGCCTAGCACCAAGTATAACCGTGCCCAAATCATTTTCCAAATATTTTTTCATCCAACATTTTTTAAAAGAATGAACGAAAAGGAGCTTTCACTTCAAAACTTATAATAATGCATTAAACGGTTAGTAGCGCTTACAGCGGGATTGGCTTATTTGTTTTTATATCACCGTTTTCATAGACTAGTGAAGTCATTAATATGAATGACCCGATCGTACCTTACGAGGAATACGACTTTAGAGAGGTAATGCATTAAATTACAAATGGAAGGCGACGGCGGTTCAACGGAGAAATGGATTTTTTCGAATCACATTGCAATTTGAAGATCTTTCATACCGAACGTATCAGTCTTTTTAAAATACTTTAAAAAAACTGAAAAACTTTGGAGAAAAAATTTTCTTATTCCACTAAGAGAACATTTGCCGAGTTTAGTAATATTTATTTTTTTACACCAGTTTGCATTGATTATAAATATGTATCAGCCAAATAAAAAAAAATGTATGTCTCCTCCGTACCGTTGAAGATTTCTATTATCAATTCTTATTTTTCTCTTATCAGCCAAATTATTCTAAGATCACTTCTGAGTCATAGCTGTATGTTATTTAATTCAGGATCGTGACATATGCATAAAAAGTTTAAAGAAAACTAGGCGTGCAAATAACAGCCGCATTCGATTTAATCCCTAAATAACACTATTGACCTAAATGTATACTTATTAAAATACTAATATTACAGTATTTTAAAGTACTTCTATTTTTGTCCATCAGTCATTTTATATAGAGAACTTTTCGACTTAAGGTGACATGCATATAACATATGCTTATTCAGCTGGGATAAATTCAGATTTATAAGTGTTTAGCTCATATACAAGTATTACTTTCCTTAACAACATATTTACACCGATTTTTCAAATTTATTTTCATTTCAAATTTATTTTCATTAAACGCTTTTACAACTGTTTCTTCCAACACGGCAAACAAAGCTTGACATGTCAAAAGTTTGCATGTATATTTTCGGATTTTTTAAGTTGCGATAACCATAAAGCTCATAACGAGGTGTGTAGAGTGCAAACAACTCGCTGTCGGAATTTGTTTGTTTACATCGGTATTCAAATTGTCGCGTGTACTTAAGCCGTACAAGCAAATTCAGCCGCAATTGTAAAATTTCATTTCATAATTTTGAATTAAGACGAATAACAATCGCCAATTATGAAAGCGTTTTATTTAATATATGTTTAAGTAAATTACTTGTTATTTTAAAGTAACATGTTTGTAGATAAAGAAAAATAATAAGTTGAACGCAGTGTTTTTAAGTAAAAATGCATTGAGTTAAATATTATATTTCAAAAAGTTGATAAATACGTGATCACATCATAGCAACGTTTCTCTAATATGGCTTAGAAAAGAGCGTGCGCTTACTTGTAGCTTACAGGTAAAAACCTACATGCCTTGAGTTATAAATCATTCGTTATTTTTCATTCAAGAACCCCTTTAAAAACTAAAGAACTATTTGTCATTGCAATGTAAATAGTGTATATATTAAACCAGTGACTTAATTCACCTTCTGGTATCTCGTTACATTCGCAAAAAATGGCATTTTTCGTGATGAAATTTCTCCATAAAATGGTCATAATTTTTTTCGAAATGTAATGACATTATTAACAGGATATTTTTGCAATAACAGCCTCAAATAACGAAAAAGAAATACCTGTTTTGTAAAAATAATAAAGAAATCCAATAAAACGTATTACAATGAACAAATAAATTTAATAAAAGAAAACACCAAACTCCTCCAGAATAAATAAATACATGAAAAAATTGCTTGCATGAAAAATTGTCGAGGTCCCTAAGGAAACGGTGCTAGCTCGGATCTTAATATTAGACTCGGGTAGACCACGTATTTCCCTAAGAATTGATGACCCAGAAAACTACTTCAATAAAACCTTCCCTGCGTAGCTCTAACAAATTTGTTACCCCGGATTCGAGCCCGCTATTACAGTGCGAGATCGGTCTATTTATTTGGAATATTGTCTAATCTATAATTAATCTCGGTGTTATTTCGTCTATCTTGTTCATCTCTCTGTCCCTTGAATATTGTTGGTCGTATTACGTTGTGGCAAACATGAGTCGAATAATGATTTTGTCGCTTGAACATTATGTCAGTTTTGATAAAATGTTGGTCATATGGGATTGAAGCAATTAGTTTTTACATATTGTGTCAGTCTACATTATCTTCAGAACAAATTTATATTTTCTGTTACGTATAAAATATGGCACTATTTGTAGTTCGGTAGGCAACTGTGAAATTTTATAGAAATTAATTGCATTTTTAACTTATGTTAAAAAATAAAAAAAAGTAAATCCTTCATTCGGATACAAAGCACAATAGATTATAACAGAGAGTGTATTATTTTAAATACTCTAAAAAAAGTTATTAGTCATTAAAAAATTATTTGAATTAAAATTTATTAGGAGGTGTTGTCTCTTGAAGAGAATAAGACTATGTAAACGTTTCGAAGAAGTTTAGTGAAATAATAGAAAAATCATAATTTTTAAAACTTTAAGTAGATTTTATTTTTACTGGTGAATATAATTAGAATATTATATTGCAGTTACGTGTCTATACCATATTCTGTCGTCTCGCAAAACATTTATTTTTTTCTGCCTACTTGAGACGTAACAAACTTCCCCACTTTTGTTAAAATATAGACAATTCATAGAAATAATACACTATATACCTCTCGTATTTCTAGTTTGCTTCTAAGAAGATCAGTAAGTGGCATTTATAGTCTAGTGAAGCATTTTCCAATGTGTAAGTTGCGAATAAATGTACAAGGGTGGTATTCGACTACAAAGAGGAAACAATTGTGTATTTTTTTGTTCGGTAAAGAAAAATATTGATAAAATGTATAGAATTTTATATAAATATATATCATTTCGTGAGGTTATATACTTTAATTTTGGGACATTTAGGACTGAAGTTGATATCGGCTGATAACTGCTAATCTTGTGGTAAGTGAAATTATAATTTTTTATCTCAAGCCAAAACAATTTTCACCACCAAACATTTTTATTTTTGTAGTACTATTTCTACTTTCTTTAATTTCTTTACCACGACCTAGGTCTCGTTGTATTACAACATTTTCAGGTAGAATATTAGTAACGATTCCAATCTTTGCTAACATCCCACCTGAAGATGTTGTAATACAACGAAACCTAGGTCGTGGTAAAAAAATTAAGGAAAATAGAAATAATACTACATCACGTAGTATCATTTAATTGTGAATAATGAATTTCTAAAATTAACGTCTAATATATTCAATATTTTATTTTTGCATTAAAGTCTACTTATTATATAATTTCTATATTTTATATATACCCGTAGCTGTCACAGACGTGACTCTTGTTACTATTTACCATGTATAGAAGTCAAATGAATGTTTTCTTGATCGCGATAAATATGAAACAAATATAAAATAATGTTTCAGGATTTACCGTTATTTCTTGGTAATTTGGCTTTAACAGTAATATACACATGCGTAGCAGTAATATGATAATTTTAAAACTGTGAGATATCATTCTGTGGTAGTTTATAATTATTCAATCGCGTTAGTAATTTTTTGCCTATATTATGTCCAAAAATTAAAAGGGGTTTTATGAACACTGCTTAATTTATTTATTACATAAATTACTTACATTGCTGTATGAGTTTATTTATTAATTTAATATCAAAGTAAATAAATATACTTATTTGGCAAATTAAAATTTTTTTCTAAATTTACATGTTCCCCAAAAGTAATCTAGAATTTCTATATATGTCGTGGCTATTTATCATTTTAATAGCGAAATAATATAACATAAAATATATGCTCACATCAAAAGTAAAATAAAGAGATATCAATTTGATTATAGTCTACTAAGATGCTGTTAAATTGTTTTAAAACATGTTTAAACATGAAACACATTTAAAGTAATTAAAAAAATTACCGAAAACCTTTTTTAACAAATAAAATTAAACTATAATATGGAAGCAAATATAGGTTTGATATAAAGGACAGATAAATAACTGATTAATATATTACTATAACGTCAAGGATTATGTTAATTAAAACGAATTTTCTCTTTTCATTTTTGGACATAATATAGGCAAAAAATTACTAACGCGATTAAATAACTATTAACTACCACAGAATGATATATCATAGTACGGTGCAGTTGTACACTATGAACCTTTATTCTAATATCTATAATCCCATATAAAAATTCAAACGGAGGTCGCTTTTTATGAAATATATTTAAGATTTCACAATATGAATTCCTTTCTGTATTGCATCCCTGTATATAATAAATTGTTAACTTCTGGACGTTAACACCAAAGTAAAAAAAATATTCAATTATATTGCAAACGCAATAGAAGATTTTGTTTTCTACTTATTTAATGTAAAAATATGTATAACACAAACACGAGTATGTTTTTGCTTTATATGAAATTGAGGTTAGGATCGTTCGTGTTCATATTATTGCCTGTAACCTTTTATTACAAAACTTTCGGACACTGGGTGTTTCATTATAAAAAATAAATTTAAATTTCAAATAGCTTTTAAAAAGTTTATTTCATCCATTATTTTAAAACATTAATTATTATTTCAATTATGTAAAGCAGAACACTTCAATTTGAATTTTCATATTTTGCTACTAACTGAAAAATATTTTACATTTATTGAATAAGAATTAAGAAAATTGGGAAACTTATCATTTAATCTGAAGTTCATTTAATCTGTCTCAGCTTTATAAGCTGAACATATTTGACTCATGCCGCTGTTATGTTTAATTATGAAATAGAAATATGTGGTGCGAAAAATCGAATGAACGTATATTCTTAATCTGAAAGAGTAGTTTTAATTAGGACAAGAGATCGCCCTAAATTGAAAATAACTCGAAAATTATATTATATGCACTTTAAGCGTTATTATTAAATATTCTTGAAAATTGGTCAACTTAAAATATTTACAAGTTTTGGATCAGTCCCACTGATAAATGAAGTAAAATTTGACTCAAACCGTTTCTAACAGTAGCAATGTTTTCCAAATTTAATCATCTTTGTGAACAATATTTTACTTCAAAACTTCCCCTATATACTCTTCATTTTGTTCATAAAAAATCGGTAAAAATAGCAGTATTTCGTAAACTTATCCGTGTTTAGAAAGAATATTTGCCACAAAATTAAATGAATACTACTATTATAATTATTTTAACCTTTTTCTTATGCAATGGTTTTTTGAATTTGGTTCAATTTTTTTTGTTAAAAACTTATTTTGAGATTTTTGTCCTTGTAATAACTTCTGTTACTCAGCACGTCACGAATTCAAGAAGGATTTAATAATATATATTTTTGTAAATAAAAACAGGTATTTATGGTCTTTAATGAATATGGATACATTCATACAAATTTACATGCATGCTTATGTAAGCATATGTACATAAATATATTGTAACATATTGTATACTATATTTTTTACGAAAACAAAAACATGGTGCATATTTAGAAATAATTTTTATAGTGTTTCTATAATTTCCAAATCAGATTTTATCAACCCCCTTTTCATTATTTTTAGTTCGGTAGTTTTGGAAATGAGGGTGTGCAATGCTATATTTTCATATATTTTTGGAATTTCTCTTTAAATTTGCAGTTTAAAATCGTAAACATTTTTTTTATATTTCTCACAACAAAATGATAATCCATATTACACGAATATTTAAAAAAAAATCCTGGTTTGAAACATGTGTAAGATATGTTGTAAAATAACATGCTAACTTTCAAGTCAAAGTCGCCTTTGAAAATAGAAATATACATATGTATGTACTTAAATTCCTACATACAGATAGGTAAGTAATATTACTCGCTTTTGTTTTCAGTGATACTGATTTAAATATATACTATTTATTAGCCTAAGTATTCCTACTCGGCTTATTACGAAACAAATTGTTGTCGAGTAAACACACCAGCGCATTTTTGGCTGAAATAAAACATTGAGATAATTTTAGGGAATTACTTGCTTTTTTACTGCTTATTTAGAGAATGTAATTACATATAGCCTTTATCTTAAGTTATATCGTAACTTTATTGCTAATTATTAATTTCCTTAATATCCTAGTGGCTTCATACCTATGTCCATACATTACATTTTACCTAACAATCATTGTCTTAGTTGCTCTTTGCCATTGAATATTCCTGCATATACACTTTATTTACTTTGTTGCTTTCTTGTCTAGGTCAATATTCATATTCCACGGGATCACACTTGCCTGTCCAAATCATTTGGCATCATCATCAGATGCCGGCCACCACGAGTGAACCAGTGAATGTGTATGAGCCGTTCACGTCAAATGAGCCGAAAGACAATGAATATACTACTCGCACGTACAAGTCAATCGTGGCAATTAAGACAAGTCAAATGAGCCGAAAGACAATGAATATACTACTCGCCATTCAGGAGTTCCTATCCTAAATTTCCGGTTTCATCGTCAAATCTTGACCATCGTTTATGACCAAAGGATTCTTTAAGATAATTCAAAGAATTTCAGACTCGATGAAATAATTTCACACTATTATAGAGTACTGTCATCATATTGGGTTCCATCATCCAACTCTGTCGATGTCTTGTGATAAGTCTACAGGGCTTATAAAATTGGGCCTCGAAAATAATAAATCTAATCCTCATTTCCATTCCATACCAGTTTCGTTTAAGTAAATAAAATAAAAAATAGAACTCGTTCAACGCGTCTTCGTATCGCTGCTAGGAAAAAGAAAAAAAAAATACCCGTGTAGAATTAAAAATTTCGAATTCGGTTAATAATATTTAGTTCTGTGAAATATTTCAAAAGTATTCCTTGAGTTTATTTTATTATCGAATTATTCTGATATAATGTATTAATTCCCTTAATTTGGCAAAGTATATTACCAATAATATACTGAAAATTGTCATTAAATTTTCGTTTAATAATTTTATAGCATGTTCCGACACTAAGCTTCGATATGTAGTGATTTGCACTGTTTAATATTATTTTGCCTAAATAGAAATTTTTTCATCTAGTAAGTTAAATTGTTTTACAGAGTTACTGAGAATATTTGCAAGAAAAAATAACATTGGTAGAAAGGGTGTTGTATAGGTTAACTAATATTTAGTTGCAGATAAAATTCCGAAATATTATCTAGCAAATCCGTAGTATGTACTTTTGCATAGATAATTTTAATTACAAAATCGTTATGTAGGTCGTAACTGTAGACTTATAAAAAGCAATAAAACAAAAGAATGACACTTTCACAACAAGCTGTTAAATTCAGTGGCATCTGTGATATATAGAACATGAAAATGCGTAACAATATTTAATATGGAAGACCATATTACCAAACCTAATGTTTATAATTTTAGGTTTGTGCATATTTTCTTGCAAATAAAATATATTCAAACACATTTATAATGAAGAAGTTACAAAAGCGATTCCGCATGATGTTAAATCAGTTCGGGAAAACTTTGAATCAAAGACTAAAAGGTTAAGGTACATATGTCAGATTCCAAAATTACTTTACGAAGGATTGTACGTGTGTAATTATTTTAATAGCTGATACCTTTTAACTGGAACCCTTACATGCGATGAACCTTTATTATTCATTGAAACATGACCGGGCTTCCATAATTTCATTATTATTCATTACAGTAAACAAAATTTTGTCTTATGCATTATATATAGATGTAGTGAAGAAAAATAATTATTGCAAACAATGATATTCAGACATGAACCAGTTACAATTAAATAACTGCTTTGATTTAAACAGCTTTGAAAACGACAAGTTGGAATATGAAAAATATATGTCGCACAATTTCAATAACCAATTAAAATTTTACTAATTCGTTTTTTGGTTTAATGAAGTCTATTTATTTATTACAATATTTCCTCACAATTAAATGAAACTACGTGATGTAGTATTATTTCTACTTTCTTTAATTTCTTTAACCACGACCTAGGTTTCGTTGTATTACAACATCTTCAGGTGGAATATTGGCAAAGATTAACTCTTAGGAACATCCAACAGTATTTATATGTTAAAAAACACAATAGCGGAAGCCTGCTTTGTGCAGATTTTTTATTGTTTATGTTAGTAAGTTTATTGCAGGGGCGCAGAGTAGGTTTTATTATATTACCGAGACTTATACAATATACCAGTATTTTAGTGAGGGTAATAAATTCAATTGTTCTTATTATGTGAGGTTATACAATGCAAACTTTACGGTGTATGTAATAAAATAAAATGGAAGTTATTATCGGTAATATATTTATACAAAAGCAAGGGTGTTTGAAAGTAAGGACAAGGTAATACACTAATTCTACATATCTCCGGTTTTGTGTATTCATATATTTATTTATTTATTTCTTTTAATTTTTTTTTTGTTTTTATGATATATACTTATATTTATTTGTGTATTAGTGCTGAAACAATTTTCAGGGTACTGTAGTATCAATGTTGTATATTTATATTATATCTAGAAGATATTAAGAATGGGTGATATTATATTTAGTTGTTCATTTAATATATTGACCTTGATATCTTTTTTATGTCTGTTTATTTCTAATGTTTCTAGGATATTAAGCTTATTACCTTTTCTATTTATTTGTAATATGTAGGGGGAATTATCAGTATGGGGGTGATGGTTATTTTCAATGAGATGTTTAGCAAAGTGAGATGTTTAGCAAAGTGTCTGGTTTATTATTTCGCCAGCTGGCAATGTGTTCTTTATATCTTGTATTAAAATCTCTTCCTGTTTGACCTATGTATACACTATTACAATCGTTACATTTAAGTTTATAGATACCACTCTTTTTATGTTTATCTATTTTTTCTTTATTATTAATAAGGGTTTTATCCAAGTTATTTAAGATACTATACGTACATGTTATGTTATTTATATTTTTATTATTAGTTAAGAGTATTCCTAATTTTAGTGATACATTACCTATGTATGGGATAGATTTATAGTAAATATTTTTATTATTTGGTACAACCGGGTATATTTCTTGTATTAGTATTTTTCTTAATTTATTATGGTACGGTTTTGTGACAATTGATGGGTTATAATTATTATTTGTTTCGATTTGTTTTATAGTTTTTATTTCTTTACGTAGATTAGGTTTTTCTAGAGGGATGGTTAAAGCTGTGTGAATCATGGAATGGAAGGCTGCTAACTTATGGGACCAAGGGTGTTGAGATTGACCATTAATTATGGAGTCTGTAAATGTGTCTTTTCTAAATATACTAAATTTATGTTTATTATTTTTGCGTTCTATTGTTATATC
The DNA here is from genome assembly GCA_039881145.1 of Druceiella hillmani. Taxonomy (NCBI): domain Eukaryota; kingdom Metazoa; phylum Arthropoda; class Insecta; order Lepidoptera; family Hepialidae; genus Druceiella; species Druceiella hillmani. The sequence goes on from JAYKKI010000034.1 coordinate 9,816,700, forward strand.
TAAAAAAATAAGTTTATTATCGGACTCTACTTCTGAAGTGAATTTGATATTATTGTGCAGGGAGTTAGCAAAGTTAACAAACTGGTCTAACTGTCGCTGTGTACCTTTCCAGCAGATAAGGATGTCGTCAACGTATCTATATTAGTATAATATATTGTTCGCTAATTTACTGTTTAAGGGGCTGGTTTCTAGATGGTTCATAAATAACTCGGCTAAAAGGGACTGAGGGGGGAGCCCAGGAGCCAGTAACAAGGACGAACTTACTAAACACAAAGCTGCTAATATAATATGTAAAGAATACTCTAAAACCAAGACACACATTAATGATGAAATTTTGACACAACGTAATTTACAAATTAAAATTAATAAAGATAAACTCATCCTATCTAAAGCAGATAAAGGCAACACTATAGTTATTCTAGACCAAAGTGAATATAAAAATAAAGTGTACGATTTCCTTAAACCAGATGACTTCACAAAACTACAAAGGGACCCCACCACGACATTTGCAGATAACGTAAAACAATTAATTAAAACCTGTAACATCATATTTCCTAACTAATTCGCGGAACATAAAGTTATAGAAATTAACCCTAGACCCCCAATATTATATGGACAACCTAAAATTCATAAACCAAATACGACCTGTTGTCTCATACAAAAACGCACCCAAAAAAAAATTAGATTTTCACTTGAATAAGATCTTCGGATTTGCACCTAAACATACCATTAAAATCTCTGTTGATCTCTGTAATAAAATTAAAAATATACATCTAACACCCAATTGTAAATTAGTATCACTCGACGTAGTAAACTTATTTTCTAATATACCACCAAAAGATTGCCTAAATATCATTTCAGGTATCCTAGGAAAGAAAAAGTTAAATCCCATTGAAGCATCGGAAATTAGAGACCTCTTTAAAGTATGCATGGTCCAAAATTATTTCCTATTCGATAACAATTTTTTTCAACAATGGGCTCCCCCCTCAGTCCCCTTTTAGCCGAGTTATTTATGAACCATCTAGAAACCAGCCCCTTAAACAGTAAATTAGCGATCAATATATTATACTATTATAGATACGTTGACGACATCCTTATCTGCTTGAAAGGTACATAGCGACAGTTAGACCAGTTTGTTAACTTTGCTAACTCCCTACACAATAATATCAAATTCACTTTAGAAGTAGAGTCAGATAATAAACTTAATTTTTTAGATATAACAATAGAACGCAAAAATAATAAACAAATATTTAGTATATTTAGAAAAGACACATTTACAGACTCCATAATTAATGGTCAATCTCAACACCCTTGGTCCCATAAGCTAGCAGCCTTCCATTCCATGATTCACACAGCTTTAACCATCCCTCTTGAAAAACCTAATCTACGTAAAGAAATAAAAACTATAAAACAAATCGAAACAAATAATAATTATAACCCATCAATTGTCACAAAACTGTACCATAATAAATTAAGAAAAATACTAATACAAGAAATATACCCGGTTGTACCAAATAATAAAAATATTTACTATAAATATATCCCATACATAGGTAATGTATCACTCAAATTAGGAAAACTCTTAACTAATAATAAAAATACAAATAATATAACATGTACGTATAGTACCTTAAATAACTTGGGAAAAACCCTTATTAATAATAAAGAAAAAATAGATAAACATAAAAAGAGTGGTATCTATAAACTTAAATGTAACGATTGTAATAGTGTATACATAGGTCAAACAGGAAGAAATTTTAATACAAGATATAAAGAACACATTGCCAGCTGGCGAAATAATAAACCAGACACATCTCACTTTGCTAAACATCTCATTGAAAATAACCATCACCCCCATACTGATAATTCCCCCTACATATTACAAATAAATACAAAAGGTAATAAGTTGATATCCAAGAAACATTAGAAATAAACATACATAAAAAAGATATCAAGGTCAATATATTAAATGAACAACTAAATATAATATCATCACCCATTCTTAATATCTTCTAGATATAATATAAATGTACAACATTGATACTACAGTACCCTGAAAATTGTTTCAACACTAATACACATATAAATATAAGTATATATAATAAAAACAAAAAAAAATTAAAAGAAATAAATATATGAATACACAAAACCGGAGATATCTAGAATTAGTGTATTACCTTATCCTTACTTTCAAATACCCTTGCTTTTGTATAAATATATTACCGATAATAACTTCCATTTAATTTTATTACATACACCGTAAAGTTTGCATTGTATGACCTTACATAATAACAACAATTGAATTTATTACCCTCACTAAAATACTGGTATATTGTATAAGTCTCGGTAATATAATAAAACCTATTCTGCGCCCCTGCAATAAACTTACTAATATAAACAATGAAAAATCCGCACAAAGCAGGCTTCCGCTATTGTGTTTGTAACATATAAATACTGTTGGATGTTCCTAAGAGTTAATCTTTGCCAATATCCCACCTGAAGATGTTGTAATACAACGAAACCTAAGTCGTGGTTAAAGAAATTAAAGAAAGTAGAAATAATACTACATCAAGTAGTTTCATTTAATTGCGAATAATGAATTTCTACAAAATTAACGCCAAATATATTCAACAATATTTCCTCTTATTTTTGTTTAATTAGAAAACATATTTGTATTTAAATAAAATAAAAAAAACCTTTGAAGAACGAGCTGAACTATCAATAAAAGATTTTCTTTTGCATTTCGACACTTATAAAGATTTTAGTGTACATAGTACCTATATTAAACTGATCACAAATTTAAATTTCTCACAACATAAATATAATACAACGTATTGTATACTTTATATTTAACGGGAATAAAAACATGGTGCATATTTAGAAATATTTTTTTAAAGTTTTTCTATATTACCAAATCAGATTTTACCAACTCTCTTTTCTTATATTGAATATATTTGGCGTTAATTTTGTAGAAATTCATTATTCACAATTAAATGAAACTACGTGATGAAATATTATTTCTACTTCCTTTAAGTTCTTTACCGCGACCTAGGTTTCGTTGTATTACAACATTTTTCTTTTAGAATCTTTGCTAATAGCCCACCTGAAGTTGTAATACAACGAAATCTAGGTCGTGATAAAGAACTTGAGGACAATTTTTTTGTGAACCCTCTTTTCATTATTTTGAGTTCGGTAATTTTGGAAATAATGTGACGCAATGCTATATTTTTGGAATTTCTCTTTAAATTTGCAGTTTAAAATCGTAAAAAAGTTTTTATATTTCTCATAACAAAATGATACTCCACATGACACGAATATTTAAAAAACAATCCTTAATCGAAATATGTTGTTAAATGTGATGCTAACTTTCAAGTTCTACATCGCATGGTTTCTGAGAAAATCGACTGTGAAAATAAAAATTTATTTACCGTACCAATAATTATTTTATTACCTACTAGATCTTATGTATAGTTTATATCATAAAGTTTATAAAATCCCATATTTCTTTCATAATTTTGAGTTGAGCAGTTTGAGAATTAAAGAAATTGTTAGGAGTCTTTGAAAACTTTTCAGCACATCTCTGGAATTATAATACCTAAAATTAAGAAAACAAATTTTTGGAGACTTATAACTACCCCTTTAATGCGGCACCTCGCACTACATGTGGAATTGAAAAAAAAAATCGAATATTGAATTTGGCATACGCAAAATTTCTAAATATTTCAGATATTTGCAGGAAAATACTTTATTATTATCCCATTTTCAAGTTTCGATGTCAAACGGTCTCTGAAAAAACGACTGAGACTGACAGATGTGCAGTGATCTTAGAAGAATTCCGTTTTTCTTTCTGGGGCACGAAACTCTAAAAAGTACAATAGTTTTGAAAGAAAATATATTCTTTTGTTGTATTTGTTATTGTCAGTTGTCACACGGTAAACGCTATGTAAGTAAGTGGAACTTTTTTAAATAGCATGACATTAAGGTTTAATTTATTATGTATGTAAAACGACGTGTATTGCTTTTCTTGTTCTATGAAAATGAATAGAAAAGACTGTATATGATGACATCTGATTACAAATTTCAAATAAAATTACTTCGGTTTAACAATTTTGTTTTCATGAAAAATTATGGAGCCCCGCTTCCTGCATGTCCTGACATGTACTCTCCTTGTTTTGCTTTGTAGAACTGTTTGATACTGTCTTAGAATTATGTCGAGAAATGCGTATTAATTAACTTATGTAGTACTGGTTTAACATATTTCTAATACTCTCAATGCTGCCACGTCATAAGTAAATTAGTAGATTAAAGATTTACGTATTAGTTAAAAATACTCTTAAGCAGGGATGATCATTGCATACTGGAGAAGCACTAAGAATATCCTTAAAATTAGCGAAACAAATCAAATTATCAACTCTTTACAAAACGTATCATTGATATTGAGTTTGTTTACTAAAAATGTATAAATTATTATTAAGGTAAATAACTGATATCAGACCAAGAAGAAGTTCGATGTTAGGATAAAATGAACAGAAGTGTTATTTCTTAAATAGACCACACCAATATTGACTTTGTATCAGTGGATTGATATTTTAACTAAATGTGGTAAATAATTTGGTTTAATTTACTACCAAGAATATTGTATTATGATTGATTGCGTGTAATTAAATTAAATTACAATTTATTATCACATATAAATATTAAATTAAATTATAATTTATTTTCAGTTTTAAAATCACAGCAATTTCTCTTCCTAATTAAAATTTCTCTTATGGACAGGGAGAATGTATGTTCTGTTATAATTCTGTCATTATTTTATATAATTTTTCACTAAATTAAACAATGATACAACTAGAAAAACTTTGGAGGAATTTTGTATCATAACTTAGTTATTATACGAAATACCTGGTATGTTTAGAGCGATATATTGTGCAGATTTCAATTTCATTAACTTTTAATTTTGAGAGAAAACATTCCTTTCTTTGTTTCGGAGATGTTTAATTTGAATATAAATTTTATATTAAATTTGAAGTGTTATTAAGACCGAGAAAGGAAAAGCATATTTTTTTTAACCTAAATGGCATTACTTTATATTAAATAAGAAAATTAATTAGTAGATTTTCGAAAAATATCTTATTAATGGTTTTCTTAAACTAGTCAAATTTACAGTGACGTTTACAGACTTTACCTTAAACCAACAAAGAATAGTTGTTAATTGCGCGTAGATGTTATTTGCAAATATATTAAAATATTTACTTCATGTAATTTATAGCACCCAGGAATCCGGTTCAGAGATTTTCATTTTACTTGTTACAAAGGATAATAACAGCGAGTGCAAGTATTCATATATTACACTTTAATATTAATGTAAGGTAATTTTAAAGATCGACTTATCTCAAAGTTTATTTAAGTTTAATTTAAATTATATTTTTTCGTATTTGCTTGTCTACCAAGAAATATCATTCTGAGATAACCAAAGTAATGTTTATAAAAAAACTTAAAATTTGTTCACGTAATACAAATCTCTTATGATTCAATAACCAAAAAAATCGAATAATTGTATTTTTTCCTATTTTTATTTGAGTTAAGGAATATTTAATAAAGCTTAAATATTTTATCAAAATTAAGAATACATATTTTTCCTTTCATATTTATTTTAAATATGACTGAGGTTTTCTTTATAAAATTCAAAGGTAAAAAATTATTTTTTTGTGTTGAGTATTTTAATTGCGCGTAAGGATTTAAAAATTTCTTTTTACCTTTAATTTTCTTTCACATCGTTTCACCAGGCAAAGAATAATTCAGAATAAAAACCGAATAAATTGTACGTGCTAATTTTGAGGCTTCTTTGGGAATTTAAAAATTAATATAAATTTTTTGTTTCGTCTGTATTTTATTACGGTTTATTACCATGCAGGAATTTTATGACATGTGATTACCGGGCCTGTCTCCCTTAACTGTCATTGTTCATTGTTTGTCTTTTTATTACTATAATTATGCAAATATATGTTGCGAAATATTCCACCATATATCATAATCTTTAATATGCGGTGACAAAAGATTTAGTATGATAGTTAGTAGAATGCTACACTAATATTAAATTGTATTACCTTCATTTCTCTGTTTTCAATTAATTTGTGTGTAGTTGTGTATTTGGTTTTAGTGCGTATTTATTTAATGCAACATCTATTTATCTACCTATACTTCTGACTTTTTGCTAAAAGTTTAAGTTTTAATGACTAAATAATAATCTGGGCTCATATTGCTAGAGAAGCAATCGCCTCCATTGAATGAGAACCACAGTGCATTCCTACACACTACCAGTAGATTTTTCGACACAACGCATCTTCTTTTACTGTTAAGGAATACGATGTAACCAAAAACGAGAAACCCATCAAAAAGTGAAAAAAAACCGAATATACAAAAATAATCTAATATTGATATGTTGGGATTGAAGAAAAATAGAATAGAGAAAAATTATTAAGGGATAGACATATGAAAGGAAACGGAATGTGGTTAGTAAAGTTAGGTGAAGTATGAATTTTTTAGAATGACTTTGGAATACTTAAACCGACGGTGAAAGTTTGGTATTGGTTTTTAGATTATTACGCAAGTCAATGCCACGAAAATCATGTAGGCCGTTTTCTCTCTCTAGGGTTTTATATATTTTTAATATGAGTATTCACGCTCTCGATACGAATCAGAGACTGCTTGAAAACCAAAATTTTGATTTTCATATCGAAATACTAAACTTCGTCTGTTTAGGCATTGCGTAAACAGTTAAAATTGTAGATATGACGACTAGTTATAACTATTCAAAATGAGTGACTTCGTGAGAGAACTCTTAAGTCATTCTAATGGGGCGGATTTTGCGCGGCTTGGTCGAGCGATCAGTCTGAAATTAAAAAGTACATGTAAGTGGCGCGGTGGCTAAAAACTTATTTTACTTAGTTGATTAACATACAGCAATATTTTTTATCACTATAAGTTGTCAAAATTAAAAATTTTAATTCAAAACACGGATACCTGCTAGTTTTTGTACAAAGTAGTGTTTATTCCAGTTTATTATTAGGAATTTAACATAATTTTGATACTTTTAATAAAGTTAAATCGATTTCACCTTACTAAATATATTTAACATATGGTTTGGAGGCCATTATCAACAATAAGATAATGTTTTTTGTCCGAACTATACATATAAAACAAGTCAATTATTAGCGCCGCAAATCAGGAGAATCCTAGTACGTGAATCATGATACCGTTGGACTAAGTCCCATTTGCATAGAATCTCCCTTTCGCTTAACGTAACGGGACGCGTTCAGCCTAGGTGTTGGCGACGAGGTTAAAGATCAGTCGGGTTCTTCATCGACGTTAGCGTCGATTTACAGTTTAAAATGTTTTTGGGAGATGTTCTGAAAAAAGCAGTTTTATGATTACATTTTTAGAGAGCATTGATTTGTAAAATAAAACGAATATGTGGGGTCCATTTTTGTCATTTGCCGAAACAGACATTTTCTGGTAAGTTATGATAACGAAGCCTTTATCTATATATAACAAATTAATTAAATTATACCTTTAATGATCGTAAGACTTCTGTCAATTCTCTTGGACAAAATGTAGTTAATATTAATTCTGAAAATAATTACAAATTCTTTACAGATTTTCCTAAGACTTCCATGATACATACAAGTTGATATACAAGTTGATATATATAAGTTGAAGCACCTCTCTTAACAAGAATTACAGTAGCCTGAAAAGCAATAGTTGGGTTCTGAAGATATTAGGAAAAACCGGGGAGGAAATGAAAATACTTACATAGTAAAATCATGAGAATAGTCAAGGAAAAATAAATATGAATATAACAGGTCTAAACAAGCATATAATTAAACCTACATTTAACCAGCAATTACATCTACATTATTTGAAGTCATTTATGTCATATAATCCATTTACTTACAAAAACTAAATTGCAAACAAAATTTATTTATACAAAGATAAAAGTATATTTATATCATAATAACTTACAAAATATTCCAGTAATTTTTGCGTAAATAGCATTCTCTATGAATTAAATTATACACCGTTTTAAACGCGAGCTTTTCTGGTATGTGTGTGTATTAAAATAACTTTAATTTTGTACCTCATGTGGTCAAATATATAACTCCCAAGGCTTTATGGAAGTTATACATATAGATTTTATAATAATCTGTCATCAGTACTTTTTATTTTACTCTACGCAAATATTAATAACGGCGCATTTCACGTACATAAGGCCGTGAAATTTAGTCTCATTTTGTATCATTTATTTAACGTACGCGTTAGCAAAAGCACGATAAAAATGTTTTCCTTAAATATAGCTTTAAAAATCGGCACTAGCGTTGTCCTTGCCTATATTGTTCGTTAACATATCGGGAATATACGAGCAAAATTTTGTTGAAGATGACAGTTCTATGCTTTGCTGTGTTGAATATAACAGTTTGTTTTAAATCAGACCAATTTCAAGAAAGTGATTGTAGCAATCAGCTTTCAACATCCTATTCCCTAAGTCTACAATCAAATATCAATCAATAAAATAAAAATCAATGTCAGGTGTACAGCAAATCTTAGAGAATGTAGTTATGAAGAAATGGGAGATCAATGACTAAAGATCATTCAAATTTACTCCATCATTTTTTAAATGATCGCATTATATAATATATAAAAGACGGATTAAGGAAAGTAGTCCGAAGAAAAAAATGATTAAAATTATTTGCCGCAACTTTATGAAAAAGTAAAGAATATTATTAAATGAAAGTTATTAATTCTAAAACAATATCAATTAACACGGATATGTGGACTTGCATGAACAATTTAATAGGCTTTTTCAGTTTCACTGCTCAGTGGCTCGACAAAGAAATTTTGTCTGGGCAGCGCACAATAGTACACATCTGAATTCACTTGTAAGATATGATAAATATGGGGCAAATTGATCAAATGATAATTAGAGATAATGGACCTAACATAGTAAAAGAAGTTAAGAAGGATCCATATATTGAAAAAGGATTTTTTATCCATAAATTATAACGGGCTAGAAATAATTCACTGAAAGTCCATAAAAACGACACTGAAGTTTTGACATTGGAAAAAAACAGTTGCAACAAATTTCAAATCACTCCACTCAGGTTCAAAAAAAATTTTATTTCAAATTAAGATTGAGCTCAATTTGCTAAAACAGAAACGTACACAAGATGTGAGTACTAGACGAAATAGTACGGTTTACAAGTTGGAACTTCAAAAGTTGCGTCATTATGTGTCATTATGTATTTCCGAATGCTATGGGACAACGTACCATAACTTAAGTGAGCGTTTATATCCAGCTCTGTGAGGTATTATGACCTTATTTCAAACCTTTGAAGAAATAAAAAATATTGACCGCTCCACATTTTATTCAATTTCTGAAATTATACCGTATATCACCACTCTTTAAAATTATTTCATACGCAGCAGTTTTGCCCTAACAAAGCCGAAATGAGATTTACTTTGGAGACAGAACTTAGACATAGACTCAAAAGTATAGATAATGACAAATACTGTGCACTGGCGGCTATGAGACCGGAAATTTTTATTTAATTTTTTCTCTACTTTCTGTAGACCTAACTAATAAAAATACAATTGTAGTGTAAAAAACAAATAAAAAGGAGCGAGGCATTGGAAAGCAATAGCAGAAACGATAAGAAAGACAGATAATTATTTCCGAAAGTTAAGAATTTTTATGAATTTTCTTTAACGTATTAGATTTGCTGTGACGCGATTGCTTACATTAAGTAAGCAGCAGGATACGAAGAAATTCCTAAAAACCCAATTCCACCAGAATTACAAAGTTATTTAAACGAATAATTATGATAACGCTATCTCAGTTTATTCGCAAAGAGGACAAAAAACAAAGAAAAGTATGCGCACATGGTCAGTTTAACAATTCTTTTTAATCTTCTCCTGCTTCTTCTGTGTAGAGCGGACGTCGTTTTTCGAAGAAAGAAAGGGTTAAGAAGGAAAACATAACAGACTTTTTCCATAGAGAGCAAGACTCTTTGCTTCCTTTTTTAGTTTTCCTTGAATATAATTTATCTTACATCAATTATAAATATTAATATTGTATATCTGCTTTAAGCTATTATTTATTTTAGTATAACGTTGCTCTTACGGTTGGGGTAAGCTCCTTTTTAATTTGTTATTTTGTTCCTACTTAAGTTACACCTACCTTCATGTTATTAAGTTCCTCTATCAATGATAGCAAATGTTGGTGTTTTATTCTGTTTTGACTAATATATTTATATTTAAGATTTACGTATATATTTAATTAATTAATCACGTTAAGTACTCGCTATGTTAATATTTTATGCCAGTTATATATAATTCTATAATATAAAAGGAAAGTCGTTTTATATATTTGGTAATAATTCAACAATTGAACCGAATATTCGGACGAATACGAACATAGAAAAATATGCCGTACATGCCAAATACCAAATATTTGCAGAATATTCCACCTGCCTCTACTATATACCATAAATACTATATTAATTTAACAAAATATTATGCTATATAACTTTATAAATATCAAAATTGCACTGTTATTTTATTATTTCCATCGTTTCTTCTAAATTATATTATGAAAACGGTTAATAACGATATGTATTGGCAGCGAAAGAGAAATTGTAAAAATAGTGTTATGATAATGCTATTAAGAAGGTGTATCTATAAATATAAGACTTTAGGGAATATCAAGAAATATTAAAAGTAAATTAATTTAAAAATGTGAATGAGAGAATTTATTGGTTTTTTCTGAAAGTTCTCTTAGTCTGTTTTTTTGGAATTGAAGATTTGCAAGAACTATATCTAACAGTTAAACATAATGAGACAAATTTAAGATATTTTTATTTTTGAAGAGTTTTATCAATTGTGACTAATGGATTAAATTGAATAATTTCAACCCATATCGGTACACGAGGAACGGACCTTAAGTACTGTTAAGAATGAAAGGACATATCAAACAGTAACTGGAAAATTATTATTTTATGTATAAGTTTTGTAGTATTAAAATATATTCATGTTTTTTAGATTCAACGCAAAAACAGTAACAGTAACGGAGCTTACTGGATAAAAATGAAAGTCATTAAAAAAATTTTAGAATGAAGAAAACAACATTATGGTTTGGTATTAAAATAAGAAACTATTTTGTGTCAATGAAAATAAAATTCCATTCATTATGAACAATATAAGTAAATAAATATTTCAAAATGAAACATAAAGTATATGTTAATAGCCTATATTATTTATAGAATCTAAAGTATAAAAACATATTATTTTTATGATAAATATACCACGAGAAACTGCGAAGATGCTAACTGGTGTAACTAATCTCTTCTAAAGTCACATTTAATTCACGTATCGTAAGAAGACCGGTGAAAATCGGTAATATTAATATCGAAGCAGTGTCTACTTAGGAGAAATGATTTTGCTGAGGAAAAACAATTTTGACCAAGAAGATGATAAAGAATTCATGTATTAGTCAGCGTTTGAGAAATTGCATCAAATCTTGAAGTTGCCGTTTCCGCTCTGTGGCTAAAGACGGAGGTTTATAAAATAAAGAAACGAAATAATTTATATATATTTAATAACTTCCGTAAAGACTAATCATTTGTATATATTATATTTAATGAAATAAGAGTATAAATATCTTCTTAAAGACGTACCAAAAATGGTAACGCACTATATTCCATCTAATTACATAAAATGCATTAATCAATCTATATAGAGAGTATATTTACGTGTATGCGTATATTTAAAATAAAATTACTTATATTCTTCTCTTAAATAAAATTAAAGGGAACACTTTACTTATCTAACCGGCTAGACGAGTCGTCGATGGCTGCTATTGGACATTTTCCAATTTGAATACAGCCTCTTTGTCGCTTATCGTATTAGGGTAGGTTTCCCTTGCGCATCGAGGGGAGTTGCCAATGGAATTAAGTTTGAATTTGCCAGCGATGTTGGCGCTGCTGTGCAATAGCCCCGAGCAGCGTCGGAGTGGATGCAATTTTCAGATGACACTGTGTTGGCATATTCATATCGACATGTCTGATAATGTCAAAATGTCGATTTTTACCAATAAAATCTTTATTTTTCAGTAAGTAAAGCGGCGAAGCAAGCTTTGTAACTATTGTAAATTTCTTTGTCTATTACCAAAACGAAAATTTCTTCGATATCGCATTTTCGTCTATTTTCCATTTCAGCCAAAACTGAACTTATCCGTCAGTAAAACACATGGTTTCTTTTCATGTTCATGCAATTTACATTAATTTTTCCCACGACGGGAACGGAAGAACTATATGCGTTTAGGGTTAGAGCTTGTTTGTTTGTGTGTGCAATCCAATTTTCCTTTTTATCACTTATACGATTTAACCGATTTAGATACAGTTTTTGGTTTTTTTGGTTTCTTATTTGTGGTCCAATGGCAATGGTTCTTAGATAGTTGTTATAGGTGCGGCAATCAACATTTTGTTGCAAAAGAATGTTCCCGTGTACCTCCTAAATAATTTGACTGATTTAGATATGATTGTGGGCAAAATATTTGAGACTAATAGGTGATAGTCCTTAGATAGGTGTAATGGTGATCACTAGAGACTGGATTATATGCATTTGCATATTTAAGCCATTTTCAGCGCTAATATCATATTTTTCCTAAGATCTAGTGATAATGCATATTATCGCTATAATTTAGTATTTTTACAGTATTTTTGGAGCACAGCGCACTCCGCAGCCGCGCGTCTTTTGTTTTGGTGCGATAATAAAATCAAAGGGACAAATGATCGTCGCGCTCGCCTCCCGCAATACTCCTTCCTCCCACCTATTACGCATGTTATTGCTTGCATTGTCGACTGGCGTGCTCATTGAACTGCAGTTAAAATTTTTTGTGTGAAATTGTACAATGCCTCCCGAAACAAAAAGTGTGTCTTCGTGGATAAGTGACTTCCCTGGAACATTTACTTACGACGGAAATGTTTTATATTGTCGAGTTTGCGAGAAAAATATTTCTTCCACTAAAAAGTTTCAAATAGACCAACATGTCAAGACAAGTATTCACGTCGCAGGATTGCAGAAAAAAGGTCCACGACAACAACTTATAACCGCGTCTACTTCTAGCTCTAAATGTAAACAAAACACCCAGTTTAGCATGGATTTATGTGAAGCATTGCTTGCAAGTAATATTCCTCTCCATAAACTAAAAAATCCTACCCTCAAACAGTTTCTGCAAAAATATTGCTTAAATCAAAATATACCAGACGAATCAACATTGCGTAAAAATTATATACCAACAATTTATAAAAATGTTATGGAAGAAATACGTAATGAACTCAAGGAGAACCTTATTTGGATTTCAGCTGACGAAACTACTGACAGTTGTGGTTGTTATATAGCGAATTTAATTATCGGTACATTGAAACTAGAACCTTCTCCTTCCTATTTGGTGGCCTGCAAAGAACTAGAAAAAACTAATCATTCTACGATCGCCAGATTTGTGAATGAGGGTATTAAAAAAATATTTCCTGAATCATCTGCAGAAGAAAGAGTATTTATATTTCTTTTAGATGCTGCTGCCTATATGATCAAAGCAGCCAAGGCCGTCCAAGTATTTTATCCCAATTTGATTTATGTGACGTATTTTGCCCATGGAGTACATCAACTTGCTGAAGAAGTACGATCCACGTTTGGGAATGTAAATAAACTTATTTCATCAACAAAAAAAGTGTTTCTTAAGGCACCTGCCCGTAATAAAGCCTACAAAGAAAAAATATCAAATGTTCCTCTCCCTCCCGAACCAGTTGTAACCCGATGGGGGACATGGATAGAAGCTGTACTGTTTTACAATGAACATTTTGAGGCCATCAAAGGTGTAGTAAATGACTTTGACAGTGCAGAGTCAAGAGCAATTTATGAGTCAAAGACAGTATTTAACGATTCTACCATAAAAAAACATAGCTGGAATTTGCACAAATTTTTCTCAAATACCTGAAAGTATTAAAAAGCTTGAAACTCACGGTTTAGCATTGAGTGAATCCATTCAAACAAAAAAGAAAATCCGCCAAATTAACTTCACGTTGCCAAGTACGTTGCCGCATAAACTTAAAAAAAAGTTTGAAAACATTTTGAACAATAATCCAGGCTTTGAATATCTGTGTCAAATTGATATCTTTATTAATGGGCCGGCGGAAGTTTTGCCAGAAAATACAAGCGCCAACATAGCACCCAAGTTCAAATTCTGCCCAGTTACCTAAGTAAATGTGGAGCGATCATTTTCGACCTATAAAAATATTTTGAATGATCAAAGACATAATCTTACCACTGAACATTTAGAACAATACTTGATTGTTAACGTTTACAAAAATATTAAATAATGTTACATGTTACTGTATCGATTATCGTCTATCAATGGACAGTTTACTAAATGTATGCTGATTTTGTAATAATACAAAATCTAAAACTTAATTGTTTTTTATTTTATTAAAAAACAATAAATTATATAGATAAATACTTAATAAAGTAAAAATTAAAACAAGTATTTACTAAGAATAACCTTAAATCTAAACAGATAATATTTACAAAACAAACAAAAAAATTAGTCATTTAATATTGCATATTCTGTCAGTTTTCGTGCATATTTCAAGCATTTTTCATACATATTTCAAGCTTTTTATGTTGCATATAATCCGGTCTCTAGTGATCACTCACCAGGGGGCGCCGCAATAAATATTTTATTCTAAGCGACTGGTCCAATTTATCTCTATAATAATTTGACGGATTTAGAAACCCGTTTTCTGCAAAATATTTGGGACTATTCGGCAATTGTTTTCATTTAGGTGCTACGGTATTAGCTCACCAGGGGGCGCTCTAATATCTTGTTGCAAACGAATGATCCTATTTTTCTCCAAAACGCTTGGCCGATTTAGATACGGTTTTAAAATTTTTATTAAGCTCACGAGAGATGTAAACGTTTTAATTGGAAGAGTGTAAAATAAAAAGCAAAATTAAAAACGTTCAAAAAGCCCACGGCTGATATGGTCGTGAAAAACGATTAAATATATTTTTTTAAACCCCCCCCCCCTTAAAATAAAGTAAGAGCCTCTTAATATAATTACAAACCCAAGTAAATCCATTAGGGTTGCCATGCCCTGCCCATTCCTACAATTTTGCCGTTTTATTAGTTCGTGCTTTCTATGCTACTACAATGTATTGATATTGGAAATGGAAGTGGCAATGAGAACACTAACGGATTTTCTTGGATTTGTAATTATTTTAATAGGTTCTTACTTTTTTTAAGTCGGTAGGGTTTTCAAAAAAAATATTTAATCGTTTTTAATTACAACGATTACATCCGTTCTGGGTTTATTCTTCGACCCGGTTCATCTTCGGACGAACACCTGGAAATGCAAGAAAACCAAAATAATTCTATAGTAGAAGTCGTGTCTCCAAGGTCACCGCCCCTCCTTTTTGTCGTCGTAGAATCTACTTGTGCCAAAGCGTCCCCGAGGAATATGTATGTTCGAGATGATGTTATAAATGATCTTGCGTTATGGCCACAAGAGCAATATGACAAACAGATAATATTTTTAAATGGAGTGCGGACCAGTACAGGTAAAAAGGAGTTTTTTATATTTCAAATGGTTCGAAAAAGTCTTTTTTAGCTGCTTATCATACTAAAAAAGTGTTAAATAATGAATCCGTTTTAAGAAACTGGCTGGTTTAATATAAATCCACTGATACTTTTTATTGTTTTATTGTAAACTTTTCCATGTTTATGAAACTCCTTTTAAATGACAAACTAGGGTAAACAGATTTGCGGCATGTGTTCTGGTCTTTCAAAGAAAGAGATCAGTACATCTATTATATCTTAAGAAACATTTTACACGAAAAACAGTTTTTTTTAAAAGAAAAGACGGTAGATTACTAAAACCTAATTGAAATTGGACGGGAAATAAAACGTTGGGTGACTGCAGTCAAACGAACAATGAACTTAATCCATTTTTTAGTGCGACAATATTTGGTTTTATAGGTTAGCACTGAAAAAAATTCTAACTAAAACTATTATGACAATGGCAATTTTTCAAAGCTGGTTGAATATATCTCTAATCTTGATGGGCTTGCAAATATATTGCTCTTATTCAAAAAGTCATGCCTAACTCATTATTTTGTACATATTATTCAGAATAAAACAATACAATTATTAGGTAAATAAATAAAAAAACTGGTGTATTAGAATTGAAAATATCCAAATATTTTTCAATTATTTTATATTGCACTCCAGATATTGCAGACAAATAACAAACATCAGTTGTCGTACTTTTAAATACAAGCAACAACAAGGCTGAAGTAAAAGAAACCTTTCTGGGACTTTTTCCTATTACTAATATTACTGGTCATGACTTATTCAATTTTTATTCTCAAACGTTTTTGATATGCAAGATGTGCGTGGTCAAATTTACGATAAAGGTCCAAACATAAAAAGGAATGATATATATATATATATATATATATATATATATATATATATATATATATATACATATATATATATATATATATATATATAAATGAATTTTAGATTTAAACATATTTTATGTATCTTGTACGGCACGCAGCCTAAATTTAGTATTGAATGACACTAATAAAAGTTTGTTAGAAATTGTCAAGTTCTTTTCAATTGTGCAAGAAATTTTTATTTTCTTTTCTGCGTCACCAGCACATTGGAAAATACTTGCAAAAGAAGTGCCAACTTTAACTCTAAAACCACTCCCAAATACTGGATGAGAGAGAAGGGTTGAAGCAATAAAAGCTCTACGTTTTAAGCTGGGAAAAGCTAATGATGATTTTATTTATCATATATTCCGATACAAGCATGAAAATTGGAAAACAATAAGTGATTTAAATTTATCTGCTCTCTACTTATTTGGTAAAAAATTTTAAGTAAGATAAATATAGTTAGTAAGGCTCTTTAAAATAAAGACGTCGTATTGTCAGAAGCGGTAAAAATTATTGATCTTGCAAAAATAAGTTTGTCTGAATTCCGTGATGAGTCCGCTTTTAGGGAGTTCCTTATTAGCGCGAAAACTGTAGCGGAAGAAATCGACACAATAGCAGAATTTTCTGCACCTACTCACCCTTGCGCTAGAAGGTTTTTTAATTATGAGGTGGAGGATAAACCGATAACAGACGCGGAAACGCAATTGAAAATAAATATTTACTACTATCTATTACGTACCCCAATTATAAAGTTCGACGAAAGGTTTTAATTTTTGGATCAGAATAATATAATTTTTTAATTTTTTCAGAAATTATAACACGGGAAGAATTTGGAGATGCTGGCTCTTCATATATAAAGAAGTTTGAGCTGTTTAATCAAATCGAATTATTACCAATGTTTATTGATGATTCCATTGCGCTATTGGATGTTTTAAATTATTTGTTTGCGAATAAATTCATTTCAATTTTTCCAAATCTATCACAGCATTTAGAATTTACCTCACATTGCCAGTGACTGTAGCAGGCAGCGAAAGATCATTTTCTAAATTTAGATTAATATTGTCGTGAAGTAAACTGACAAATTTATTGTTAATAAGTACTGGAAAAAAATCAGTGACAGAACAGTCGAAAATCAGTGATATGGTTAAAGATTTTACTAAGGCATAAGCACGAAAAGTTTTTTTGTAAATATATTTGTGATTACGAGCATCCTGTAATTACTAATTAATGATTACATATATCAGAAATTGAAATAATTATTGATTTAGTATATTATACTAAAGTCCATGATTAAAACACCCAAGAAAATGAAGATTAGACTACGAAACAGTGTTTTTAAAGTGTTTTCGAAACTTTAGTTAGTCCAGAAGATCTGCTTAAGTTTATAGTTTCAGTTTTCATTTCAATAACTTCCTGTAGCCTATAGAGATTTCATAGACCTGATTGATACTAATTAAGTAAGCTACCTGTGATTGCCCCTAAGTTGAGCTAACAAAATCTTGAATAAACATATTTTATACTCACTAAAATTACCAATATGTATTCTGTTGTGTGTGTCTGCGAAATGTAATACATACCTAATTTATTCTGTGATATACATTTAATTTGAAATTAAATATTTTATAATTAACGACTAAGTTGTTTTCAATCTTTCCTTCCTACAAACACTTTTTACTTGTCTACACTGCGGTCCACGGAGGGCGTATCGCAAGCGAAATAAAAAGGTTATTGCTTCCCAATATAATTTATAATTGCACCATTTGAACCCAAAATTTTGATCACTGGTGAAAATGTATCTGTAAGTATTCCATTTTGATCATGTGCCTAATAGAGGGCGCCAGGGTCTTGATTGGTCACCTCGGCGCTAGATGGGCTAAAGCTGGCACTGCCTAAATTGACCTTTTCTTCTAAAACGTAATATTTTTCATTATATGCTGCGAAAAGAGACAATAATTAATAGAATTTTAAAATAAATTATTTACTCCACGCTCTAAAATGTATTCATAAATCATTTAAAATATCTTTCTAACACGAGCTCACCAATTCCCAAAAAATATTTGTGAAAATTTTAAAACTGTAATATTACAAAGCACTCACTTCGAATTCTTTAAGAGCGCGCTGTAATTGCTTGAAATTGAGTTTAATCCATATTTTTGACGATTATACTTAATTTAATGGCTTTTGAAACGACATTATCAAATCTTCGTGTGCATCCACATACACATGTTTATTCAGTTGAATTTTAATCTTTTAATTCCAAATAAGCTTTAGTAGAAATCAAAATATTTACGAAATATAAAAAAAAACTGATTAATATGACGCTGTCAGTTACTATGCGTGTGTTCTTCGCTTAAATTTTACGGTTGAGGATAAGATGTGACATATATAAGTAAAACGTCCATCTTAGCTGGGTTGCTTTAAAAAGTCGACGTAAAAATAAGTGCATAAATGTATTTCCAACCTTCCCCTCAGCAATAAACTTATACGTGAAAAACGTTACTATATTCCTATTCTTCTATGGTTTCCATTATGAATCAAATTTCCATTATGCAGCATTTTTACTAATAATTTGTAGGTTTCAAACTTAGAAACAAAGAAAAATAAAACAAATTATTATTAATGTACCGATTTTTGCAGTTATAATTAAAATGTTGTCACTAATTGTATTGCATATGTATTTTGAAAGTTAGGTTTCTCTTTGTAATACTGTTTAGAGTTAAAATTTAACAATTTTGTTTGCAGCTGAGCGATATCAATTATTAATGTTTTATATTTCATTTCTGAATTCTAAGCTAAACCAACAACTGACGAAAAACCAACAACTGACGAATTAATAATATTTTTACCGGGTTTCTCATTCCATTTACAGTACGTGTAGCTTTTTATTTAAATACTTTAATGGAGATGAATGCAGTCTTAAGGAAAATAAATTTAACTGCCCGGAATGACGGGTTTTTTAATTGCTTATCCTCAATATAAATTATCTATTGTAGTATGAGAAACCATTTCACTAAATATAATGTGAATATCGGAGACAAAATGATTACATACAGAAATAACTCAATGTATATTAATTTAGATATTTCATTAAAGAAAATTTGCAATATATTAATTGATAACCCGCAACTTTACACGAGTTTACGTTTTCCTTTATTAACTTTTTTATACATGCTACTGTTTTAACCACTGACCAGTTAATAACCTGCGTTGAAATTCATGTTTTAAAACTACTGAGCATATCGCTGAAATTAGTGTAATATTTGCAACGCATGAAGCAATATTACTTGTAAAAATCAATAATAATACATTTTTCAAATGTATTTTATTTGCAAAATGTATTATTATTGAGTTTTAGTGTGACAACACGTTTCAAATATATTTTATTTGAAAATCATTACGTTAAAACTAAGCTGGATTAAATTTTCATTTGAAACTTAAACTAATTATCTAACTTTATTTTGAAAGCTTTTATTTAAATCATCGCAATGATTATCTCAAATCTTATTCTTTCCATGAGTTACGTAACGACGAAATTAAGATTAATTTCTTAGAATTAATGAATAACTATGAAGATTACATTAAGTACATATTAGAACTAGATTATATGATAAATGGGTTTGAATTGTCATCGAATTAACTAAGACAGATATTAATGGTGCTAAGAGTTAATTTATCTGAACTGCGTATAAAACTTCTATTTTTGTCTATTAATACTTTCACATCGTTTTCAACTTAGATATGATAGGTTGCAATAATATTATTTATCTGCCAACGTTCTCCTTAATTTTCCTATATTTATGG
Source organism: Druceiella hillmani (assembly GCA_039881145.1). Lineage (NCBI taxonomy): Eukaryota > Metazoa > Arthropoda > Insecta > Lepidoptera > Hepialidae > Druceiella > Druceiella hillmani. The sequence goes on from JAYKKI010000034.1 coordinate 9,837,055, forward strand.
CATTCCTCTATTCGATTATATCATGTTTTTCTCGCCATCAATTAACGAAATTTAGAAATGTATAAAATACAGCAATAGAAGAAAATGTGACTAGCATTTACTTTTGTTAACCATTTACTCCATCTTTTTTGTTATCTTTACATCGCCAATATGATCCAAATGATCATTCTGTATCATTACTTTCTTTCATCTTTACAACCACACTTGGCTCAATATTAAAATCTTGTCAAATTTCAGCATTTTTTATTTTTTCACGTATACATTGTTCACAAGTTTACGTATACATTGTTCAAAACTTTTTTCAACAACATTCGATTTTCTTTTATTAATTTTGCATTATTCAAGACTATTTTCCAAATAAAACATTTGACATTTATACACCATTTTCATTTTAATGATACGCGTTTACCACCGGTTTCTTCCATAAGAGCCTATTTTGTTACATTAAACACACTTTTTAGCCACCCAAATAGTATTTTGTTTTATACATCTAGAATGAGCTTCATAAACACACATTTACTTAATTATTCTATAAACGAAATTACGCAGATTTCATAAAAATATAGAATAATTCACAAGTCTAACAAAAACATTATTAAGATTTAAATAGATATATAATGAATAATTTTGTAATAAACACTTGCAAGTCATTTATGTAATACATTTCTTACGATTGAAGTTGTAACAAAATTCAGAAAAATTTTCATTTTCTCTATAAACGTTACAAAACCAATAAATTTGAGTAAATTGCTGAAAATTTATCAAAGATACTTCATGATATATCTTTTGTTCAAAATACTTTACAACGTTTGTTTTCAGTTGTCACTGTAGCTCTAATTCGGGTGAAGTTACTATCGAAAAGCTGTTGGCTGACAGAAGCCATTTGTCACGAGGTCACGTAAATTTGTGTGCTCTAGTTGAGTTTTTCTAAATGCGAACACTTTCAAAGGTTGTGTTTAATTTTTTTTACAGTAAGATGTATGCGTTTTTACGTGGACATATGGCTTTCAATAGATGATCGAACTTGTTTAATAGTTACTGATACACAACACTGGAAATTGTAGTTTATTCCAAGTCCGGAAAATTTGCATTCATTACTTGATTTTAAATGACAAGAGTAATATATTTTAAGTTTCCATTTATATTTTCGCTTACAAGTTAGATGTTATTGTAAACAAGTAAAATCAGCTGTGCTGAATGAGATATCTAAATTAAATTTCGTCTTTTTACTTATTAGCTATTACATTTTCTATAACAGCAACTAGTGAAAAAATATTATTAAAATATCTACAAAATTATGTAAATACTAGATCCTCGTTTCTTTTCATTTGTTATAGTTTCAAAAATATTCATATTCCATTTTAGTCAATTAAATTAATTGTACGGTTAATATTGGATGGTAATTTATTAAAATGATATTTGTTTCTTTTAATTATTATTTGAAAAACTTGGGAAGTTTTTCTCATAAATATGAGTCGTAGTTTCATTTAGAGTTTTTTTCGAGTATTGATGTTCAAAACAAAATGAACAAATGATGGCACAATGTTATGACATAAATTTTTCACTGATAAGTATTAATGTCATGGAGTAGGGACTTGTTTCACTCGTGTTAACATAAATAAAGAAAATCACGAACTAAACTTGTGAATGAGTATATACATTTACATGAAAATGCATGAAGCCCCTTAGTTATTAGTTGTTACATAGTAAAATGAAATGACCAAATATTAGTACGTAAAGTAAGTATATACAAGTTTGAAGTAATGGCTACGATGAAGGAAGAATATGGAATACGAGTTGCATGTAAGTTATTATGTAGGTATGTGTGTACATATGCATTTATTTTTGTAGGCATTGGAAAATGAACATATTTAGTTTCATAAAACGCTTTAAGCGTCTGTTTCGATTTCATAAGTGATATTTAATTCATCGTGAAATAATTGGACTAAGTCATGTGATATCAAAGATACTAAAAATAGAAAGTAAAACATATTTACAAAAAAAATAATTTAAACCAAATAAGAAACATCCTAAAAAGTATAATATAACGAAAAGTTGGAAAAATTGCGGTAAAATATCGTCTTAAATTATAAATAAATTTATAAAATATTGTCATTGGTGGCCTGTGCCAAAAGACTACTCTTCTTTGACATTTATAAAGATTTTCTCCTCATTCACATTCAGAAGTACATTCACACCCACACGTCATTTGAAGTAGTTAAAATTGTTTTAAAACATGTTTTTTTATATTTTAAGCCTATGTTATCCTATGTTCCTCAGAATTTCATAAACTTTAAATGAATTCAATATCAACAATATCTCATTTATGAAATTGAAATAAATGTTCACAGCTAATTCACATATACATACCTACATATTTACAGAATGCTTTCTTGATTAATGCCGGAGAAAACATGAAAAAAATAGACGGTGTTACTGAAGAATTTCGACAAGAAATTAATTATCATTGTTTCCCCTAGAGACCCACAATATTAATTTAAAAAAGCTGATGGTAAAATTTTGCGATTTAAGTAGGCAGTACTCCCACAATGCTAATAGTGGAAAGTTGGACGTGCAGTTCATTGACAGAATCTATGCTTGAGACTCAAGACACTAATTCAAAAACAGCAGATCCTCCAGTCTCACCGTTTAGACAGGTACAATACGTCTGCAACAGCTAAACTGAGGAGTTGCACCCCAGATCTCAATATCAGAGTTTATTCTTGAGAAACTACTAATTTAAAACAATTGATCCTCCAATGAAACTTGATTTAAGTAGGTAGTATCCCCACAACGCCAAGACTGAGAAGTTAAAACCCGGAATTTCGAAGCAGAGTCTCTGATTGAGTTCCAAAGTACTAATATAAAAACAGAAGAGACAAAAATTAATATTTTTAATATCTTGTTTACGTGTATTCATTCAGTAATTAAACATAAGCCTTAAAGATATATCTTCGTGAGTCAAGAGTAAAAAAAGAATTGATCAGACCTAAGATATAAGACCGAAGGGAAAAAGTCATACTACGTTTATACAGGCTGTCCAGTGGCAGATTTCAATGTTTGAAAAATTATAAAAAAAACTACACCTCTAATACAAAGTAGGTTTATTTTAAGTTTATAACAACAAATGCGGATTTAATTTTTTAAAAACCACGTTTTCCAAATGGCGGCCATCGAGTCTGACACTCTTCGAGTCTAGCACGCATGTTTTCAAAAAACGTTTGTAGAGCGACTGGGGTATTCTACTGACTTCGGCTCGAATATTTTATTTAAGTTGTGTCACAGTGCTCGGATTTGTTTGGTAAACAACGGATTTTAAGTATCCCCATAAGAAAAAGTCACATGGGCTTAAATCGGGTGACCTAGGTGGCCATGGTACGGTACCGTTTCGGGATATGTTTTTTTCTGGAAATAACTACCGCACTGAATCCATGGACACATTAGCAGTGTGAGCTGTGGCCCGGTCCTGCTGGAACCATGTGTTTTGGTCGAAGGATAGACTATTCTGAAAAAGTCATTTAACATCTGGGCATATCTCTCCGAATTCACAGTTACAGTTTGGCCGCGTTGATTTTCAAAGAAATAAGGCCCTATGATTGCAGATGCAGACAAGGCACACCAGACTGTTACTTTAGGCTTATGTCAAGGCACTTGATGCCTTGATTTGTCTTGGGTTGTGGACATCCCGGTAACAAAAGTTCTGCGTATTCACATATCCTCCAATGTGAAAGTGAGCTTCGTCACTAAAGAATATGTTGCCCATCCGGGTAGCAGTACAAAATCTCAACAACATCACCTCCGCGTAAGTTTTTCTTAATTCAAAGTCAGAATCGTGTAAATCTTGAACAATTTGAATTTTATATGGATGGAAATTGAGTTTTTTTTGCATTATTACCTGTAAAGTTGATTTCGGAATTCCCAATATCGATGAACGTGTACGCAGTGATAAAAGGGGATTTTCAACGACAGAAACCATAAAACGCTCGACATTTTCATCCGTGGCTACCAATGGTGTAGGTCCTGGCCTGGATCTATTTAATGTTGATCCTGTAGCTCTGAACCTTGCTACCCATAACTGAATGAGGTTGATCGATGGTCCATCACGTAATCGACCAATACTGTAACGATTATTAAATCGACGGCGTGCCACAGACAGCGAAAATCCACTCGAAATGTACGCCTTGACGGCAAAAGCGCGGTGCTCTCCACTCCACTGTTCCATAGTTACTAAAACATCCGCACCGCTTGCGCTTCTAACGACGCCCTCTGCGCCCCACTTATGTGTTGCGTTCCGAAACTATGTTTGTTTAAACTTTGAAATCTGCCACTGGACACCTGTACTATATCAAATAAAATTTAAACAATATAAAGCGGTTAAGCGTAGTAAGGTTCATGCATTGAGAGTTCCGAACTGTGGATAATTAGATGAATTTAATTATTTCACAGCGCATAAAAAATAATTAAACTAAATTGATTTGCATTCATGGCGATTTAAAAATACGTCAAAACTTTTCTAAAACTCACGGAAAATTTAAATGTCACGCGCATGGCTACATGTTCCCAGTAGTATTAAATCATTACCGATTCATGTAAACGATACGAAATTTATTGCCTCTTCAATTTCAGTTTATGATTAGAGGTGGGGAGAAGACATACTTTCTTGTATAATTTTGCTATAATACAAAAAAATGGCCGCCAAAATTGAAATAAAATTAATTTTAAAATGTTTTAAAAATTTAGTTTCATATGACACCCCACTTGACTTTATTAGAGGAAAACAATGTTTGATTGGATTATTTTTATGATTAGAACGTTCTAAATATTCCGTGTAATAAAATTGTAACAGAAACCATATAAAAGTATACTTAGTTTGCGTTACGTGGCAACAGAACATCTACCTATTTTTTCCTTTGATTTCATAAAGAACTTTATGCGGAGTTTTTATAAAAAGGAAATGTAGTTAATAAAACATACAGAATATATATCATCTCTCATTCGTCATTTCTTTTGAATTATATTTACATAAATCGTTGTAGGAAAAGGAAAATATATTAAACCATCTTTCTCGTCGCTGTTTTCCCTGGTAACAAATTTACAATAATCTAAGATTTGATTTATTATCGATGAGAAAAGACAAGCTAAAATAAAAAAAAATTGTGCTAAAGCACGAAAATATTTACGCTAGAACCTTATTTCAAGGCTTTACGGATAAATTAGTATAAACAACGTCGAATATCTAATAAGATCTGAAGAGAGAAAGTAAGGCAAATATCTTTGATTTACGGTTGACAAACAGATTAAATTAATGACTTAAGATAAATCACAGTTAATCCCATTTTAACGAAGAGCTATTTCGACGAGATAAACGAGTATTTGCATGATTTTATTTTTTGTTTAATTTTTTTTTTCTATCAAAATTCGATGAGTGCAAACATTAGATAGTTTCTAATAAAGAAATTTACATTATTCCTGAGGTTGATTATATGCATAAAACTATATATATATATTTGAAGGGCGTTTCTGTAAAAAAGTATTTGTTACTTTTTTTCGTCGGATTTGCAATTTTTTGAAACGGTTCGAAATTGATGCATTTTTATGCACGGAATCTTTATTCAGGTTTCAATGTATTTTTTTAAAACTTTATTTGAGATATAAGCATGTAAAAATATTTTATATTAGTATAAGTTTTTGAAAATGTTCGAACATATATATTTAAAAATTAATTTACGAAAAAATACTTTAAAAGAACAGGTTAATTTGAAACTCTGAATTAAATCCGTTTGATTAATTTGATAAAAATTTATCAGATTTTTTTGGCAATTAGAAACAAAGTTAATAATTCTGTTTCAAAAATAATTTCTGTTTTATTTTCTAAGTGTGATTACGTATAATAATATTTGGTGACAAGAATATAAACGATAACAAGTAAAATTGTGATCCATTCCAATAAAGATTTTTACAATTAAAATAGACAACCAAAAATAAATAAAGAATTATATGAGGTAACCATTTCATTCTATAAAATATTTCTTAATTATTTATTTTTTCGTCATTCGTAAACCTTTGGTTAACTGATTATTCTTTCCTGAAAATGGTAGAAAAATATTGTAAGTGAAATCTTCTCAAATATTTATCACTGTAAAAATTAGACAGTGCTATATGTCTTGTAATCTATATATTCCTATTGAAAAATGTATAATGCTTTGTGTTCACGGTGTAATTTATATTTTAATATATATTGCGTAAGGGTTATTTAGGTGTTGGGAAAACAATTGAGACTTAAGCATAAAAAACCACAAATTTGGAAACAAGTGTAATATAAATACATATATATATATATATATATATATATATATATATATATATATATATATGCATATGCGTGTGTGTGTGTGTATATATATTTACATACATACGTCTACGTATTTTTTTATGTTTTGTGAATTCAGTATTTCAGATTACCAATTGACATTAAATGACGGTTTACGAAATAAAAAGCAATATCGTGCATCTAATAACCGTTTAATGACATAAAACCTATTTTTCCAAATATAGACTCGTAGAGAGTCATTTAATTCGATTTCTTTCTATTGCTCTCAGAAAAAATAATGATAATTGTTGCTATATTTTTAAATTTTTGGAAAAAAGTATGTAAATATTGAAAAATCTAAGATATGTGGAACCAAAAGTTCGTATCTAAATCATCTACAAGTGACAATTCTACGGAGTCATTTGAACTGAATTAATCACGTATGTTAAAGATCTATTTACATTTTAAAGTTTTCTTCCAGAAATATAATTTTTATTAAAAAAGAAAGTAAAAGAAGAAATACATGGGAGTAAATATTTCCACATATAATCATTGATTCGTGATATAGATTGCTTATAATTACTAACTCAACTTATATACAAAGAGCGTCCTTACAACAATTTTTAAATATAAATAATTTCATTACTCAATTATACTTAATTTTTGAATGATTCTAAGTAACGCACTGGGTATAAATTTTTTTTAAATTAAGGTTAAAGTGCCCGCACTTCTTACAATTTTATTCCAACTGCACCCTTAATGGACTAACACTTTAACCTGTACTCTATTCTATACAGTTATTATTTCTTACTCCCCGTAAAGGAAACTGACAATATGCACTCTCCAGGACGTTCTGATGAATATTGTCTATGCATTTCACGTGCCGATGCTGAGTGCATCCCTCGCTCGCCCTTGCCACGGGGGGCGAAGAGTGACAATTGCCCTTAATTGTTTATTACCCTCGACTTTCATCTAATCAATGGCATTTTACTCACAAATATTTATCTTATGGTTCCAGAAATTGTAGATTTAAGTTAAAGACAAATTGAAGTCAAATATTTTGAAGTCCAAGCTGGCCAAATCTAACGCGTTAATTTGACGCATGAGCGGTTACCCTATTTATTCTTAAAAAAACTGAACACTTCTTAATATTTTCATTGCTTTCGTCTATGTATGAAAAACGAGTCTTTGAGATTGAAAATATTTTTAAAATTACGTAACTTATTTTCAAACCTTGAGCGTAGTACGCTACGTGAAAACTCAATAATTACACCATTTGAGAAGTAACAGAATCAATCTTTAAATAATCTAATACAAACTTTTTAAAGAAAAATTCATCAGCGCTGGATTTTAAAAAAGAATCTTTTAAACTATAATTTGGAGCTTCAAAATAATGAATGTACACTATGTCGAAATCAACTTTTAACAATGAAGAATGTTGAATATATTGATTATAGAGAAAGTTTCAGAGGTTCAAAGGAGTCGCTTAAATTTTTGACGTTAAGACATTTAAATGCCATAAACTTTGAGACCGTTAGCAGAACGGGTGTTAGTACTATGACGATAGAACGTAATTCGACGAACGTGCATGTACAAGAGGAATATAACGATTCATTGTATTCTCGTCACTGGGTCACCATATACATATGAAGAGTATGGAAATTTAAGCTAAACGTGCCAAGTTACATGAAAAGCAAATTTTTTTCATGTAAATACTTCCAATTGTATTCGAGGTTGGAAGACATACAGGGCTACCATCAAGAACAGTCCCTTAACCTTTCTTCCCTATTAAACTTTCATCTACTCATAGTGAACCCTGTTACGTTAAGTGAACTGCCTGCGGTATTATGGTAACTAATCCCTTTAAACATAAACCGATAAGCAAACGAGAGTTAAGGGTAGGGGACATTTTTTCAAACTTTTGAGGCATATTAGCAACAGGACGCGGCTTTAGACATTTACTAATGCTTAGAGGTGGTTATCAGTCCCGTTTTAAAAGCCCATAACGGTATATTCATATCCGACCATAAAAGCGATATTTTTCCCTTGAAACCTACTACAGAGTTATAAGCGTGAATAACAAAATACTTTAAGTCGGCCAGTCCAAATGGACATGGTTCTCATTCATGAGAAGATGACTTCTATGAAAACTTGCAATTGTAACTATGGTTAAAATCCATTAACATTTTATGGTATACTTGATGGTTTAATTTAAAATCAGTTTAAGTTTTGTTCTATTTTCCGAGTAATTAAAAAATAACTAAGAAAATTTTAAATAAACGGACTAATATCGTTTAAACAAATTATTACTTCAACAAAAGTTATTTTAGTTGTAATAATCAAATATACAGAGAAAATAAAAATAACATAAAGTAATTACAATAGTATATTTCATAAATATATATAATATGCTATCAAAAGTAACAAGTTATAAATATTTTTCTATATAACATAGCATTTTACTGTGTACATTGTAAATATATAATACGTTAATTGGCAGATCAATCTGAATCCGTACAATTTTTCAAAAGTAATCAACCCTATTCGGAATGTTATAACTCTATTTACCAATATTATTGTCGTATTGAATATATTTGGCGTTAATTTTGTAAAAATTCATTATTCACAATTAAATGAAACTATGTGATGTAGTATTATTTCTACTATCTTTAATTCCTTTACCACGACCTAGGTTTCGGTGTATTACAACATCTTCAGGTGGGATATTAGCAAAGATTAACTCTTAGGAACAACCAACAGCATTTATATGTTTCAAACACAATAGCGGAAGACTGCTTCGTGCGGATTTTTCCATTGTTTATGTTAGTGAGTTTATTGCAGGAGCGCAGACTAGGTTTTATTATATTACAGAGAATTATACAATATACCAGTATTCTAGTTGGGGTAATAAATTCAATTGTTGTTATTATGTGAAGTTATACAATGCAAACTTTAGGGTGTATATAATAAAATTAAATGGAAGTTATTGTCGGTAATATATTTGTACAAAAGCAAGGGTATTTGAAAGTAAGGCCAAGGTAATACACTAATTCTACATATCTTATTATCGGTAATATATTTATACAAAAGCAAGGGTATTTGAAGGTAAGGACAAGGTAATACACTAATTCTACATATCTCCGGGGTTGTGTATTCATATATTTACTTATTTATTTCTTTTAATTTTTTGTTTTTATTATATATACTTATATTTATATGTGTATTAGTGCTGAAACAATTTCCTGAACAAATCTTTGCTAATATCCCACCTGAAGATGTTGTAATACAACGAAACCTAGGTCGTGGTAAAGGAATTAAAGAAAGTAGAAATAATACTACATCACGTAGTTTCATTTAATTGTGAATATTATTGTCCTTAACCGAATCTACAAACAATCAGATCAAGTATCTTATAAAATGTAATGATTAAATTATGAAGTAGTGAATATGGAACAATAGTGCGAGTATGTGTACTGAATACTGAATGTGTACTGAATACGCTTATGAGAAATGTGGTTCGAAAACTTAAAGACCTAATTTAAATTAAATGTTCACTAATTCATCGTTACTAAAGTATATTTTTTCATTTATCTATTTTAATTTTGTGTTTAAGTTACCGTAGGAGCTTTTATTCATATTTATTTATTAATATTAAGACGAAATTGTTTTTTCTTGTTTTAAATTTTTAGTAGATTTAGTACAAATTAATAGTAAAGTTCTAAATAAACAGTGAAATAGTAAAGCAAAAATTTAATGAAAATAATGACTACAATATTTACAATGAGTATAGGACAAATCCTTAAAAGTGAATCATAAACCAAATACTTCACAATTATCATCAGGCAGCTTTGAAACTGTTAATAAAATGTGGCGAACTAAGCCATTATTCTTGTAACAGAAATATTTTTTCCTCTCTTTTCTTCAAAAACATAACCAAAATAATTCATTTATCAATACAAACTGGTTATCTACCGATTAATTATAAAATATTATCGATTAAAATATTAAGTAATAACAAGATATAAACTTCACTTTCTTCGTAAGAGTAGGGAGTTAATCAATTACATCGACCTACATCAAAGGTAACTCCTGACTATATAACATCCGCCGTATTATTTCTTTATACAAATATATTTAACAGACGATCTGTAGAATTCCTTGAAAAAACAACCTCATAATCAATTACGTCCGTACATGCTTGAAAATAATCGAATATCCATGTAACAATGTTTCAACAGACATAGTACAATAGTTTACTGGATAAAACTTCTATACTTTGAATAATGACGATGTAAATGTATATATATATATATATATATATATATATATATATATATATATATTTCTTTTCTTAATTTTCCTTAAATCCAGCTAGATATTCTATCCACACCAAACTTTGATTATACAAGCACTGCAAGTCGAGAATATTGCAATTTACGCGTCCGATATTTGGTTAACATGCTATCAAGTTCAGTCTAACAAAAAGTAAGTAATTGAAAATACATTTTAATTCGTATCTGAGTGGAGTTAGGCAATGTGTTACAATTCAAAAAAGTTTAATGTCCTAATAATTCATAATGCTAAGAATTATAAATAAAAAATAAATAATTTCGAGTAATCAATACTTATGAAATGAGCTTCAATCTTCTGAACATTCATATTAGTTAAAATAATCATGTCAGACCCAATCTACACAGTAACCCAAAACAACTCGATTGCAGGTGAGATTTTTTTAAATTATCGTGCAATACCTATCAATACGATCACTTACATTTATCCATGTTTTAATTGGCATTGCTACTGATCACTTGCATTTACCCATGTTTTAATTAGAAAGCACTCATTGAAACTGTTTCAAATTTTTAATTCCAATAATTATAATCTACAACTTTATCATATGTCGTTATAATTTTATATTTCGGTAATATTCAATGTTTATAACGTTAAATAATACATAAAATTATTGATAAGACGACACACTTTTTGAACTAAATGTGGAGAAAAAATAGGTGTAAAAAATAAGCTATTTCACAAAGTGTAATATAATACGTAATCCAATAGAAAGTAACCTAAGTTGATCTTACCTTTGGAACACCTTATAATTTTTGCAAATAATCCAATTTTTTCGGCGTTATTACAAAAGAAATTTAAAATAGTATCTTAAATATAATATCAGTCATGAGTGGACCAATTATTGTTTTAATATCGCAATTTATTCCATTCAAACCTTATTAATTTATATATTATGTAAAAGTCTAGTGATTTATTGTAAACTATTTCAAGTATTTTAAGTTAATAAAGGTCTATGAGCTCATTAGGTATAAAATATGACGCATTTTATATGATGTAAATATGATAGTTTCAATTTTGATAACAGCTGTTATGATATAAAAAGAAAAGAAAACGTCTGGGTATTATTACAGTGCTATTGAGTGAATAACTTAATAAAGCACAATCATGAAATATCCAATAATAGCTTTTTTAATATCGGAATTGTTTTTAATGAAAGTTGATATTAAAAGGTTGTGGTTGAAAATAAAGGCTATATAGGGATGCAAATTATCAGACAATTACTTACGAAACGAAGGGAGACGTTTTAATAACTCTTGAATGACTAAACGGGTCCAACAAAAAGTTGACAGGAAAAGGAAAAGAAAATAACCATGGCGCCTTATGTAAAGATTGAAAAAAATGCCTTTGAAACTCGTTCAATCATCAGACAGAATTGAATTCAATCGAAACCAAGCTCTTGATAATTAAACGAGTTTGTCATGTACTTTGCACTAAAAATGAATAGGCAATTTTCTGAAAAAAATTTAAATATTAATTTGCGTTTCCGTTTTTCCATCATTTATCGAAAAGCATATACAATTTGGCATATAAAACCATATAAAAATATGTATATATATCGAGACTTTTGTTATAACATTCATATTAAAAAATTCTTAAAAACTCTTCATTATGTGTAAACTTCATCATGCGTAAATGAATTGAAATATAAAAGAATATCGTATCCATTTTTTCGCAAATTTAATGACAACTTTATTTTTTTCTGTAAAATTTAAAGCATCGAATGAACTATTCACACAAATGTTTCGTGCTTGAAAAGCGTATTAAGTTGTTTAATCAACACTAAATCCTATATAATAAAAAGAATTTGCAGAAATGTCTTGTCTTGTTTAAGAATATTTAATTTATTTTTACGTTGGCATAGTCCAATTTCAAAAACGTAACCTTCATAGTTTCGTCATGTACGTCTGTCTAGTTTAAGACCCGTCATAAATAAATTTTACATCAAAAATTTAAACATTTGCAATTAAAAGAAGTGTCTTACATCTAAGGAATATATACTAAACTCTATGCAAACTAATTCTTCATATATTCTTATATCAGTAAACTACTTTATATTTTCTATCTATTTTAACTAAGTGATTTTCCATCCTTAACATCGATCTACCCACATACCAGGATCGACGGAAAAAGACGCGAGGTACTTCGATAAGGTAATGGAAAAATAGGTTATACATTACAAATTATAGACCCATCACGATACCTTTTTCGGTTGCCACGCTATTGTATTTTATACTGAATACTACACGCGACTTGCGAAAAATGTATATTGCCAGAACTAAAATCAGATAGCCGACATGCAACACAACTTCCGTGTCACTCGCTGTGGGTGGAAGCTGTGAGTGCATTTTTAGATCCTTGCATTTGTCAGGGTGGATAAAAGTACTTCCTCTTATTATTATGAGAGTATAAATTATTTTATGTAAAAATTAAAGAAAAGAAAGTTAGCATTTTATTTTTTTTAATTACAAATTAATGTAAAATTTTTTGGAACGAATCCTCTAAATTTGCCAATCTTTTGCGATTTTGGAGAAGAATTAGTGGCGATTTTTAAAAAATGCCGATTTTTAAAAAATAAATATAAGGAACCAATAAAAAGTGATTAACATGAATTATAGACGAAAATATGTTTATTTTACTTTTTCAAAATTATCATAATATGTATTACCAAAGTTTAGTATAAACTTCATTGCTACAGGGCTTAAAAACACATATAGTAAATACCTTAGTACATAAATGTGATACATAAAAGTGCAACAATTACTGAAGTTGAACTTTAATTATTGAATGTTATGAAAGCTGAGTTGTAATTTCATTGGTGATGACTATGCCGAAAGTGATAGTCACGGGCAAAAGAAAAACTCAAAAGCTGGAAGCGAAGCCAAAGTAACTAACAATGAAGAAGGGTAATGATGCAGTAACGAGCAACTACAAGTACGTTATTAACTCCAAAAGTAATTTGGTCTGTGGCGTCACGAAATTTCACTTTAGTGGTGTGATTTCGTAAAATGTCGCTCACGCTTTTTATCTTAAAATTGTTTGGCAAATCCGCCAAACATATTTGCGTTCAAAACCTTTTTATCACATATTGTAAACATTGAACAATCAGGTAGACTATGAGAGTGATTCCTATATTATATAATGAAAACCTAGATAGCTGAAAACATGGTTTCCTGAAATATATTAATTTCTAAAAAACCTCTGTATTACTGGATCAAAATCTTTTATAGCAAATGATATTTCACCAATTGCGTTGTAATAAGCACATAACTTATACATTATTATCGCTATTCAAATATAATCTACCAACATTCAAGATTATCAATATTTATGAAAATTATTCTCCCTCATCCAAATTATACAAGATCATGCGTCCTCCATTATACAAAATGATAATTAAATTATAAGAAGCAGAGCAAGCTAACAATGGTAAGTTTTAAATGTAGGTTACGGTTTCAATCCAAAAATATATGCTCTTGTAAGGATTATATGTGTTTAGTTAACTTTTCATGAATACTTTATAATATTAGTGTCCCTTAACCCTTCATATTAAAATCCAAGGTTTCTGTAATTTATTTGGAGTTAAGAGGTTTCATAATCAAATTATTACTAATATATTTGAATTTTATATATTAAATAATTTTTTATGACTTTTTATATTAGTAATTAAAATCAGGTCTCATTTAGTTTTGGCTATTTTGTTCATTAATAATTCAAATGTTGCAAAAACTTATCGATGTATGAAATAATCATATAGATGTGTACAAATATCACTAGGAAAAATTATATCTTTATGTATTTATATGCCCTGTAATTATTTAATTCAAACCCAAGTATAACAAAGACTGATTTCTAGTACTTGCCTATCAGGTAAACTCGGAAAAATCGCAATGTAAATTTTTTTATGGACAAAAACAACGCTTATTAAAGGAGGAATGTGTATTGCAATATGTACCAACTTTTTCCCCAATATTTTAAATTAGGTAAATCGAATGCTGATATAACTAACTTCTCAAAATTTGAATATGTTTGCAAACATAATTTAACGGATAAGGGTAAAGATTTGATATCGCTGAAAAAATAACACACATCAGAAATCATCTTGGGCTAATTTGGTTGACAGAAAATAACTAATTTCCGAATCAATAACAGTAGGCCATCTCCATTTTTCTTCGTAACCGTTTCATCAGTGTGACATTTTTTAACTTGCAAGTGGGAAATTTCAGGGATACGGAAGAGAGATACTTTTTTATGTCATTTGCCTAATACATATCTTTAAACCGATGGAAACTGAAAGAATAAGAAGTGTTGATTTAAATTGTAAAAGAAAAGATCCGCAGATTATATCCCATTTGGTGGAGTGAAACATATTTTTAATGACAATCAACAAAGCTTTGAAGTAAATAAATTTTTTTTTTTTTATTTTAAAATATAAAAGCTATGTGCTGGTAAGTAACATTTATAACTACACCTTTCATTTAAATGGTTTCAGTAGTCTCTGAGAAAATCAACGATGATATGTAATAAATAGAGTAGCTCCAGTGTAAGGATTACTTAATTATATTTTTTTGTATGGAGCCAAAATTTGTGTGAATATTATTATTTATATCACAAATTATTAATTCATTTTAAAATAAATTTTACATGCAGAATTAACGCAAGGGATACATTTTGTCTAAATTTAAGTTTAGATATGGATTTAAAGAAAAACGTTCTATAACGATATCGTATTTAATAAAAAATCTGTCATAGCTTTTAATGAAATTTACCAGTTTTCAGTCAAAATGTATTTTGAGACCAATGTATAATTTATGGAAAATAACTCATTTAAATTAAAGTAACACGTAAATTTTCAAATCGTTTCGTTTCCTTTTCTAAATCTTTTTTTTTGTGAAATAGTTTTTTTCGTAAACTTTTTTTACTAAAGTTAGGTGTCTCAATTCAACAAGGCACATAAAGGAGATCAAAATTAAATAGTTTATCCAGTTAGACTTAGACCAGTTAGGTTTAGACCAGTGAAGAAAATTAAAACAACACAAGAATTATCACTGGAAAAGATAGAAAAATCTATAATATATTAAGTAAATCTAAGTCCATTTGTCACAAGCAAGTAATAACAGTTACTTGCTTGTATTACTGTTATATAACAAAGATTAATTGTTATATAACAAAGATTAACTGTTATATAACAAAGATTAACAGAATATTAGAAAAGTAGCTATCGTATTTAGTAACGTGGAGCCTTATAAGGGTTTTAAACGGTTTTAAAATGAAATCACGTTTTTCATGCACTTAAAACTAAGAATTTATTTTATCTAAATAAAAATGTACAATATATTTAACTATACTTTCTGGTTAATTAAAACACAGTTACAGACTAATTGGATTTAATTAAATTATGAATAATAATACCAAAGCAAGTGTAATTATTGCCTTTAACCATATATCTGACGTAAATCCTATATGCTAGTCAAAATCTATTTAAGTTTAATGTGATGATCCCCAGAATAATATATGCATATACCTCATCTTAATGGAAATTATTCAAGGCAAATTTAATTTAACGCATAGATTAAGGGGAAGCCTTAGCGCCTAGTCATTAAAACATTGTTCCTCTAAATCGTCTTTGAAGTACACATATTTGAGATTCAATTGTGTTTAATATAGGATCTATTCAGATGGTGGTATTGCTGTTTATTTTAAATATTGGTTAAATTACGATACGATTTGAAATTTATTTTTTTAATTGGTAGAGCAAGGTTAAACAAAAGATTATCTGCAGTTACTGAGGCTGTTCATTTTAAATAATGCAGTGCATATTTTATTTGGGAGAATATATGTTTAATTATTGATGAACTAATAGCTTTCATATGGTAACGGTACAATATTTTACATTTTTATAAACGTTTTAAGAATAGATATAATCCTATATTTAGTATATAGTCAATGTCATAAAATAATAAATTAATTACAAAAGTAAGAATATTTGATTTATTAAAAATATATGTATATTACCTCTAATAAAAGTCCCTTAACCTTTAAAATTATAGTTTAATATTTTAATGAACTTACTTATTGGATTACTATATTCGTTTTCCTTAAATTGAAATTATTCTGAAATATAATTCGAGTTTTGAATATTGAATATATTTGGCGTAAATTTTGTAGAAATTCAATATTTACAATTAAATGAAACTACGTGATGTAATATAATTTCTACTTTCTTTAAGTCCTTTACCACGACCTAGATTTCGTTGTATTACAACTTCAGGTGGGCTATTAGCAAAGATTGGTAATAGCCCACCTGAAGATGTTTCTAATAATTCCAGTAAATAATTCGAGTTGATTTTATTATAGTACTTTATTTTTGTGTAGTATAATTTTTCATCTTTAATTTTTCGAAACAAGAAATTTTAAATTTTTAACATCTAAATTCTGAATAATTACACTATCTGTATTTTATTTAAATCAAGAAGAAAAGCTTTACATAGTTATAGAAAAAGAGAAGAAAGATTTATTAAGAAAAGAGAATAAACGTAATTTAACAGTTTGCTTTCTATTCGGCTCCCTAAACAATACTCTTAACGAAATCTGATAAATATTAATCAGAATAAATACGATGTATGACATTTTGCAGAAGTTAACAGTATAAACATAATTTCTATGAGAACTGTATCGTTCATTTCAATGAATTATACATTGGCCTGGAAATACATTTTTACCAAAAAGTGGTAAATTTAATTGAAATATATGACAGTATTTTTATACGACATCTGTTTAGGGGTCCTATGTCTTAATCTATGTCTAATTATTTATTCAGAAATGTTATTTTTAGCTATTTTTAGCACAATACCAAATCCTTGTCCCTTTTTTGGCCAAGTTCAATAATGTTCACTTAAGTATTAAAATTTGTAGAAATTACTAGATGGGTAAATTTTTTTTTGAATTGATTTGCCTAATTGGTAATATTTTCTATAAAAATTTGTAACATTGCTTATACACATCCTTGCTTCTAGTATCCTTTGGTTTTCATCCATGTAAGAAAATTAAATAGCCACATTTTTCCAGTTTACCTTGTGAGCAAATAGCAATATGTTTCTTCAGCGGGGACAAATTTGTGTTACTATGTATTTATTATACGTTAGACAAAAGACTTACTCATATCTGTAAGGGAGAAAAAGTAAATTTTTAATGAATATTTAAATTTGGTATTTATTGTATTCATCCAATTTTTTAAACGGTTTCAAATGTTCACGTATAATGTATTATTTTCTTCCATGTATTTTTCAACCAACAATCCGTAATTGCAAGTTTTCGTTTTGAATTGTCGCGATAAGTAATTCCATGAAACGCTTTTATGAGCAAATGTTTGTCCAAGCACGGCAAAGCGAGCTTACCATGTCAAAAGTACACAAGTATATTTCCAGCTTTTTTAATCGCGATGGCTCATAATGAGGTTTGTAGAACGTAAAAAACTCGCGTCGTTATTTGTGTGTTTACGTTGGTATTTTAATTTATTACGTGTACTTGAGACCTACATGCAAATGGATACTGTATTTGTAACAATTATTTATGAAAGAGAAGAGGTATAGAATTTTAAAGCGGAACAA
Source organism: Druceiella hillmani (assembly GCA_039881145.1). NCBI lineage: Eukaryota > Metazoa > Arthropoda > Insecta > Lepidoptera > Hepialidae > Druceiella > Druceiella hillmani. Next base: position 9,855,325 of record JAYKKI010000034.1, read on the forward strand.
ACAGAAATCCTTATTTTTCAGAGAATAAGTAATTTTATCGATGGCTATTTCATCTATTAATTTGCACTAAGTTGTTTGTATTTACGGAAACGTGATGATAGGAATTGAGGCTATTTAGTTAAAATTGATTTAACTAATTTCTATATATTAAAAGCTATTAAATATAAAATCACAGAAATTATTGAATTTATCATAGAAACATAAATTTTGTAGGAATAATAATGCTTCCAGGTCGATAAAACTAAAGCTTCATTGGTAACTATATTTACTTATTTATTAACTTTTATCTATAGTACATATGGTGGACTTATTGCTACATGAGCAATCTCTCTCAGTCAACTATAACAATTCGTATTGAAATTTAGTTGGTAGACTGTAAGAGATTTTACAATGAAAATTTTTCATAGCACATTGACAAAGAAAAATTTTAAAAATACAAAAGTAAATTAAGAAAGAAAACAAAATATTAACATTATTTGGGATGGATAAGACAGGACAGGGCAACGACACAAAGGAAAAGGTTTCAGGAGATGCAGGACTTTTTCACTCGATCTTTGAAAATATTTAGACATGATTTTCCTGATGTCAGGATCCAGGTGATTCCAAATTTTTGCTGCTTGGACAGTGAAAGATTTTTCGTAAGTGGTAGAGGTATGTTTAGGAATAGGTACGGTGAGTGAACTTTCGGATCGTAGCCTAAGACCATGAGAATACAAATCTTTCAATTTGCTACTAAGATAATTTGTGCTATGAGGATTTTTTAATATGTTAAAAAGAGGTGTAAGTATGTGAAGTTGGCGTCGATCACGGATCTTCAGCCATTGGAGAAGTGACCTGTATTCAGAAATATTCTTCATTAATATCAGGATAGCACACATCTTCATAATCAATTAATGGTAATAAAAGTGTTTGATATTATTTATATATCGCGTCGTATGTTACAAAAACCATCCTGCTTAAAAAACAAAAGGCTTTTCACGCATCCTATTTTATTTCATATCGCAATCAACTACAACTCAATAAGTCGACGTATCCAAAATGTTTTTATGCTGTCATTGTGGATAACAGATTCCTGAAGAATGAGTTGGTTTTCAATTCTAATTGAAGTGCAATCATGTTACAAATGAAGTGACAATAGATATCAAAAAATTAAAAAAATGCTAAAAATTACTTTCATAATTAGAACTTTTGCAATGAAACATCGTTTTTGAACATAAATAAATTTATAAACTACGGTTATTGTTAAAGATTTTAAATAAATAAAAATAAAAATATTGTAGAAAGAGTAATTGGAATATTTGTAATAAAATATTCTTTCAAAACATGAATCAATTTGTAAAATATTGCTGCCGTTAGAAATTTTTGAAGTCGGTGCCAATTTTAATGTTACGCTTACGCACCAATATGGATACATGTATACGTGAGAGAGAGGGACGTATCTACTTAGCACCAATTATATTTTAATTTAAGCCAAAAATCAGTAATATGCGTATACTAAGTATGTGCGCATGCATGTTTGAGATAGTGTGTGGGTATGCATGGCTGAAAAAAAAAGAGAGATAAACCCGTATTACATAAGCGTACTTTCTACGCACTGACTTCAAAAATGTCTAACAGAAGAAGTATTTAACGAATTTATTCATGTTTGGAAATTATATTTTATGCAAATGTTCCAATCGAATAGTTTTATTTTATAAATCGTAAGTTTGTGACAATAGCAGTATTTTGCAAATTTATTCATATCCGGAAACGATATTTTACCGCAAAATTTACAAATACTACTTGTATCTTTAATGTATACACTTTTACGTGCGTTTATTTTTAAATGGTGATTGGAAAATGGTTCAATTTTATTTGATAAAAGCTTTTATATTTTTACTTTTGGTCCTTATGATATATTAAATACTCAAAATACTACAAAGTCACGAAAGATTATTGAAAGCAAAACAGGCACTTGCGCCGTTTAATTAATATGAATATGTTCATATATACCTAAATACTTACACATAGTTCAGTACAAATGTACAATTAATCGAACTAAGTGCTAGGTAATAGATTACACATGTCTGGGTTTGTTCTGTCAGATTTGGTATCAAAACAATTTGTTATCAAGGCTACGTGACAACAAAGCTGTAGCAGAATGGAAAGACTAAGGTGATTTTCGGAGAATTACATAACTTTCTTCCTTAATATTGGGCTACGTAACCTAATCAAGTCCTGCTTTCACGGGATTTTAATTTAGAAATTTTAGTTAATAATTTCCAAATTAATATCCATTTTTGTGTATAACTATTACTTAACTACCTATTTTTATCTTAAAGTTGTTTCATGCCATTTTATACACCTGCACATACATAGCTAACTTTTTAATTTGTTGTTTTCTTGCCCATGTTATTACAAGTCTACAACGACTGCGATTGTAATGAATCTTCTCTGCTCTATTGAGGAGTTTCTGTCATCATATTTCTACTCCATCATCAGACCGTTATCGGCATTTGTGATTAATCTGCAAATCGGCAAATGTAATTTATCTAGATAAGTCAAATGAGCCCAAACTCGATAAAAATACTCCTCACTATTGGGGAGTTCCGGTCTCATTTCATAATTGAGGTAGGTAATTAGGTTATTTGTCTTCCTGTTCCATCATCAAACCTTTGCTACAATGTATATACGAAAAACTTGTCAAAATATGAAAAACGAATCTAAATTCCATCAACTATTTCTCACCATTGAAGAGTATTTTCATCACGCTTCGGCCCCGTCACCAGATATTGGATCCTACTTTTGACCAAAATTATAGTCAAGAATTATAATGAGTGTAAACATAATGAAATTACTCCTCACCGCTGAGGAGTTTCTGTCATCATTATCCGGCTCCATCGTAATATCATTGTCTTATGTGACCAACGGATCTGTCAAGATAAATCAAACGAGCCTAAACTGGACGAATCTGCTTCTTACTTGAGGAAGTCTGAAACATAAACTTCATAAACTTCCAGCTCTATCATTAAACTTCAATAACCATCTGTCACTAAATTATTTATAAAGATGTGTCAAATTAGTTCAAATTTAGTATCGAATTTCTCCGAAAGACCTTGCACTCTCATCCGATAAACTGTTCCTTAGAATATCTTTGGAGTTCATTATCAAATCCTAACCATATTTATATCGAAGTTCTCCGAAATCATATTCTTTCATAAAAAAATATTGAAAATCGACTAACTCTTCTCTCAGTTACATACACTAAAAAATACATACGCGTCGAATTGAGAAGGAATATCAACATATGAACACAATATTACGTCAAACATAAACAGTTGAGGATGCAAATATTTCTTCATTTGATGGCGTAACAGGTTAAGTCTAATTTTAGACTGCCCAGAATTGTCGCATATTACAAAAATCGTATATACATGTACATATATATATATATATATATATATATATATATATATATATATATATATATATACCACTTCATTTAACGTGTGTTAACAACAAGGTTAAAGGTGCAAGTTTGTTTGGGAAATTCAATAATATCGAGTATTCAAATATGGAAAATATAATATACGGGCTACTAAACCTATCATTGCAGGCGTATACAAAATATTTGCTATAATATTTTTTTACCCTTTAGGTTTAGTGACTTTGTTCCAGGAACCTAAATAACCCGTCTCATTTCATAATCGAGGTACGTAATTATATTACAAGTAAGTTATTTTATAAAAATTGTTGGTTTATAAAAATTGTATGATTACTTATCAAGAACAGAAAGCAGACGTCAAGTTTCACTCTATTCGCATTAAAGTTTGCGATGAAATTCAGATTAAAGATTAAATTATCAGCAATGTGCATTATTTGTCGGCATCTTACGAGTTTGTCTACTGTATAATTTAGATTGAAGTAAATATAATTTCATCTCATAAAATAATGACTATCATAATAGGCATTATTGCAATTAGTATTTTACACGAATGACTATGCAAAATTGTCGGTGCATTTATCTATCAGTACATTTTTCTGAAAGTAATAATAAAAGATCTTATCGAGCTTACATTCAACCATTGCCTGAAGAGCTAATTCTTATGTAATGTTTTGTAATTTTATTGTAATCTCTAACTCCATATGTGCCACATAAATATAAAAACGAAATATTTAAAGAATGAGAATTCTGAAAACTTTCATTGTGCTAAGATATATTTTATGTCATTAAAATTTATGATAATACGTAATTTTTAGCATTCATAGAATAAAATTAGCATATCCCTTTCATTTCTTTTTAATTCTAAATCAAATGCAGACAAAGCAATATCAATAAAAATTTCTATTTAATTAGAAATAACATTCCTTATAATATATACGTATATATATGTATATATATATATATATACACATATATATATATATATATATATATATATATACATATATATATATATATATATATATATATATATATATATATATATATATATATATAAATATATATATATATATAGTATACGCTATCTTCATCTATTTCAAACGGTAATTTAATTAACACACAATAAAAATATCTTCCAAATGCCTGCTCTAGTCAGATCGACATAAACTAAAATGAAATTCGAATCTGCCGCAGCTTTAATTGTTCATAATATCATTACAAACGTTATATTCGTAAATTCTCTACTAAATTCACAGATACTACGAATGTTTTAACGATTATGAACTCCTTAACACACAGTTATAACGATATTAAGTTAAAAGCAGCTGCTAAATACTGCACTAAAATAAGTTATTATTTTAATTTTAACGATAAATATTATCATTACCTTTGGATTATTGTTACATGAATAAAAGCGAAGTACAAAATGGAAAGTATTTCATGTCTTTATATATTTTATGGGTACATTTAAAATGTAAAATTGTTTTGCCTTACAAGAACTAAATATTGAGTTACAAAATAATTTACGATTGGTATAAAGTACGATAATGGTTAAGCCAAAATACTGCAACAAGTTTAATTTATTTTTAGTGCTATGCCATTTTCAAGAAATAAAAAAATAGCCATGAAACCAAGCCATTTGTTAAAAAAACTAAACATTTCTTTCAGTTATTTAAAATACACCAGTGAGTAAATGTCTTGAAATGTTATTGATATTTTCGACCGTATTACATTTTCTTAAACACTGAATCTACTTCAAAAAAATCAATAATCCTGTATATATTTTTCATATAATCCTGAACATATTTATGGTTTAATCCTGTCTATATTAGTTGGTTACTTCATATTTGCAAAGCCATTGGCTGATTATTCGACTGCAAGTAGGAACTATACCAGGAAACTTCTAATTTTTTAAATGCAGCAGTCTTCCAATGATATTATTTATTCCTTATTATTTTCACAATATTCCATTTATTTATTTGACTCAATCATTTTTGAAATAAAAATTGCCTTGAGTTACTTTATGTGGAAAAAGAAACCTTTTATTTCATTGATTTTGATCATTCACGACATCATAAGAGTATAGTTTCACATTCATATAAATTAAGAGTGGCAATTCATTTCATACATATGCCTGTGAATCATTCTAAAAAAAATTTGAAAACAAGAGTGTTGAATGCAATAAGCATTTAGGTTTTACGATTTGTTTTTTGTAATGTATCAGTGTGTATAATAACTTATTTGCTTCTGGACCATAGTATATACTTTTAATGGGCAAAAGTAATTTTAAATATGAAAAGAGATTACCGTAAATTAAAAATATATCAAAAATTAGATCATCAACATCCAATCGTTTTAACAGAATATTTTCAGTACCAAAATATTTACAAGTTTTATTCAGATTTAAAAATTTCTTTCATATTTAAAGTGAATTTTTACGCGGCGTACTTGGAAAATAAAACTTAGTCTTGCGAAATGTTTCAAAATTATTTCTCCAATTTATGACATATTTTCATTATATCATATGATAATTTCATATTATATAGAAGATAAACAGATAATTTTTATTTTAAAATCGTAATGTACATAAAATAAAAATAAATTAAGAAATGAGAACTTAAAAAAAACAGTGGCAATTTGACAGATTCTGTGGCATTAAATAGCGAACATCCAATTACCAAATATCATATTTTTGTCCTTGTGTTCAACAATATTTCATTACGTATTATTAATTTATGTTAATATGTTTAAATATATCAATAACGAATAAGTTAAGCGGTTCCGTACAATGTTAAATCAGTTTGATAATAAAGTGTTAAGATACATATTGAAACTGTAATATTATTTTGTATATGTTTAGATATGTATAATGATTATTGAATTGGAATTATTGCAGTCGGTGGTACTTTATTATTATTTAATGTTTGCCTGATCGGACCTTCGTAATTTAATTATTTTTCATTGCAATGAACAAATACGTCGTTCTGGTCATGGGAAATAATTAGTGCAAAAAGTAATAGTCAGATATGGGTTGGTTACGATTGGATAATTACTTTAATATGGCATATGCGTATTAATTTGCTCCGTTTCAGATTCACGGTTAAAGTCAAGTTTCAAATTTCACCTATTCAGTTTTTAGTTGAAACGAAAACCATTTACTTTTTAAAAATTCGACTGATATTTGTATGATACATGAGAGATACGTATTTGTAGCTAAATGTAAAAAAGATGTTTGACATATCTTCTCTTGATAATCTGTTTGAAATAATTAGTTGTCACGGAAGAGAATGCTACTAAAAGAGCACTTACTCTTTTCCTTTCGCGCTATTAAAACATTTTACAATTTGTTCAATTAATATTTAAAAATAGTGGATTTTATATTTTTATTTTTCTATTTTTATCTCAGTAAATTAAAATTAATATTAAAACTAAGAAACAAAATTGTTCCTTTAATATTGGCTTAAAATATGATTGCCCATGAAAACTCTAGGTAAAAAAGGTTTATTTCTTTAAGCTCAGCTTTTTTAAATAGCATAGAATTACTTATGATTTTATGTTTACTTTGGATTTTAATACACTCCACTAAATCATAAATTACAATCATATGAATTTTTACTTTGTAATTCTGATTCTTGTTTGGGAATGGTAAACTTAACATGAATTTAATTTGGTTTGGTAAAATTGAATATAACTTTGTGAAATTATTTCCATTAATTTACAATGTACATTATTTATCCTTTTGATTGCTCCAATTATGTTGATATATTTTACAATATATCCAGATAGGTTTCAAACTTTATAGAAAATATGACAACAAATATTCAACTATTACATTTGATGCGCTATTGTCAGTTTATTATCTAAACAACGCTTGTTATGTATACGGGCGCGGGCGCGCGCGTTTGTGTGTGTGTCTGTATGTGTGTGTACGTGTGTGTGTGTGAGTGTGTGCGTGCGCGTGTGCGTGGGTGTGTGCGTGCGCGTGCGCATGTGCGCGTGCACGTGCGCGTTGGCCAGAGGGCGCGCTGCACGGGCGTGGGCCTGGGCGCGTGCGTGTGCGTATGCGTGTGCGTGTGTGTGTGTCAGTCTGTTTGTAATTACATAAAACAATACTTATCTGTCTGCATACATTTGTGACTTTCCGTTAATGAGTTATGCTTTTAACACATTAATCTAAATTAATTTATTTACTCATTTATTTGGTGAATAATCATCTGGATAATTTAGCGTTGCAGGTTAAATCTCTTCTATTCGACTAAAATTACGTGCATTAATAAAGTTACATGAGCTTTAGGTATTAAAAAGCGATAGTAACAAAATATTAAATCAAAGATCCCAATTTTTTTTGTTTCCTAACCAATATCCATAGATTCCAAGTTATCAATTTAACAGTCAAAATCTGAATTACACTCAATGAATTACGGTGCACCTCAGACATTGATGTTAGGTTCCTTACTTTTCTTCGATAAGTGATCTTCCCCCAATATAAATGATCTCCGTGTTTTTTCTTACGAAAAAATGGCATGTTTATGTTTGCAGATGATACGAATTTAATTATAAAAGGCACTAACTTAAAATCTTTGAAAATTATTTTAATTAATATTCAGAAAATGCTATGGGTGGGTCAAAGACATTAATTTTTTACTGAATATGAATAAGAAAAATGTTATTCATTTTGCTTTGGGATCGAGTAAAATGTATCAAAACGACTTGGTTGGAGAGTTACTGAAAAGTGTAGGTCTAAATAAAATCAATAAAGTAAAATTCTTGAATATAACTATGATAACTAGATAGCCGGGAAATTCGGGATTAGTAAATTCCAGTAAATTCACTTTGTTGACCCGGAATTCACAAATACTAGTTTTTTTCACAAGCAACAGTTACGTCACGTAACTGTTGTTTTTGTGTTAAATTATTATTATTTAATGAATCAACCACTTTTATTAAAAATTTAACTTAATATTTGGTACTAGCAGAAAATTTTTATTTGATTTTATTGTTCTCAAGGTTTTCTTGGATCTATCGAACTTTTTGTTGGGTCATTCTAATTTCTTTTCACTTAAACCGCTAGTGATTATAGTATGATGACTTTTACGGTATATTTGTAGACACAACGAAATAAATAATGATACATGAATGAGGTTTTGTATTTAACTCTGCTTTAAAGTTCACATCTATGCCCTGTAGTAGAAATGTCGCGGAAAAAGCGATTTTGCATATGGCAATATCCCGGAAAAAGCGATTCTACATATGGCAAACCTAAATATAATTCTAGATAAAAATTTTATTTGAGACTTTCTTATCAGTAAGACTAAAAATGAAGTGCCGCCAAATTTCGCCGTAAAAAAGGTGTTGGAATTATACGGTGTAGATGACGCAAAGCCGAATTATTTTCCTTATTTTTAAAGCATAATGGCTTATTTTCATAGCATGATGGCTTATTTTCACAGCATGATGCTTTTTGGGTTACTGCGGCAGATTCCAATAGAATATTTTAAGAAAGCCTTTCGAAATATAAAGATCATGACTTTTACCTGTTGCTGAAGAATATTAAAATATTACATATACCACAAAATATATGAACAATGTTTTTTAAATCATGATGAGCATGAATATAGTACCAGGTTGAGGCATAACATTAGAAGCATTAAGCATAGACTCTCAAGGTTTCAAACAGTTTTATATGCAATAGTACCCCATTGTATAAAAAATTGCCTGAACCAATTAATTTTTTGAAAGGCATTAATTTCCAGAACAAGGTGAGGAACTTGCGTACAGAAAAAGCTTATTTTACAGTAAACAGAGCATTAGCTGATAAATAAATATTTCATTATTATCAATGTATTTAACTCCATTATTTTCATTGGTATTTTTAGTGTTTTTTTAATTTACATTTCGCAAAATTATTATATTATAATAAACACATTTATAAGTTGACATTTTATACTTAAAATATTATTGTCATTATTATTAGTTATAGAATTAGTAACCATGCTATTTTTGATTTTGACATTTTGTATTGTAATTATTTCATGATAACACGCTATTTTATTGGATAAATAATTTTTCGAATATAATTGTTATGTAAAATTTTACGATACTTTTATGGATATTATAAATGGTAATTGACACTTAATGTGTATTAGTATTTATCTTTGATATTAGTCGCATTTAATTTTTTGGTTTATTCGTCTGGTTTGTTCTTGATTTCTAAGTTGGTGGTATTATGTAATTATGGAATAATTATTAATGTAAAATACCGTTTTCTATGGTTTTTCTTTTAAATATTATTTTGCATTTATTATGTAGGAATTGACGTAATTTTGTTATGTAGAAATTGACGTAATTTAATTATGTAGAAATTGATTGTAAATCGAATAAAACTATGACTATATTGACTATGACAAGTAAATTTTTGAAAAAATAAGAGAGAACAAAAAATATAGAAACAATTTAATATTGAATCTCGGAAGCGGTTTGGATCTAGATTGAGGAATATGAAAGGAAAAATTGGGATTAATGGAAAAATATATATAGTGAAATAAAATGTGGAAAGCAAAGTTAAGATAAATATGATATGAATAATTTGATCGCATGAACATCATCTACAATTGTTGTTTCAGCAGGTTTTTGTTTACAAAATATTATTATCAACATTCTTAAGGTTACATAGCTGTAATATTCGTGAGGCATATGCAGTATCTACAAGTTAATGTTCATTTTCAATTATTGAAATTTTGCGTAAACCTTCAAAATTTGATTGGGCGGCTCACTATAACTACTCAAATTTAATAATTACTTTTTCAAGCTTCAAATGTGGTGAAGTGATGATCAAAACCTCAAATTCAATAATACGCTAGTGAACGTTGTTGCGCTTAGTATGGCAGAAAATAAAATAATTTAATCGAATCGAACTATGTTTTAAATCGATTTAACTTTATTGAAGGCGCCAAAACAAAGTTAACTTATTATTAAACTGGGATTGAAAACACTTGGTATGTAACAAGTAGTAGCGTTTTAAAATTAATACTAGTTTTAAATAACTATATGTTTTCAACTTAAAATAAGTTTGATAAACTCTCTTGTTTTAACTACGCAAGGGTACTTAAACATGTATATTTGTAATCTCCAATCTATCGTTAACTTTTACTCGAGTTCCTGTCGGAAAATGGTTTATATTAAAAACTATTAGTTCAGTAAATCAGACGGATCGCCGATAAATACCATTGGATAAATTCCTATTTGCATAGAAACTCGTTTTCGCTTGTCGCCCTAGGTCGGGTCCAGCGTACGTGTTGATGGAAAGGTCACGGATCGGTCGAGTTCTTCAACGACGTTAGCATCGGTATGCGGTAGCAAACGTTTCTGAGAAATTTCCAGCAAGGAGAGGGATTGGTATTATGTATTTAGACAGCACCGCTTTGTGAAATGAAACAAATATGTAAAGTCCATTAATATAATTTATTGGAACATATATTGCCTAATAATTGGTGTAACATAAATTTTAATCTATCTATAGAAAATTACGTTCGATTACGCTTTTAATAATGATAACGTTTATGCCAATTCTGCATGAAAAAAATTAATTTTTATTCTAAAAAATATTAGTTTTGCTGAAAATTTGGTAATCAATTATCTATTTGAATTTCTTCTAGCGGAAAAATAAAAAAAATTTCATAGTTGAGACGAAGCTATCAAAGTACCATGTAGTACTGTAAAACAACTTTTAAATAGGTTAGATTACGAGATCTGTTGTGTCACTTTACTTTTTTATCAAACAGACACCTGCGTCGATATCAAAGGTGAGAGTTGTATCTGATTAGACGTAAACTTATAAACATTTTAAAATAGGGATTTTCGTGAGAATATTTACAAATATTGGAAAGTAAAGCAGGAAGAAAATCTCATCTGTAACTACACTAAACATTGAATTAGTTAAGTTCAAGAAGTTTTAGCATTTAATTTAAAGCCACACAGATAAGACTTAATTTAATATTTACGTTAATCATCAAACTCAATTAAAATAAAGAAAATAACAAATGTTACACAACTGAATGCATAATTGAAGATGTAATATAGCGCAATATGTTAGATAGTTTTGGTAGTTCACATAATATATCTGGCTCAAAAACAAATGGAAGAGGATTAAAAAGTTTGCGAGAGTTATGAACGTTGAACTTGTACAAAGGTTTTTATTCGAGAGGCAAACCAAATCTGACATGCGTTTGTAATCAAGTCTAAAGTAATATCATTGGATAAAAATTTCGTATCAAAAAGTAATAGTTAAGAGAAAGGAGTAAAATTTATTATAATATTTTACTATGAGCTATGGAAATTTAATACTCTTGTGAACTGTCACTATTAACTCCGTCACTGCTTGAAGGTTTAGAATTAGTCTTAAGGACATACACTTTTACTCATTTGCAGTTTAACTTCAGAATTGTTTTCTTCGGTTATTTGCTAAACTTTTTATCTAATTCGGAGTATCAATACACTAATCTATTCGTGGGATTTTTTACGTCGTTTACCCAAACTGATATTTCGAAAAAATATCCAGAAATAAGTAGAAGAACGTTGAAGCAAAAATATAATAATTTTTTTAGTGTGTTTACTCTTAAAAGAGCATTCATTTTTTAAAGGTCTAAATACTATTCATAAGCAAGAATAACTTTATTGTCATGGATCTAAATTTTTAAGGATTAAGATTTCTATTAAAATAATTGAGCTGAGGAAAAATGTGTAAATTTTAATAAATTTTAAGGGTACACTTATTTTTATATCTGATCATATTTATTGATTTTGTTCATCTACGAAATTCAAATATGAGAAAATATGCTATATGATGTCATTTGAGTATCCTAGAGTCATAGAGTTTTATATTCAGTTATCTATCTTTTGGAGACAAAAGATAACCCTTATTGGGATTGTTTAATAGTATTACATTTCATTTAAACGAGGAAAAATAAGATCGTGCTTAGAAAAGTGAAGAGAGGAAACGATATTAAATACTGAGAAAAAATTAACAATCTTAAAGGTAGTTAATAAACGTCATTAAGCAAAGATTGTTTTAGATATTTAATAAACCAATTGCAACCACCGTGGTCTTAAAGACGATATTTATATAGCAAAAAGAAACGTACTAGTATATATATATATATATATATATATATATATATATATATATATATATATGAGTGCGTTAATTGTGAAACAATTGAGGAGGTCAAAATAGTGAACGGGAATTTGAAGAAGTGGTTTGACATAAATTAAATTTGTCAACGCTGATCTTAAATATATAGTCCATCATATGATGGAATGCGGTAGGTAGAAAAATCCAAACATTGAAATATTTCTGATTTTGTTATTTATAATAATAATAATAACGATATTCATAAATGTAAAAATTTATCTCAGATAAGAAAAGTAAAAACTGAATGGGAACAAAAAATTCCGATATAATAATACAAGTATAAATGTACGAAAATGGGCTAGAAAATTACAACCACACCTCAATGATAATAAAACTACTTTAGTCAGTTTAGAGCAAAACATTTATCAGAACTGAATAAAAGACGCCAAAGTTAGCCTCGCACTAGGAAGATTTGTATTCGTGAACAAAGTGACAAACCATTATACTAGAATTTTTTCTATTCTTTTTTTTTGTTATGGATATATAAAAAGACATGGAAATTATGTGATCTTTTAAGAAAAAATTATACATTTTGATGATTGTAATATATAATAAGTAAACATTAAAATATTAAATATGCTGATGGTTAGTTTCCAAAAAGAGAGATGATAGATAATAACTTGGAAATAATAGGGATCCATTCGAACCCCCTGAAGGGTTCGAATGTTTAAAAAACCCTCAGGGTTCGAAAATTTAAAATTTATTAGTAATCATATTTTAAAAATCTTTTATTCTAGTCACATGTTTTTTTTTTAATTTAAGTACATTTATTATTTTACATCACAATTACGTTGAAATACCATTGAAGAAAAACTGGAGTATATTATAAAATAGTATATCCTTATTAGATGTGTTTTAAATTAAATTTTACAGATCAAATTTTACTTTTTATAAAAAAAGTATTTGTAAGTAATTGGCACGCCATTAAAGATCACAAAAATGAATATATTGAACCAGTATGTATAAATATTTAATTGAACTTAATGAAATAACTTTAATATGAAGTTTCTGTGGCTTAACATGTCCCTCATAAGATTTTATGAAATATAATATTATATCGATTGTTATAAAATTAACCACGTATTTTTATTGATAAAACTACAAAAAATATTAACAAAGTTACATTTAATGTCTTAAGTGTGATTACATCATGTTATGAAAAATATTTATGCTGCTTTCCTTTAGACAAAATTTTTATCTAAAACATAGTTATAACCAATATTTAAACTAAAATCGAAAACTTCACGTGTTTCACTTGCAATATTACTTGTCACTAGAATATAATTTTTTTTCGTTTTGTGTGAGATTTTAATCCTTTCGATTATTTATTTCGTCAGAACATATCATTTGCATATTTCACGGAAGAGAAAAACTAATAAAATTATAAGGCAATATTTATAAGAATAAGTTTATGTGAAAAGGTACCTTTAATCTTCATGATCTATTTACATACCAATTACTATTGATTAAATGAGCGGAAAAAAATTAAGGCGCTTGAAAATATAAATTACGTTAACAATTTGTGACTACTAGTGTTTAACACACATTTAATTCACTCCGGTACGAGGATTATATGAACCCTCAACACTGTTAAACAGAGTGAGGAAGTAGGAAATGGAAGAAGGTAGTAAATAAGAAATAATACTTTTACTGGGAATATTATAATTAATAATTTAAATTATTAACTATAATATTGCTAGTAAAAGTATTATTTAAAAATGATTTACAACATTGACTTAAAAATTATTAAATTTAAAAATGTTAATAATTTTAAAATTTTCTTTATATTTCAACGCAAATATAGCCTAATAAATAATAGTTGTAAATGACCATGACCGTTTGTGGCAATGCGACTTCGTTCGCGTGGAATTCGGTATAAGAAAGATAACAGATTTTTTTTTTCTCTCAGAACTCCACTAGCCAAAAGTTTACTAAAACACTAATAGATAGCGTTGATGGTACCAATATTGTAATTATCATCAAGTCATGGTGTTTTTTATATCTGTAATGTCTAGATAAAAAGTATCTTTTCTATCGATCGATGGTTTACTAAATGAAATATATATATATATATATATATATATATATATATATATATATATTATTATATATATATTATTTTAGCAAATTTTATCAAAATCCGTGCAGCAGATTTTACATGATTTAAGGACAAATTAAAACACAGAGACAGGCACAAATTCTAAAAAAAGTTTTCTGTCTTTTACTGTCATTCTATATGCTAAATAAATCACTCTTTTCAAAATATTTTTGTGTACATAACTCTCTTACAATTTTGTTACGTATATACAGAATATATAGATTATCGAAAATTATTTTCATTTTACGTGTAGTTCTTCATTAAGAGTTCTTCATTGTTGAATCGACGTCACTATATTTCAAAATTAACAAAACACACTGCCCAAATCTATTTAGTGGAAAAATAATTTTATCCTTGTGCTTCGCATTATGTCTTTTCCAAACTTTGGACAGAGGAAATTAAAAAAAAGTATTTTTTATGCGAGCAGGTAATCATTTTTTTTTAATTTGAAGGTAATATGTTTTCTCTTCATTCAAATATTTTAATAATAAGATAATAATTTTTCAAATAAATATTAAGTAAAAATAAGCTTAGTGCACCAATATAATTTCTATAAATAAGTTTTCAAACGATATAATCTAGGATGAATGTAATGTGAAAACATACGTTTGTGAGTGCGTGCGTGCCTGCATGCATCATGCATGCGTATGTGCTGCATGCATCATGCGTGCGATTGTGCGACCGCGCGTGCTCGGATGCGCGGTGTGAGTTTGCGTATTAAAGTTTTTAAAATTTTTATTTACATACCAAATAATAGTGATGTTCTCGTATATATTTAACGACTTTAGTAAATATAAATAATTCGTTTTTAGTCCGTCTGATAACAGAAGTATAAATTTCTTTTGAAAACCTATCAAAAGTTATTAGAAACTACATTTCGTCCAACTATATGAAATAAGGTACTCGATCTGTTTACAAAACACCTATGTATGTGTACATATTTTTATTGAAATTTATATTGCTTCTTTAAATAAATTCAAAGTGAGCACCATACTGATCTAATCGGCTTGAAGATTCGTCGATAGATGCGATTGGAAGTATTCCAATTTGCCTACAACTTCTTAGTCACTTATAACATTGGGGCACGTTCCTTTGCATATCGAGGGACGTTGCCAGTGGATATTACTGTCGAGTTTGGTAGTAATATCGGCGCTGGTGTGCTGTAGCCGGAACGGGATCTGAGTGGATGAATTTTTCAAATGGCGCTGTATTGGTGTATTCATGTCGGTATTTCCGGTGCTGTTGATATGGAGTTTTGCCTATGGAATATTTACTTTTGAATAATTTAAGGATCGGAGAAAATATTTTAAATCCTTCCTCTCTTACCAAAATCGAAATTCTTTCGATATCGCCTTGTCGTCGATTTTCTGCTTTATTCATAACTAAACTTTCCTGCAGATAGTCAGCAAGGTTTTGTATAAAGTTCGTGTAATTTACATAAATCCTTTTTGAGTTATACAAGAATCGATACATACGTAAACCTTGAAACAAACCCTTCATGCAAACTTAGTTCTCAAGATCTTTCCTTATACATATATTCGAGTATGAATAAGAGAATCTTTAGGAGAATTACTAAAGACTTTCCTGAATTTATCTTTTTTTTCAATGCCTAATATTTTTTGGCTCAATATTGACATAACGATTGAAAGAGCCATAACACTTCAACGATTTTTTTGTTAAATTATTTACTCTAATCTACTTATCAATAAAATTTGTTTGTAACCAGAATTTATAAACTTTAATCAAAATTTGTTTCTGTTATAAATATGTAATCTTATATGGAATTCAATTTAGATACTTTGATTCAAGACATTCTTTAGATTTTTAAGACAGATTATTCCGTCTTTTTGAGAATTGAGAGACTTTTCATTTTTGAATTTTTTGAGAAACTTTATGGATTTCCTGTTCAGTCGATGTTATTAAACCTTCGTTTGCACGCAAACATGCATTATACACGTATACGCAAATTCGTATATTATACAAGTATACGCAAACTCACACCGCGCATCCGAGCACGCGCGGTCGCACAATCGCACGCACCCACGCACCACGTACGCATGCATGATGCATGCAGGCACGCACGCACTCAAAAAAGTATGTTTTCACATTACATTCATCCTAGATAATACACCTCAAATGGTAATCGTCAGTTCCTTGCATTTTTTTTATTTTTTCGTTATATTATAATTTATGAAACATTTAATTTTTTTTCTCACTTAAATTAAATAGTCCTATCAGTATCGCAAAAGATGAAGAGTCCATTTATAATAAAAAAAAAATATCCTTTTAAATTTTTCTTTCATTATTCTAAATAAACATCAGAAGGTACATAAAAAAGAAAACTTGTTTAAATTACAATGTTACTTTCGTTGTGGTACGTTTCTTATTCAAAAATTCTACGGCCGAGAATAAGACGTGACATATTCACATAAAACATACATTGCAGGTGGGCTGCTTTAGAAAAATGACCTAAAAATATGTGCATAAATTGACTTCCAAGCTTCCACCATAGCAATAAACTTGTACGTGAAAAATATAAATTTCTTCCTACCCTTCTAAGCACAATAGCCTCGTGTACGCCCTTTTTATAAATAATGTATTTAATTTTTATTATACTTTTATAAACTCATTTAGCTTTTGGAAAATAAGAAATTGCCAGTAATTTATAATTATTACGAAGTTTCAACAGTCTTAAGTTTCTAACTTTGTAAGAAAGATAAAAACAAATGAACATTTCTACTTATTTTAGCAATTTGATTTTAAATATTTTCTCTTTCTGTTGTATAATTGATTATGTACCATTTTGAAAGTTAAGTTTTTATTTATAATTTTAATTATTAATATAAACTATTAAAAGGTTGCATTTAAAAGATTGTGTAGATTACCAAAAGATTGTATTTCATTTTTTAACTTCAGATATTTTTTTACTTTCTATGACATTTGAACTTAAACTATGAGTTCTGCCCAATTAATCATATATTTATTTGAAGTTATATAGTTATGCATCCGATTTAAAATTTGTGTAGTTATTCTGTTTAAGATTGAATCATTTTAATAAACAAATTAATTTAAATTAAAAGTGTTTAATTAAAGGTTTAAGTAATTTAATTGACTGGTACGGTTGGTTTATAAATATGCGTCCTTATTTACAGTCACTCAAACAATATTTGCGACTATTTTACTAAATATTGTGCGTAAAAAATATACTTCATGACATTTATTTTGTTGTTAGAATAAATCTAACTTATAATAAACGTATGTACTTTTTAAATAAATAAAACTTAACCATAACCTGCCTTTAAAATCTGGCTTCAAACGTAAAACACTGAACCTGTCATTGAATTGATATAACTTTTAATTTATAAAAGAAATATGAAATTCAAAAGTTTTTTTAAAATGGGTCTAAAAATTATGTAAGAAAAATCCTAGGCAATATTATTTTTTTTTCATTTTACGTTTAATTTAATTATTTCACTTAATTAAGAAAGCCTTTCTTTAAGTTATTGAGATGATAATAAAAATCCTTATTTGTGCATGAGTAATATAATGAAAAAATTAAGGTTAATTTCTTGGAATTTATTTCCTGATATAAATAACAATTGTAATAAATACATAGTAAAACCAGATTATTTGATAAGTGGGTTTGAATAGTTAACGAATAAATCAAGACAGATATTAATGGCACTCAGTTTGAATTTATATGAACTGCGCATAAACATCTATCTCTCTCTATTTATGTTTTCACTCCATATTCCACGTAAATATGAAAAGTTTTTATAATATAACTTACACTAATCTGTCACCTTTCTCCTGCATGACTTCATATTTTAGACGCTATAAAATTTGGCAAACTCATGTACTTCTTGATATGAGTTGACGAAATTTAGGAAAGCATGTAATATATAAAGGAAAATATGGCCAACATTTTCTTCTATTAATAATTTGGCCTATACTAGTTTTTCGTCAGAGTTCCATTTGTTTTCACGATCCAAGTTATCATCCTGGTATCGATTTTACTTTGACAGTTTGTTCGATATTGAAATATTGTAGAATATCTGCATTTTTATTTCCGTAACGTATAGATTGTAAAAATTTTCTTATGATCTAATCTCAATAACATTCTATTTCCTTTTTTCTATCTCCGCAGTATCTTTGTTTTTATTGATATACGTCAGCTATAAGCTGCTTTGATAAGAGCCTCACTTGTAATGATATTTTTATATTTGAATTACCTAATACGTATTTTATTTTCATGTAGAATAAGCTTTATATATACATACTTATTTAATGACTCAAGCAAAAGTAAAAATTTACGAAATCGAAATATTACAATAATCTTAAATATACATATTTACATAATTTACTTCAAAACAATTCTCTTGATTGAAGTGGAATTAAAGTTAAGTCACTTTTTATTTTTTTTTCTTTAAATTATAAATTAAAAACTGTAACTTTAAAAAATTATATATTATTACTTAATTCAGAATAACATAATTCACCTTAATTTTTCAGATCAATTTTCTTTATAATGAATTTAAGACGTTAAATGTACTCTTATTTCCTTTAATAATGTTTGCATTATTTGTTAGTCTTGTTGAACGGTTCTAATAGCTATAGTCATTTTCCCTTATTACTTGTCAATTATTGTTTTTTCTCTGAAAGCAACTATGGAAGCTTTATTAAAATATCTTCAAATTTAGTTAAATATTATATCTCATTTTACATCACTTACAAAAATCTTGGTGCTACTCACATTTCGTTTTCATTTTATAACCTTAGAAACTATTTGCATATTTGATGGTAAATGATTGATGTAATATTTGTTTTATTGAATTTTCATTGATAAAACATAGGGAATTTTTCTCACAATTATACATAATACCTTTGCTAAGAACTTCGTTCAAGAATCAGTGTTCAAAACAAAATACGTATGTATGGAATACAACTTCGTTATTATTGAAACTGTAATTCCGTTGTAAAATATTGGATATTTATTCATATTTTCATTACACTAAATTATATTACACAAAAGAGTCAAGCGCGGTTCAGGTAAGTTCATACTAAGAAAAATTAGTAACTGTACTGGTTTTTCCTTAGAATAATTAATTATAGTCTAGTTGCACTCTCCCACAAGTATATTCCGAGATTATATTTTGTCACATAAAGATAAGAATAGGATTTGAGCTCTAAAGGCTTTCTAAAGAAAGAAAAATTCACAAATAAATTCAAGATTGAAAAAAGATTTAAAAATATATAAAATAATAGAGGCAAAATTAAATTCGCGTCTGGTTTGTTATGTTCAATTGTATATAATATTCTATTATTGGTATAGTAGGTATTTAAAATACTTAAACTTGGTACAATCCATTTTTTTATCAAATTTGGTGTAACAAGTAAACACGGCGAATGGTTTTTGAACTTTTATTACATGGTCAGAAAGTGGAAATTACTTTTAACAGTTTTTAGGGCAACTAAATATAGCTGAATTGGCTATTTAAAATTTTTTATAGTTGGATTCGTATTATACAAATATATATATATATAAAATATATATTAACCGTTTTGTCGACTATGTATGTTCAATTAGTTGTATGTAAATATACCAATCAATAAAATAATAATCGTTCATTTCCATTTTTTTGCTTTTAAGTATGTTCTTTTTTTCTATAAAAGTACTGTCATAAAGTTATATAATTTGAAACCCAATATTAATATTGAAAAGAGTTGTACATTGATGCAAAAATTATCTCAGAATGCATTTTTCGGAAGCACCTCGTTAAGGAATTTACAAGCAAACAAATGATGTTTTAAATTATGCACATGTACATATGACGATATTGAAATGAAATATGAAAAACATTTCATTCATAAATAAAACTTAAATCGATTATCAAGCCATATTTTATTCAAAATACCTAATTAATCAATAAATATGGAATAAAATCCTATCACCGATTTTTGTCAAAAATTAGATTTATTGTTGCAATTTTATTAATAGTCACACAGAACGAAAAGAAATCTAATTAAAGGAAAACTTGAAGGTAATTTAAAAAGATTTTATCGTTAAAAGAAAAACCACTGATTGACAAGTATTGGAGAGAAAATTTATTTTAAATATCAAAACCATAAATCTAAGTTGACTGGATTTATTTGTGTCGGTATATTAATGTAAATATTTCGTTTTATAAAAAAATATTTAGAAGTTTACACGTGCATTTACATATAAGACAAATGAAAAGGATGAATTTTAAGTAAAATATTTATTTTAAAATGCCTTTGGGTACTACGCATGTTACAGAATAAAATTATTTACACGATTCAATGTTTCAGTCCCATTTCGATGTCAATGTTTTAAAAAAAGTAAATTATGGATTTTAATTATAAAACTAGCATAGTAACTTTAATTAACAATATCACTTACTAACCAGTAACTTTAATAAACAATATCACTTTAAGTTTTTACACTCTAAGTAACATGTTTGTACTAAACGGTCCAGCTTATGGATAGGAGGTATGAAAACATAAATCTGTTTTGTTAACCAAAGTTTCTAATGCTAACTGTATTTCAATAACTTCAAATTTCCCTTTTTTAATATTGACGTAAAAATGAGATTAAGACCTTAAATCTTATAATAATTTTATTCCATGACCTGTATACTACGTATATCAACAAAATTGTTAAATAATGGTTTTACCTGTAATTTATACATTTCATTAGTATTATGTTTACAGGCACGTGCAAAACACACATATGTCCCATATAAATGATTATGTAAATTAGCACGGCGGCGGAAATAGATACGTTCCACTTTGATATCTGGTTTTGACATTCAAATTAAATTGCCCTCCATTACGTATCAATAACTGATTTCCCTTTTGAGACTATCATAACATGTCTTATTAAAGTATTTCAAAGATTTCCGTGTCAAAATTAGGTCTTGTTTTGTTTGGTGCAATATGTTTATAATTTAAGTAACATTTCTCTTTTTGAAATATCTTTAAGAAATTAATGATGTTATTTTATTGGAACTTGATTTTGAAAAGGAAATAATAGAAATCTCTTCGTATTAAACTTGATTATATTCTATTAAAGGAATGTACCTCTGTCGACTTTGTATAGAATTTTAGCACGTTTGTATAATCATTTTTACAGCGAATGTTTTCTACTTTTGGTCTAAGTACATATATATGTATGTCTTTTGACCTTTTCGAGGTTTTTTTGACCTTTTCAAGTCTTATTCAATAGTGTCAAAACCGTAATAAAATTTCTAAACGATGTTTATCAAAGTTTCATTGGTCAAGTTTTTTCCGTTTATTTTTTCCGATTAGTAAACTTATAAAATTTCTTCACTATATTTTTGGTCCACGTTACTTAATAAGTTAAATTTCTTCTTCTTCGCCAAAAGCTTTAAATACTACTAGTTGGTTTCAAATATATTTTGAAGTCATCTCTTGCTTTCAAAAAATGAATTCTTTGATTAATTTGTCAGACAATGTAAAACTTTCCGTCTTATAATGGTTTCCCTTCAATGTTGGATTCCAAATTGTATATTTTTTAATATAAAGTTACTTTATAAAATAAAATTGGGAACATTATTATTCAATACTTTTACGAATGAAAATGAAAGTTGTGTTATCAATGTGAAGTTAAGTGTATTTAATACGAAAAACTGTGAAGGAACGACTATCATTTTACTTAATAATTGATTTAAATAAAATGAATCAGACTTGTGTACGTAATAATGGAAGTCTTATTATATTCAGTAACCACGAAACTTACCTAACAATAACTCTCACCGTATCAACAAAGACCTTATGCTTATGAAATAACTGTTCATGTCTTCTTGTAATATCAATAATTTGTTCATAACCTACTTTATTTATGTAAATGCATACATCCAGTACTGTAATTTTAAATGTTCATTTATTTTTTGTTATAATTTCAGCTAATGTAATAATTTTTAATGAAATATTATATTTTTTATCCAAAGATTTAGCTTACATGCAATGCAGGTTTTTTATACCTTGACATAATATATTTTAAAATAAAATTCCAAGGTAAACTCTAACGTTGGGAGAAAATACCTTGAAAACATTTTAATATAAAAGAGCTATTTAATGTAAGATTTCAATATAGTCTTATTTACACCAATGGTTACAAAAATAAAGATGCACCCAAAATAGTTGAATAAATAGAGTTATATATTAAATTATACCACTGGTAAATAGAACTGTCCGTAGTGGAATTATATAAATATATCTTGAAACTTACAGTAGTGAAATTGAATATATATCTTGAAAATTTTTATAAATTTATTAAAAAGAATAAATGAAATAAATTTATACTTCTTTAGGCGGGTTATAATAAAATGATGAGAGCCTCACGACGCGGCCATAATCGACAGGATGAAGTTGCTCACTAAGTAGATATTTACATGCGTTTACTGACTGATACTATATTCATGATAGTTTTTATTATCTTTGTAATTAACTACTGCGTAGAATTTGATATAACTTCCTAATTATCGAAATCAATATATAAACGTTTACAGATAGATTTGAATAAATTATTAAATTGAAATAAACAATAAGCGTTAAATATGTATTTACAAACACATGTTAATTAAAATAATTAATTATTTCATTATTTTTTAATAAATAATAAAAATTAAGAAACCAAATTAATATTCATCATATTTATTTACATATTAAATGATAATGATTGTAATTCCAGATAAGAGTACAAATTTCTTACTACTCGGTATGAGAAAATAAGTTTTAATTTTAAAATTTCAACTTCTATATATAATTTAGATTTAACAAGCATGAATATAATCTTGCTCTAGATCTTTTATTATTTTATATCAATTAGTTATTTGCATGCTAAATAAAATTACTCTTGTAAAGTTACTTTTAACGCGCTTACATAAAGCCACACAATTTTTTTTTATCATTTTGATTTAATACAATTTGTCGACACATTCATCAAGTGTTTGAATTTAAGAAATAAATAAAATCGTTAGTAATCAAAAATAAAACAATCAATTACTCATAGGTTTTATAAAAAATTATATGATCAAATTCACAACTATGAAGTAATTTTAAATCGCCTCCGACAATTTCCAAGATTACTGAATAATATGTTTCAGTCCGAGAAAATTATTCTTACATTCGGTAATATTAAAGCGGGGTTATTGTTCCCAATAATATATTTTTCATGCAAATATATATCAAACAATTCTTTTCACCAATTACTACCCAATTATCAATGAAAACAAAAGACGTTCGCACCGAGTGCGATAAAACATTTATTCAAAGTGTAGTATTCCTTTGAACTCGAATGCTTGTTTTTAAGCTTTCTTTCCGCCTAGTAATTTTACGCGTGGAATATTTAATATTTATATTCCTAGCCTTAATTGTATTTGAAAACTTTAAATATTAGCTATTTATTTAAGTGCTTAATTTAATAATTTCATTAGAAAATGACAACGTAAAATTCTATTTCAAATATTTATTTAACAACTTCGAGAAGTACTTTGTATGGTTGCAATGTGCATAAAAAAATGTATCTAAACTATAAAGAAACGAGGAGTGATGCATTAATTTATTTCTTTAATTATTTACTAAAGATTCTCATTTAAGTTAAAACTTATTACTAATGTGTTGTGCAAATTACAGAGAAAAAAAAATTACATGTCAGACAATTCCACAAAACAGAGTTTAGCCTTAAATGAATGCAAATGGAAATTAAAACAATATCTTGTCTCTAAAGAGCGAATTTAACAAGAGAGCGAATCGATGCCTTGCAATGCCTTTTTGACTAATTTAATCGCTCAGAAAATTGGGGAACGTAAACTGATATTGGTACGTGAGTGTGGAATATTAAATAGTGGAAGTCTTCATAGTCGCGCACAGCAGTCCAGTACAAAAAAAAACGACACTATTTTCAAAGTTTCTTGGTTTTCAATTTAAACATATCACAAAAGCATGGCTATGAGCAACGATCTTCTTGCATTCAGAGAATTAAAATCAACATGTGACAATAATAGCCGTTCTAAATCTAAATACGCATATATTATTTTGTTGATTTGAATATGGGAGATGTATATTTATGATAGGCATTTGGTATTTTATAAATAACAATTTTGGAGGTTATTTATACTACCAATAATATCACTCCATTGTACAAATGTATAATTTTAGACTTGATTGTTTTTTTCCCTTTTATAAATATTCATCTTCTGCTTACGTCGATAGGTTATCTCGTAAACTAATCACCATCACCAGCAAAATGACAATCAGTAATTGCGTAAAACATCATAATAATAGATTGAAATTAATTTTTATTTCGTGCATACCCGTTCTACGGTTCCGTACTTTAGAAGGAAAAATGGAACCATCATAGGATCACTCACTTGCATGTCCGTCCGTCCGTCATAGCCATTTCTTTCGGAACCACTTGAAGTGGAAACCCGAATTTGGCATAATAATAAAATATATCAAATCACATATATTTAATAAGCCATGCATTCCAAAAACAATTTTTTAATTACATTTATAATACACAGTCGAAAAGGCAGCATTTAAAAGAACCCAACAGTATTTATTTCTTTATTTTATGTATACTTTCAATGACATTCTGAAAAATGTGGAAAAAAATATGTTCCTCACCTTAATTCCAAAACTACTAAATTTAAAATTTGAAAAAATTTAACATTTTAGAATTCCGCGCAAAAAATGTAGAAAAACTATAGTGATGATTATAGTTTAGTCATAGTTTTTAAAATATGCACAATATTTCTAGGACTAAGGAAAATACGACAGGCAATATACTGATGTTTTTCCATATTCATAGTTAATTTTTTCAGAAACTATGTGAAGTACAGACTTTAAATCTGACATATTTTAAATCAACTAAATTTAAAAAAATCTTGATATAAAAATTAAATAGGAGAAAAAGAAAAATTTCAAAATTGTTTTTTACAACTTTAAATTGCATACTTAAAAAAATCGTAAGATATAAGAAACTATTTCTGAAACAATTATTGAGTGAAAAATGACTTATTGTTATTCTAATTACATTTCTTAGAATATTTTTAAATATTAAATTTGAAACTGTGATAAAGTATTTCCCTGGCACAATGAAATGAATGTTAATCATTTTATTACTGATTTTCAATGCTACAAAATAGTTTAGTTGACGGTAATAAATCCATTGGTGTAACGTCAAGATAGATTTGATAATAGAAGTCATGAAATTTGTGCTAATTTTCTTAAATCCTCTTTTTCTGAATTTAACCACGGAAACTTTGCATTTTATGTAGCTAAAAATTAAAGTTTTCCGTTAATAGAATAAAAAGCGTCACCAAGGTAATTGCATTATCAGTTATAATGAAATAAGCCTTCAGTAGAATACTTATTTTTATTCATATGAGTTTAATAAAATTACTCTTTTTAAAAGATTATCTATTTATTTAAAACAAAATTATATTTTACGCATTTAAATAAATGTCGTGTCTATGCAAAGTAGATAAGCAATATCTTATACAAAAAAATCATTTATAATTTATTTCAATTATAACTTTCTTTTCACTCGTCCAAAAGATATATATAAAGTTCAATGTTCCATAAATGAATTAAGACCCAAAACCTGTATTTCACAGTCTACAATTATCACTTTAACTAAATTGTTAAGTGTGAGTTTCATACATCGGTACGTAAAACATTTAGAATATGTAATACGTTAAATATATACATAATGTTATTTTTCATCATGTAAATATATCATATCCCTAAAAAGCATAAAAATATATCATATCTTTAAAAAGTTAACGTTATTAGTTCAATTCGCTTAAAATTTTCATCTCGTGTCAATGTTTGTAAAATAATTTTTTGTGCCAGCTGTATAAACTTTAACAGGCTATATAAATTTTGGTTGTTATGTACTTTGTCATTTAAAAATATAATAAAACTATAGAATTAGCTTATCTATGTATGAAAGGTATCAACGAAAAATATTTAGGACGAAATAAGAATAAGTAACTGAAACTCAAATATAGTTTTTGGATGTTTTGTCAGTTTATATGTCAGTTTGTACACGTATCATCTTAAAAATATTAATCAACTTCGAATGGTGTTTTCAGATAAATTTGAGATATATTTGGAATTAGCATCTATTTTTTACTTCGTCGCAGTTGATTTTCTTCGTCAGAATATATGTAAATTTAACATTTTCATAAATACATGTTCTTTACATTAGTACAAAATCAACAACAAAGGAGTGCCTAAGTACCCAACGGGTTATAATTACCCAAAAATGATGTGTCGAATGAATGAAATGTAAATTAGAGGCAAACTAGTTCGGAAAGGGAAGGTGCTTGTGTATGCATCTCGAATACGGAGAAACACATGAGGGCATATATCGTTTTTGGTTGTCCTTCGAATAGAAATTTTTTTGATATTATATGTATACGTTATGAGCTTACCGTGTTTTCTTAATTTGTTTAAAATTTTAGTGTGTTGTCAATATATATATATATATATATATATATATATATATATATATATATATATATATATATATATACATATATTTGTATTTTATATGTAAAATTTTACAGAAAAGTAAAAATATATATAAATAAACTGTGAATAATTTATTACTTTCGCTCCTCTTTAAAATTTGATTTATTCGATTAGTAACAGTTTGCTTTTAACGAGACCTTGTAATAAAATCGTATAATTGTCGTGTCTGTACTTTGAAGATATTTACGAAAAATATTTACGATAAAAGTAATTGAACAAATAATATTCTTTATACAATCTTTGTCTGTGTGCCTGTAATCACGTTCATTTATTCGCGCATCACAGAAGAGAAACTGAAATGAACTTTTTTACTGTTAAATTTTGTTCGAATGGGGGAAAAAATAAACTATTCTTATTACAATCTTAGCATTATGAACATGTGGCATTATGACGTTTAAAAATACTCGCATAAAACAGTATTTGTTTCTACAATTATTATAATAAATCACATTACATACATTAAAATTAACTTAGTAATGTTTTCTGACGGTACACGAAAAATTTGCAGGCGTAGGTAGTCGGAATAAAAATTAATTAAAATAATTTAAAATTTTTATGTCGTTCTCTTTTAATTGATATCTTACATAATAAACGAAACTAAAAAAAAATACTTCTTTATTCGCCCTCTCTATAATTTATATAAGTCTTTTTGAGTGATTATACCTTAGATCTATCTAGAGATTATAGCTCTGACATATGTGCATTAATATGTTTTTTATCTATAAATTTCGAGTTTATATATCAAATGGTCTCTAAGAAAAAGAGCTGTGATAGAAATTTACGCACGCATGCCTAAGTAATCTTATAAACGTTCTTTCTTTTCCTTTCTAGGAACGGTACCCTTAAAATGAGAATAAATAAATGATGATAGTATTTTAATACATAAATATTACGAAAGGATATCTCTTAACTGCAATTTTGTGGTTCATGAGCATGCATTTTAAGTAATTCCTTGTTTGATATTTGTTCCTCGCGTTTCTTACTTACGGAGTTGTAAGTCATTTTACACCTTTAGTCGTTTCTATTACAAGGATGTAACTCAAATCATCATCATATATATTAATACGCTAAGGTTAAGATGCTACTCTCCCTTTTTAGAAAAAACCTCACAACTAATCCACATAAATTATATATCATTTTATAGATAATTGCTTGCTCTACCGGCATCCACAACTAAAAAATTTATTATTGTTATTGTTTTTGCAAATTAATTAATTATTAAAATTATATACACAAAACAGCAATGCTGCCATCTAACGGCTCAACGTCAATATGATTGACGGTCGGTAAAATTTTTGTTTAATTTCAAATCCACTCACGTATAAATAAAGTGGCGCTTTAGCTCAATGCTTTTGATACTTGCGCCTCTATATGTCAATTTTAGTAAAATATTTGTTTGATCTGTCATCTGAGCTTCATAATGGAATAAATAATGCGAAGACTTCGCACGGGTCACGCTAGTTGAGTTTTAATATCATTATATTTGTAGCCACTCTATCACGTATGTTAAAAATGTGATACATTTAGAAGTCGGACAAGTTTTTAAGAAATATAAAACTTGTTTCAAATATTTTAATTGTACAATAAGAATCTTGAAATAAGGTGTTAATTCCCAAATTTTAAGAAGACAAAAATTGTCCTGCATTATTGGCATCTCATTGAAATTAGACAAGAAATATTATTATGCCTTGAATCTAATGAGTTGGCATCGCTTGAAATTTTTAATTATACCCAAGGGGAAAGACAATTATTCCTAAGCCAAATTACGGTTCAAATCACGTCTGAGATTTTCTTGTCATTTTGGTAATCATAGTAATTATGTGAGTCGTCTAAAAATTTTCATCGTAAAACAAATTATTATACTCTAAACACCTTAAATTGAAATGTAGAACAGAGTGTAGATCGATGCAAAATTTAGTAAGAAGCAAAAAAAAATCGGACTTAAGTTAGAGTAGTAGATTAAACAAGACACGTATTGCAAAAAATGCTAAGTGGCAGTAGTATTTTTTTATTATTGAGTATTATTTCAAGGTTTTTATACTAATCACAGAAATTATAAACTTCGTGCACATGGATTTATTTTTCTGGCAATTATCAAATCACTATCTGTTGACACGTAAATAGTCTCATTGCGTAAGTCATTTTGATTGCTCTCCAACTTCGGAGATAAGGAGAAATAATTGTTAGTGTTGATTTTTAACGATACACAAAAAGTATGTTGTCAGTGACAACTATGTGGGTATTTACATAAAAATAATTTTAGAATATCTTAACCACGAATTTTTATTTGAAAATCCACTTGGATTCTTTAAAGAACAAAAATTTTAATTAGGGTATTTTTTATTATATTGGTACGGAACCCTTAAAAGGGACACTCTAAACATTATCTATAAAAATACAAAGGAAATTATTAAAAAGTATCCGTCTTTAGCGTTACCTGGAAAGAGAAAATCTATTTCTTCCCCTTATATTTTTGGAGAATTTCTATGTGAACAAAAAATATAATTATTACAAAATACAGAATATATCCTCGTGTTTTTTAAATTCTATTTATGTAAATCATCGTAAGACGAGGAAAAATGTTTAATAAACTTATCTTATATTAAATTTCCAATAATACTAGATTTGATTTATTATCGATGAGAAAAGCAAACCTGAAAGGAAAAAAAATATGTAGAAGCACGAAAATATTCAAACGAAAACGTTATTTCAAGGCTTTGCGGATAAATTAGTTTCAAGAACATTGAATAACTAATGAAGAGAAGCTGAAAGAGGAAGCAAGCAAAATATCTTTGATTTCCTGTTAACAAATAGATTAAAATAATGATTCGAGATAAATCACAGCTCATTCAATTTTAACAAATTGCTGCTTTAACGGGATCAAAACTTCTTTGTGTAACTTTATTATTTGTTTTTAAATGTTTTTCTTCAAATTTAATTCAATGTGTGCAAAGGTAAGACATATTATAAGCAATAATATATATTTTATTTTAAATGTATTTTTTTTATTGGAATCGAATTTTAAGTGCCTCATTTCAGAAATGGTTAAGAATTGTTATGTAGTTGCTAACATATTCTACTTAGCTTGATGCAAAGTATTGCCTGTATGAAGAAAATATAGGTTTTGGTCACATTTTTACATGTATAAAGAGTGTAAAAAAGAATTATCATCACTATCATAAAGGTGGTTCTGGGCATGAAACTGAATATATTTGGAGCACATTTTTGAAAAAAATTTGATTTTTTTTCTTAGAATTCTTAATTTGCTTATGATTTTTTTATAAACCGTTGAAAATTTCCATGTACATTGTTCCATAACATTTTCCACCCAATTTTATACAAAAATCCCCTGTTGGAATAATAAACTCGTTATTTGTTACAGTCTGTGTAATTGAAACAGATTACCTGCAAATACAAATATTAAAAACATTTATGTACGTTTTTAATTCGTTTTTTCTTTAATTTTTAAGGTTAATTGAGGGTATTCAAAATTTTAAAATTATTTACATGTTTTTAGAAATTTCTACGCTTCCGTATTAATAATTAAATAAAGAAAAGGATATTTTAAAACAAAATATTTGTGCATTATTTTTGGGGTTTTTTTCAATATAATTTTAACTAATTCAATTCATAAAATATCGTTATAATTTATCAAAATTATGTCAATTTTCTTTCAATCTAAAACAATGTATTTAAAGTTTTTTATTACCTTTAATTCATGCGTTCTTTCTCTGTTATATTTTTTGAGGGAGAATGAAATTATATTTTGACAAGTATACTAGAAGCTTTCTATTACACTTACTATACAACACCATTTAATTTTGGCTGGGATAAAATTACACAAGCTCATAAAATGTATCCTTTATCATTGAAAAATTCAGTGCAACTGTTCTGTAATTTATGTAAACATAATGCAATTTTTTACTATTTTTCTCACTACATTACAATGTTATTTGAAATATTTTCTTTTTTCAGTATATTTATTGAAATATTAATTTTTGACAATCTCATTCAGATTGAACCATTTATTTTTATGAGTTATTTAATGCTCCACTGAGTCCAAAAGAAAAAGTTTGTCACGGAACATCGTAAAATAGTATATAGCCAGCAAACGTTTAAAAGTATGTTTATTTTTGACTATTTTGCTTCGTACTTGTGTATTGTTTTCCGTTTTTTTGCATGTACATTTTTAAATAATTGCTTCAGTTTATGGTAACTTTCTCAATAACATAGAAAAAAGATCACGATTGAAAAAAGTTTCTATTATTATTAGCGCTATATATAGTGGCTTGGGAAAAAAATAACTTCATTTTATGAGCAGATAGAATAGGAAGGAGACATTTTTTCAGGATGCCATTTCCATACTTTATCTATTGACGAGAGGGTTATAGGTTGTTTTGTTTTGGTTGTTTTACAAGATAAATTTAAAATTAGTCGTCCTATATTTCAGTTTGCACAATTAATTTTATTAGTTAGGTTATATTTACCAAATTATCTAACGACTTATTTAAAGAACTTGGGATATTATATCGTCAAAATATGAACCAATCCTAATATATAAGTCTATTTTTGACACGAAAACTATGTATCAAAAATAGACTTAATGTACTACGAATAGATGTAAAAAGAGTGCGAGTGAGAATATTTTCTTTGTAACATTGCTGGGAAGGGAAAGAGATGGCAATATGTGAACAAATAAAACTATTTTGACAGATAAAATTGCCCGATAGTTTCTTGCTTCGATAGCGTCTGGTCGTATTTTAGTATTTTCGTGTATTTTCAAGTAATATTTCCACAATATTATTTTAGAATAAGCAATGGTGTCTATTTCAGTTTTGGATTGTAAAGTGACTTATATAAATAATCTAAATAAAGAAACATTTCATAGGTAAATGAGATGCACGTACTTACTTTTTTATAACATATTTTCCGTTAAATTATCGTTACTCTAGACTTGGTAAAATATACATATCATAGTAAATATGTTTTATTTTATGTTTTATTATTTGTTTTTATATTTCATGGGTATAATTATGACATATCGTATCATATGGAATTGGGATTATTTTATCGAAAGTCATATCGATATTTTTCTACAATGAAACTAAACGTAAATTTCGATGCCAATTGTTTTAATATTATTTAGCATTAGTATTATTTACGATGTAAACCCTTACTGATATATGTGACCATAAAAAAAATATTTTCAGTAAAATATTTTCAGACTTAAAACAATTGAATGTATTTAATCCTGCAGTGCTTAAAATAAGAGCTGGCCTTACTTAAAGTTGATATATAAGAAAATATCAAAAACAAGCTCGCAATTAGTAAAAAGTGAAATTTGCATTCGATTCTTTAATAATTATTTCTAACGAATTTTTTATGACGAGAAAAATTGACAAGAATTCTTAACAGGTACAACTGGACTCCCCATAAAATTTCTATGGTGTGTAGTAAATATTTTGATAGAAAATCTTTTGTACAAGGACGTATTTTGGAAAAGGACTCAGTGCCTTCCTAGTTTGTACCAGTGTGTTTGTCAACACCTTAATTTATATTTTATCATTTATAAGCCTCTTATCAACGTTCAACATTTTCACAAATATTGGACAAACTACACACTGCGTAGCATGAGTTTATTCCCATCACGACTCTAGAGAAAATTCATGTCATATTTATATTTTTATAAATATTTACCTATTTTGTATGATATAACAATAAAATATTTATAATAAAATTTGTACTTGTTTTTCACATTAACATAATTTTTGTTTTCAGGTAAAGTTAATGCTATAACGACCAATGTCATCTTATATATATATATATATACATATATATATATATATATATATATATATATATATATATATAGATATTTCATCTGAGCCATCGATATCACAGCCATCATTTGTCAAGAAAAAGGAGCTTATTTTTAAATGTAATAAATTAAAAGGGATATTAAAATATAACCAGCAGAATATAAGGAATTGACGGCTAAATCCAAGAGAACGAATAAATAGATAATAATACTACAATAGGTGCTTGAATAATTTAAAAAAGTCTAGGTTATCGGGATAATATAAATGACCTTGCCACATCATGCAATTTTTAGTACATAGGGTAAATGAAAAAAAAAACGTAGACAAAGTAGCCAACTGTACTGAATGAAGTGAAGAGTTTAGAAAATTTGCAGACTCCATTTCTACAGTTCAAGGTGTTATAATTCAATCATTTTTGAGACGGGAGTTACTCCTATAGAATTTAATCATTCCTAAAAATATGTTTTATTGGAGGCGAGTATCGAATTTTGGGTTACGGGTAATAAATCATCAACAAAATTTGACCAAACGCCTCTTTATTTTTATATTATCGATATAACTGCGTTATTGAAAAGACATCACTAAAACTCACACTTATGTAACATTACGCATACAAGGTAATTCAATTTCAAAAGCATGTCAAGTGTGCTCGTCTGTTCGTAGTATATTAAGTCTGTGTGAGAATGGAGTTCAATATATTCGTCTATAGCTATTCTCACTTAAAGAAAATATCATACACCCGCTATTTCAATCAAACCATGCATTTTAAATGCCTTTGTAAATACGTGGTAATACGTATAAAACCAAACATTTCGAGGTGTTAAGTTTTGGGTGTTAATAGTGGAATTAGTGAATTGAATATAACAAGGATATTAATTTTTGTCAATTTCGGATTTATTTTTCCTATATTACGTGAAAATAGCTTAAATATTTAATGATACTCAAAATGGACTTTGAAGTAAAACACACAAAAATAAAAAAATTATGTCCAAATGAGCAACAGGATATAAAACACGAATGTTTGAATGAAATATATCATCCATTTAATTATAACTATTACATTTTTTTCTGAATACGTTATTACCTTTTTCGTTTAAAAACCTGGATGAAAAACAGTCTATGTTTACAAGTTCTAAATTAAATGAAACAAAACAGCAATAAGTCATATTACTTTATTCATACTGAAGAACTATGTTTTTAGGCAACCCTTAAGTTTGTTGGTTATATAGGTCACCCTCATTTGTAAGCAATAACCACAACGTAATATATAAACTAACGTATAGCTAGATTTTGGTTAGGTAAAATCATCTCATAATTTGTTTTTAAATTTGCGTTCAGAAAAATAAATCAATGACCTAATTTGTTCTAATTCTCTTGCTTTACTTGCCTTTCTTGCTCTTAATTGCTATCGTTGCGAGAGATTTTTGTATTCATCAATACCTGTTCTTTCAACCTGTTTTTCATTTGTTTCAATCTGAAATTTTTGATATTTTTTTATCATATAATACGATGTTATTATATCATATTATATTATTTGATATCGATGATATTATTCTAGAAAAGTTTTGAATGAAAATATTTATACTTTTTTATATTTTTGCGTAAATAATGATAACACGCAAATACTGCGATAAACGATGCAAAATAGCATAATTAACGCAGGTTAGATGGTACATAAAAAATGGTTAAATTGGAATTAAAAAATCAGGTATCTGTTACTGCTCGACTGTTTTTCTTAAGTTTGTTAAAAATAAATATTTTGACCAAATAACTCATGATAAAAATATTTTAGAATAACTATTTATGCAATGTGAAAAACAACAAACAATTGCATTATTTTTATATGAGTTAGAAGATACTGTCCACTTTCTGAGTTCCGTATTTTGAAAAAAAAAAGAAACCTTTATAGGATCATTTTGTCATCCGTATATCTATCCGTCTACCTATCAAGACGCTTTTTCTCAGGAACGCATGGAGGTATCAAGTTGAAATTAATATCAAATACTTAAGTTTGCAGTCCCTTGAAGCCATAAAAAATCAAGCTTCTAAGTCATCGCAATAAAAAAACCTAAAAATACGGCCATTACGCCGCATATTTTGATACCCGCAAATAAATAAAAATTTATGGCGTATTTTCCGCTCACCTAGATTCATGAAATTTGGCAAGAAGAAAGGTCTCATAGCACTTGCCGAAAATAACATCTTCAAACATTTACTTTTAAAACATTCTTTAATTATTTGTTAAAACGGAGTTGCGAATTCGTTTCCAGGTTTCCAAAAAGTTTTCAAAAATTATTCAATGTTTATTTCTACATTTCCAAAAATATGTATAAGCATAAAACATTTTTACATTTTTAGCAACTTTAAATAACATTAAAAGTAAAGAAAAAAAGAAAACCAGGATATATATTTTATGTATAAACAAATTGAGTGGAGAATTTTAAGGATCTATATGAGCATTCTCAGTATTTGTTGAAAAAATTACTGTTAAAGTTGCAGATTTAACAAGTAAAAGGTCACATTTTTTTATCGAAACGCGCTTTATAAAATGATTACACAGAACCACTTTTATGAATAACAAACACATGCTTTCTCATACACTGTGTAATTATGATCCAGTTTATATATTTCTTCACTGAAATAGGATTAACTAATTATCATTTGTCTCAAGTCATTAATTTAATATGTTTGTTAACTGCAAACCAAATATATTTCGCATACTTTCTCTCTCCTGATGTTCTCAGTTATTCGACGTTCTTTATATCAAATTTATAATTTTTATTTTAATTATAGCTCATCTTTACTTAAATGACTATTAATAAAACCTTATATTATTGCAAATGTGTTACAAGAGAAAAAAGCGACGAGATAAATTTATAGAAAATATTGTTTTCTTACGATAATTTATGTAAATAAAATTCAAAAGTTCATATCTATTTGTAACAGGTCTTCATATACCTGTTTTAAAAGGGAACAAAGAGATGTTTTTATATAACTTTTCATCACGACGTTTATACTTATGTTACACGCAATGCGTAGAATGTTTATTTAAAGATACTAAAATAGTAAGAAATAGCCAATATTAAATATTTGACTGTCTCTAATGAAACCAAGTGAGGTGTCACATGAAAGTTAATTCTTAATATATTTTAAAAAGGTTTTTCTTCAAAATTCAGCGGACATAATATTTTGCATATAAGTAAAAAGGTTAGAAAACAGTATGACACTCACTTATCCATTATGTCAGAATTTGGAGACAAAAAAATTTAAATAATTTATGTAAATGGATGGGACAATCACTGGAAAAATAATTTGATGGGCCTGAAATTTATTGTTTGAAGGAGTTATATAAAAACCTTGACATATTTTCGGTCGCCACGCTAATGGATCAGGTTTAATAATTGTCGATGAGTCGCAAAACGAATTTGGTTAATTTAGTTATCCGTAGTACGGAACATGAGTTTTTTCTGAGTTGATATTCCTATTATTATATTTTAGTAGAAATACAATACCACTTCCCTACTTAGGTCTTTCTTTATTTAGATCCGATAAATTTTTTGCATCTTACCTGCCAAGAGCCATGCTCGTATATTTCAAAATTCATATTCCACGACTGATCAATTTACACAAGCTGGAACCCCTACATTATTACTTTTTTTTTTTATTTAATAGGAAGTGAAATTTTTTTCATTAATTACCAAAGGTAGGTGAAGTAGATCACATAGCAACTTGTATTTTATTTTTGTTATTATTACGTGGGTGGATAAATTACGTCGGATGGGTCAGTTGCCAGATTATTGGCCGTCAACCGGTTTATTTCTCTTGAATGGGTGTCGCATATTCATTACATTGAAGACTGCTTCCGTTTCAGATTTTTCGTTATTCTGAAACCGTATTACATGTTTAGTGGCATATTTTTCATCACTTCTAGAACTGGCTCAGTATATAGTCACAGTGCAGTTCACTGTTTTGGATGTACCATGGGAAATTGAAATTTCTCAGAATTTTCTTTGAAAAATTTGTACCTGCTAAATGTTTATTTTACTACCATATTCCCAAATTTTATGCTGTCGGTTCAGATTGGTGATGTCGATTATGTTAATTTTTCTGTTTTCTGCAACTTTCGCTTGGAACTTTTGTAATGTTGAATATAATTTAGCGCATATTTGCTTAGGAGCGTTAGTGGTTTACGTATGAAGAAAAACATTTTCAGCTTATTTTAGTTTTATTTTATTAAATATAACTTTGGAATTTTGATCAATATAAAAAATAATTCTGAAAATAACTCCGATATTTGAAAATTATTGCTTTGGTTTTCGTTTATTTTTTTTTGTAAAGTTTCATTAAAAATGTTTTTCTTTCATAATTTTGATTGTGGCAGTTTTAGAAATCAGAAGGATGGGAGACATATTTTTATGGATATTTACAAACCATAGCAATAGACTCTATAACAACCTTACGTAAAAATAAAAAAACAGTTATTTTGGAATCCTTACCGCTTTCCCTTACAATTGATTCTACACATGATAAGGAAAATAAAAAAATGCCTTGTCGCTTCATTTAACTTCTCTCGAATTTCCGTATGAATATGTTTTATCAGTAATAATATGCTTTATCACGATGTATATTTCAAGTCGTTGCGTCAAAAAGTTTCTGCAAAACACGGCATTTTCATAATTTTCATAAACCTTTGTGAAAAAGATATTACGAGGGCTGCACATTACTTTTATTTTTTATTACATTGTTTGCCTCTTTAAAATATTTACTTAATTATTTTTGAGTATTAACTATTGAAATATATACTAATTAATTTATTTCATCACTGTTATAATATGCAGATAAATTAGCGTTTTTACTTTCAAGGTTAAATACTAAACGGTTTCTGAGAATAACAGCAGTGATAGATGGATTTATGGGTGGAGACGAGTGATTTTATAATGGTTTCCTTTTTTTTTCAAAATAGGAAATACTAAAATGAAAATAAATATATGGTTAGTGCATAAATTCAAATCATTAAAGAAAAACCCTCAGTTCAATTAATTAAAGAAAAACCCTCAGTTCAGATACGTCCTTTAAATATTTCGTTGTTAGACTATTACTAAATTTTTTCTGTGTTTTCTTTTTACAGCTTTGAAAATATACTAATACAATTTTTGGTTTAAATAGTGTAATACGAGTATCGTAAATCGAATTGAGTGTAAGCGTGTGTGTGTATGACTCTAACAATAAATTTAAAAATCTAACACATTTAAAAATCAGGGAAGGTTTCAAAACACGCTTAAATTATATGACCATTTTAAAAAAATAATTGAAAAATATGAATATCAAGATGATCATGGGGTTAATACAGTCGTTAAACTGAGAAAAATTACACAAAAAAATTATATTATCATGAAAAAAATTCGAATTACTTTTTCGCATTTTCTCACTAAAACTGTCACAGCACAATCACAAAAAAAAAATTATTTTAAACTGTAATAAGCAACTTAAAATAGGGAAAAATTTCGTAAGTCTCAATACCAAAGGTTATATTTGACTTTGTACATGCCTTCTTTATAGAATAGTTTATCAGAAAATAAATGTTGATGTGGTTAATTTTCAAAATTAATTTAATAACAATTTTAACTCTAATCATTCAAAATAAAATTTTATGCAAGTTCAATGCGAAATAAAACATTTGAAATAATTAAATAACATCCTGTAATGAAAATATAAATAATTCCTCTTTAAATTAATTCGGATTACCTACTATTTAAAAAAAATATCCTGGTTACCAGAAGAAAACATTATTCTTATGAAATCATTAATTGAATTTGGAACATGCCAACATATCAGATGACGTTATGATAAATATACACGTCATACTCCCATAAAATTGAAAATAAGTGGCTCCTCATCATACGTGGACTTTAAAGAAAGTAACAGAAAGTTAATGAAAACCTAATACAAAACGATATTTGCGTCACAGTCAAGGAATTACCTTGTCTTTTAAAGTTCAGTTTTTGGAAGGTCTATGGTAACGACATGTCTATTTAATATAACGTCATTACATATATTTTGTAAAGTTAAATATTTTACATGTAGTAGTAAATTTTCAATATGTTTCTCTATAGCTATGCAATTATAAATAATGTCTATGCGCTAAAATTTTCAGTTTTAATTTTTCGTGTCAAAATTCACATAAAATATTAATAATACCAAGGAGAGAAATAAGAAAAGGAAGAAGTCGTGGATCTGGTAAAGAAGTTATATTTAAAACAAAATTAAATGTTTATTTTACTGATGCTGGGAACTGAATTATTAGTTAATCTATCCATATAAACAAAATATGAACATTAATAAAATGAAGACCAAAATTAATAATTCTAAGTTAATTAGTTTTATTAGAAATTAAATATTGAAGAATTTTCTTAAAATAATAAAATCATGTATTAAATATATTTGTAAAAAATAAAGAAAATAAACGCTTAAAGCATTATTTTTGGTTTCATTTCATGTGTGTATATATACGTATATATAAATATACACACATAAATACACACGCACATATATTACTTTGGTACTGAACACAATTACTTAATGATTTATGTAAATATCTAGTAATTGAAGAATAAAAAGGTAAAAACATATGTTGGTCTTGTATATATTTACTATCACAAGAATATCCGCTTTGACATATCTAATAATTAGGTGAAAGAAAAACTAAAACAAAAACATTCAAGTTAAAAGGAATACTAAGTTCGGATGGATTATTTAACATGCTCGGTTCACATATGTTTTTTTTTAAAGTGAGTATTCCGTTATCATTTCTTTGCATGTAATTATGTTATTTAAATAAATATTCCAGCTTTCATTTTAGCAGATATGAGAATAAATTTATCTCGCAGAATGATAGTCTTTAGATCAAACACTTTCTTTGAGATTTTAGAAGATAATTTGACAATTGTATATGACTTTGTATTTGAAACAAATTATTATATTATTTTTAAGTAAGACTTTACGTATTTATAACTAATTAATTTTTTTAAATTACAAAAAATATATTTACCACGAATCTACAATTGTAAAATAAAATAGAGATTAGTTCATGTATCTTTATATTTATCCACTAACCACTCTTCCATTAAATTGTTTTGTTCACATGACCTATATTACACTTGATGTAGATGAATATATAATTTATTTAATGTACATGGAAATTAATTAGGTTTCATTACGTTTCAAAATAGATAATATTAAAATGAAATGAACGTTACACGTAAATTATTTTAACTTGATATTATTTCTAAGGCAATATAAAACGTAATATCAAAAAAAATATTAATATATCGAACAAAAAAAAAAAATACGTGTAGTTGAATTTGTAACGTGTAATTAATTGAATAAAAAATATTTATTATTTTTATAATTAACAAATAATTATTTCAAAATTAAGGTTAAGAGTTAACGTTTAATATGAAATTTTGAAGAATGCTTCCGTAATAAAACAAAATTAATATAAATTTAAACACTTTATTACTTGCTCTTCTATATCGTAATATTAATTGCAAGTGAATTCTCAAAGATCATATGTCTTATTTTTCTTAATATTTCTGTATACATTTATAATCTCACATATCAAAATATTTTTAAGCGTTTCTTTAAAGATACTTTGCAAAACGTTTTTTGACTATTTCTTTGTAATTTAATGCAAAATATTTCAATAAGTCGAAGAAATATAGCAGAAAATAATATTAGAGGATTGAAATGATATTGATCTGTTATGATAAGCTTCAATAAAACAGATTATACTGACTCAAATCCAAATTGAGAAAAGAATATTAATTATATTCGTTATTGTTATTATTATTATTGTAAAATTAAAATACTGGACATATTTCTTCCAAAAAATAAAGTAAACCGTGCAGAAATTAAATAGATTACAAGAAGCCAGTCCTCAGTAATTTTATAAGCATAATGTCAAAGTCGACACGGCGAAGATTTTAATAAGTGAAATAGACGTCATTTACTTGGGTGTATAGCATTTGAAGCAATTACGTTCTTTGGACGTAGATAGTCGCTGTGCTCGCATAACAATCATTGGAATTAGTATTCAGAACCGATATTGAAATTTTCTCCTCTCCCACGCTATTCAACTGCTCAATCGTTTAATTGCTCCCGCATCAAACGTGAGGAAAAATGAACTAGAACGATATGTATATTATAAAACGTTTAAATATGCATATTTAAAATAAGTCATAAAATACACCTTGTTTATACTGAAAATAATGTGCGTGTTATTAATTATATTTAAATGAATAAATAAATAAAATAGTAATCAGATCTATTTCGTGGTGAGAATTAATAGATCCCCTTAATTATTTTGCTACATATCAGCTGTTTATATACATGATTTCATTTGCTTCATTTAGTTATGAGTGAAATTTGAGTATTAAATGAAAATATGAACTAAAATAATTGAAAATTAAATTAAAATTTATTTATTACTTATAGAATCAAAAAATAATTTACCAAGAAACAACTTTTAAAATAAATATTTTTTCTCTAGTTTCGTAAATATTTATTACTTTAATTGCACAGTTTTACAGGCAATTAAAAATTACAAAATAACATGTTTTAAATTATTTATAACCTTTTACAACTTTGTCTTATATTCTTTCCAATAATTTTCCTAAATGAAGGAGGCCTTCAGAAGTTTACCTAAGTCCTCCTCCTTACTATGGTCCCTGAATATAATTATGTTTACATAAAATAGTGTAACTAGACCTTTTTCTGGGATCGTTCTCAGTGCGAACTTTTTTGAATAGCACCTAACTGATTTGTATAATGTAATTTAGTGTATGAAAAATACAAATGAATATCCTACATTTTATAATAGAATTTACTTCCCAAAGTTACATATATGTACTTTGTTTTGTATATCAATGCTCGAATGAAGCCACTGGGACTAAAGGTTGATTTATGTTTGTGAGAAAAATAAGCATCTTAATATTAAAAATATTTCATATTAATTAATTACCGTCAAATAGTAGGTATTTGTTACCGTTGCTAAAAGTTATTAACCATAATGAAATTTGAAAAGCACGAAGATATTTTTAAATGAAATAAAACAAGAATCTAGTATTTATCTAATAACTAGATGCTTTTAGCGAGAATGTAAATACCCATAATAATAAGATAAAATTTAACATTGATATTAAAACTACTCAACAACA
The DNA here is from genome assembly GCA_039881145.1 of Druceiella hillmani. Lineage (NCBI taxonomy): Eukaryota > Metazoa > Arthropoda > Insecta > Lepidoptera > Hepialidae > Druceiella > Druceiella hillmani. The sequence goes on from JAYKKI010000034.1 coordinate 9,897,656, forward strand.
CTAACGGAATATGTTTCTGTACACAAAAAATTGTAAACATTAATATGATACGACAGAGGAAATATTTTATGAAAATTACCTGAAAACGTTTTTATTATTTGCGTCGTGTTAAATTAAGTAATAACATTGAAATTTTTGGTAGGTATTCTGCACTTACAAGTACCATTGCTAAATTTATAGCAGTGACTGTGATAATTCCACTTTCATTAAAATACATCTAGCGAAATATCAAAAAGCAAACGCGATCTTTGAAAATGAGCGCAATTGAAAAAGCTCTGCGAAAACATACAAATTTACGCGACCTCGTGACAAATTGCTCCTGTCAGCCAACAGCTATTCAATAGTAAATTTACCCGAATTAGTACGGCATTAACAAGTAGAAACAAACATTGTAAAGTGTTTTGAATATAAGATAGAGCAACATTTCTCCTTAACATATTTTGCGCAGCCTGCACAAACTTATTTTTCATTTAATATTTAAAGAGAAAACTATAAATTGTCTGAATTTTGATTCGAATTTAATATAAGGATTATTTGTGTATATTTATATACATATAAAATAAAAAAATAATATAAGATTTTAATACATTTCAGTGTATGTATATATATATATATATATATATATATATATATATATATATATATTAAATAAAAATGCAGATGTTCGACCAGACATCAATATCGAAAAAGATATCATTTTGAAAATAAAAGAAAGGCATTTACATAGTTTGTCAAGCGCGCCAAGCTACCTACCTAGCGCCAAGAACAATATAAATTAATAAAAATTTCAACTGCCCAAAATATAGGATTTTATAAAAGAATGGTGACAGATGATTACTAAGTATGAACGGATATATATTTTATATATATATATATATATATATATATATATATATATATATATATATATATATATATATATTAATTGTATGTAGATAGAAACAGAAGTTCTGTACTCAATTTAGATAAATTTACGCCAAGCACAATTAATGTGTTTATTGATTTATCGCTTGAATATACAAACCCATTTACCATTTAATCTAATTTCACTGTTACGTTAAAATAAGGATTGACGGAACCATTTTGAAAATTTGACGAAATATTTTTTACATATAATCTACCTAGACTTTCGTAATATAATGCTTTTAGGTGAAATATAAAAAGTATTCCAAGTTCATCACTTCTTTTGAAGATGGGTGTAGGATCCATTCAGTTACTCGAAATTAACAATTGTGTAGGTAAAATTCTAAATTTCAACAGCATTAAACATGTCGATATATATATATATATATATATATATATATGTATATAAATATTATGTATATAAATGTATATATACATATATATATATATATATATATATATATATATATATATATATATTAACATAGCGCCCCTGTAAATTGCATCTTCTCAAACACTGCTCAGGTCTATTTTTTACCAAAGCTGACGTCACTACCAAACTCCTTAGTCCAAATCCATGGACATAAGAAAATTCTATGTCCAACTTACAGGTTACCCCAAAGCGCCGAATATGTGCAAACACTAAAGGTAGAGCTATTTACGTTACACATAATAACATAAACGACAATTAATAAAATAGAAAAAACACAAATTAATTCAAATGAAACGTAAAATTAACTACTTATCACAACGTGGATAACGAAGCAACTCCATAAAAGTATTTCTAAATAAACTAGGGATAAGTTCTGTCACGTAATAGTCATGAGCATAACGCGTTATGAAACTCAAGATAGAGAGGTTATTCACATAATTATTTAATAATTAAATATATATATATATATATATATATATATATATATATATGTATATATATATATATATATATATATATATATATATATAGTTTCAACGATACATCGGACTGAGGAAGGTGACGCACGAACTGAAACGTAAATCGCGGGAATGTCGCAGAAAATATCCTAGCACCTGTATACCTTTTCATAGGTTTCACTGATTTGATTATGAAATGTTTGATGATTATCTATAATTATTATTACTATAATCCTACAGACATGAAACCCTTTCAAGCGCCGTTCCATTCAACAAATTCTATATCAAAGTACACGTTGACGTAAATACATTGCGTATTTGCTCACAATAACTTTTAGATTTTTCCTCAGACTCCATTGAAATACTGATGCCTCTTTTAAACAGCTCAAAATCAGATTGCTTTTCTACCCCGCAGAATAATTTTAAATCATACGCAAACTAGAAGGCAACGGGCTGTGCTGACAAATGAGGGCAGATCATAGCAAGGTATAAAAGAGGGTCTAAATTTGTATCTTGGCTGACTCTAGATTGATCTAAATTTTAAATTGAATATATTGATTTCAATCTGAAAAGTAATTGACGAAAAATTTTACTGGAGTAGAAGCCATGCCAGCTTTCAATAATTTTACTAGGAGAATACCGTTGTCGACTCGGTCAAATACTTCCTAAAATCAAAATAAGGCATATTATGCTGTGATTTTCAGTTTCAAATACATGACCAAATGTAGATAACACTGCTGCAGGCCTACATTTTTTTATATCATACCTAGAACTAGATTTCAAAACAAGTATTATGCAGGAAATCTTCCAAAGGGGATGGATAAATTTTGAAACTCAAAGACAGGTTTTACCGGTTTGATGAAAGTGTCAGAGCAGACGTTAAATATGGGCTTATGCTATTATAATCGGGTTCGTTATGGCTGGAACTGATTCAATGTGAGTTCAACTTCATAATAATTTACCATTAAGATGTACAAGTGAGATGCACATCTGCATTAGCGACCCGTATCGTTTGTGAGAGGTCGAGTATCGATTCATTGTTCAAAAACGCTGAATCAAAATATTCCACAAAAACATTCGGCGAGCCTCACCCGAGTACGAAATCCCCTAGTGGATCATAATTACAAGAATGTGTCTGTCTTGGCGCTTGCATCTCCAGTACGTTCAAAACAATTTCGAGTCAGAATTAAAGTTTGCCTCCATATTTCGTACGTATACGCTACGCGGTCTGCGTATACTGCGTACTTATGTTACATTTAACTTACTTGCGCTAATGCCTCGCAATATGCAAGTGAGACGTGTTCTAATGTGATAAGTGACAAAAAGTATTATGCAAATTGTAACGAGTTCAATAGCATTCATCGATGGATCGTCATACCGGTTAGATCACTAACTTGTTCACTTTGACTATATTTAGGATAAGGATATAACTAAAATTTTATTAAAAATAGTATTTTTATAACCTTTAATGGAATATAACATCTAACTAGTTTTTGATACTTGTTTCAAAAGAAATTTATGCCCGATGCTAAGAAAGGGAATTAAAACGACGTTGTTAAAAAATTATTAAAAATATATACAAGTAGATATACATACACACACACACACACACACATATATATATATATACATATATATATATATATATATATATATATATATATATATATATATTTATATACATATATATGTACATATATATTTATGTATGTATTAAGCCAGCCATTGATTATATCACTCAAATCCCTTATTAAAGAAAAAAACAATACATTATTAGAAAAAACAAATACATTTCCAAAGCACAAACAACGATGTCATTTATCAGGAAATATTTTTATTAAATAACAGTTTTTATTTCAACATCTCTTTCGCATAAATTTGCAATAGGGTATGTTTGATGTAATGAAATAAAATTATATTTCCTCTAACAAGTTTTGAGCAAACGCTTTGCTATGATAATATCCATTCATTGCTAATGAAAAATTATAAACGAAATGAAAATATTCATGGATATTTACAATTGTCGTCTTCTAAGGCATTCATTTATTATTGAAATATTTTTGGGAAATCTGGGCAGCACAATTGTAAAAATATATTATTGATGCGAATCGCAAACAATTATCAAATAACTTTTGAAATATTTATTTAATTGTAGTATTTATTTAATACTTATAGCATTTATTTATATACTTGTAGTATTTATTTACATTATCTATAATTTGTGACATTTCGTTTTCATTTTTCATACTTCATAGTTTTGGTAGTAAACTATAACGGGTTTCTTTTGTTTTATATTTTTTATTCTGTTATTTATTATGCAGTAATAGAACTGATATTTGCGCTAATATAAAGAAACAAATATATTTCAAAACTACTTTCTCACTTTGAATAGTACCAAAGGCTCACTCCTCGCGTACAGATACGCGTTAGACGTACCTAGAAACTATTAAATTGAATTCACCCCTAACTTTGGATATTATTTTTGCAATGTACTAAGATCATGTTATTTTAAATTTGTTTCATTATAATTAAGAGCGAGAGTTCATTGAAGTTTTAAAAAAATTGAAATCCTATGAAAATTGTAAAATGTTAGAAACACATAATAAACACACAATTCTCATTTTGTAAAACAGTCTTTGTCATTAATAAACCTACTATTTTAAATCTCCTTTTTGTAAAACTTTATCATCCATAAAACTACTTTTTTATGTCATTGAAAAGTCTAACATAATTGACTGATGATATATCCTGATACAAGGGTAAAAGATCTTAATTTTCAGAAGGATATCTTTATTGAATGCAACTTGTGAACCCAAGGAAAAAACATTTTCATCTTTATTTTTAAGAGTTACTTAGTACCTTACAATTTTGTCACGTCCGTTCCTTCGTTCATCGGTCCCCTTGCAATTTTCACATTTTTTAGTGGGAGAACTTTTATAAGTAGGTGTGTAATATAGAATATTGTATTAAAATGCAGCATAATATAATATTTTTGTATATCTTTCCATATTTGCAAAATTTTGAAATGTTGGTTGTGATATTGACCGTGGTGTCACTGAAAAAGTAGTTTAATAATTAATTCGAGATTTTTGGAGTGAAACATTAAATTCTAAATTTACATGGAATGTGTTATTTACAGACACTTGTTCAAAAAATCGAATTACTTGAACAAATGTTTAAAAGATACCTTAAACTAGCATTAGATTAGAAATTTTTTATTAAATTATTTGAGCTAACTGGAATCAAAAATACAATAAACGTGAATTTCTTGAACTTATGCCCTTTCGTACTTGAACGGCTTTAAAGTATTTACCAAATATTAGCATGAGCCATAAATTTTCTAAATCATACCTTAATTGTCGATCCATAAATTGTGTCATCAAGATGGATACATTAATTAACTAAATGAGTTTTAAGTTAAAACATTTGGTTTTCAAATACTTCTTCCATTGACAAGTAAAGCAGTACATTGAACATTTAGTGGGAATAGCATTTGTTGAAATTAACATTTTAATGATCAAGCTTTGTAATAAAAGCTTGATCATTGCGTCTAAAATTGCTAGTAATTCGCGTTCGACGCCATATTTACAAATTCACGTTTCTCTTCAATAATTGACTTACAAAATAATAAAAATTATCTCATTGTCAAATGTAAACATTGTCACTAAATTTGGTCTAATATCCTCGAACCCCATTTTCTTCGATAAATTATTTGTTGCCTAAGCAAATGCTCTTTTAAATCAACACAACTATTAAATTATCATCATATCGTAAACTAATTTAAAAAAGGTCATTCATAATAAACCTATTAAGCTAAAGCTATTTATCGTGTCACACCGTAATAATCAATTTAATGAAAATTTATTTTTACATGCTCTAATTGATTAATTTATTATATATGTAGGGTTTAGTCTAATTTAAAAAGCTGCAGTCCTGTGTTCTTATACTTATCTAATTACAACTAAATGACCAACCTCATTTTCAACTGGATTCTATTCCCGCTATATTTTATGCTAAAGTGAATATTTAAAAATATAACCCTCAGAAGTCTCTACTATTAATAGTTTACAATTTCACATCCATTTAGATTTTAACCATGCCTATAATATTGACGCAATTTTATCTACGATAGATTAAAATATCAATATATATCCGGAAATAAAATATTTTTCTAATTAACTGATCGGAATTACTCCAATTCATGCTAAATGGTATTTTGAGTCATGTTAACTTTGATTGTTTTCTCCCTCTGTTTTAAAACACTTTACTCTAGTTATCCTATAGAACAGGCTTATATGGAAAAGATAAAGCCTATAACAGAATGTAATGTAAATATAAACTACAACTCCAGAATTAAATTAACTCTACTTTGTTCAGCAGAATTGATACCAACCTTGTCGTTATTAAAGGCGTAATCTTAAATAATTGTCTATAGCTAGATAAAAACTTTATTATCCTCGTTTTTATTTTCAAGTGTTTATTCCGATATGTTATATGTATTTGTTTCGTCTTACAAATCGGCGTTATTTAGGATCATAATCCCAACGCTACTCTCCACCGAACATCTCTCACAAACTTTTCGGTTATACCGCATACCTACGCTAACGTCGCTGTAGAACTCGACCTATCCGTGACCTTGCCCGTCGACACGTAGATTGGACGCGTCCCAATGCGATAAGCGAAAGCGAGGTTCTATGCAAATAGGAATTTGTCCAGTGGTATTTATCGGCGATCCGTCTGACTTACTGCACTAATAGTTAACTTGTTTTAGGCTATTTTCGGACAAGAGTACGAGTAAAGCTTAACTTAAGTCGGAGATTACAAATTTGCGTAAGTGCTTTTGCATAGTTCGAACGAGAGAACTTATCACATTGTTGTTAAAGGGTTTCAAATTTAATTCAAATCTATTTCTACCGTTAGAATCAATTTTACTTTTTTAAAGTGCCCAAGCTACATCAATTTCTTAACACTAAACTGGGATCAAGACATAACTCGGTCTCGGTTGACACTAAACTCGGTTTGTAGCTGATATTAGTTCTTTAAAATTAATGCTAATTTAAACAACTAATATATCTCAACTTAAAATAAATTTGTGCACGTATTGGTTTTCTTTTCGTGCTCACAAAAATATTCCCGTGCGTAATTAAATTTATTTAAAGCAAGCTTTTGTCCACTGCTTTTCTTGTGTGCAAGTGATGATTTCGCACGTATCGTGTAATTTAACTGCATGGGACTAGTCTCTGATAAAATAAAGGACTTCCGTTCCAACGTCACGGAAGTCTCAACGTCGATGCGCCATTCATGCCACAGTACTAAGAGATACCGTGACTAGCGTTTTTTTAATCTATAGTTTTGATTATCGATTCATCGTACTAAGTTTGAAAATACCAAATGAAGAAGTAATTATTAAATTTGAGTGGTTGCAGTCAATAGTTGCATGTATGGTATTTTGACTGTTTGCGCAAAGCATAATAAATCAATTTGAATATTTTGAATTCCTGTGAAATGAAAAGCATCATAGCGGATATTTTATGCACGATAACTAGGAGAACAAATATGTGATGTTTATGATGTTAACTTATAGAAAAAATTCAATTCCGATATGAAACTTTCACCGTATATTCCAGTATTCAAAAGCCCGTCTGAAAAAATTTCAATAACTTTATTATCTACATTCCATTTCATTTCGTGTCCTTCTTCCTTCTCCTTTCTTTATCTATCACTCAATGCCAGTTCAATACCCCTTCCGACATATCCAAATTATATTATTTATGTATTTTTTTCTACGAAAATTACTCACCATTGTTATTATTTGTTTTTTATGTCACCGTACTATAATTTCATAAGTATGCTGTAATTAACACACAGATCCACATATGTAGCGACACAGGCAAGCGACTCACACTACACACTACACGCACAGACACGTGCGCTCACACAAGCATACACGCACGCACGCACAAACACACACGCACACACATAAATACACTCTCATACACATATATAAACATATACACCCAATATAAATATATATATATATATATATATATATATATATATATATATATATATATATATATATATATATATGTATTGCGATAATTAAAAAGTCAATTTATAATAGAGAACCGAACTTGACATAATTCATTATTTGTGTCGATCCTATTTAATTAGTTGTCAACGTATTCTATAGATTATTACCTCTAATTGGATATTTTGTAAAATATATCTGATAGTTATGGTATTGTATTTAAAAAGATAGACAGAGAACAATAAAAGTTTTGGGGAACAGGGTCTCTGCGTTAAAATTCCTGCATGGTTATAAAATAAAGTAAAAATAGACAAATTTAAATTTATATTAATTATTAGTTTTCATGAAAATTCTCAGAATGGCCGAATAGAAATTTTATAAGATTTGTTTTAAACTTTTTAGTTAGTTTATAATATATATTACTTATTATCTGTTTAGAGTTAAGTAGGGTGAAATAAATTGAAGCTAAGAAAGAATAAGAAAATAAACTCTTTAATATTTATTTGCGATGAAAAATACTACACTAAGAGCAAAATATAAACATTTTGTTTTGAGTTTTAGTGGAGTAAACTGCAGTCATATTTTATGTCAATGTAACAACTTTAAGAAACCTAATTTTGATAAAATGTGAAATATGATAATTTGTTATACATTTATTATTGATTCACACTAAAATTTCATAAACAATAAAAAATTTTAAAATACTTTTATGAAATTGCTTTTAGTTTTCTCAAAAAGAAATTTGTTAACAGATAAAAAATACATTAAAGTTAATTTAAATTTGGATAACGTATATACAGGTTTCAATTTTCCTTTATTTTCTGACGTAAAGATTAAAAGATAGAAAAAAATTTGCAGTTACTCAATGTTTATCGCTTAACATTATTTTCTTTAGTAAAAAGTAAAATTAAAATTCATTTGTTGGTTTCACTTGCATTTCATAAATTGCATTCAGTAAAAATCTGAATACCTTAGAAGTATATTACATCATCACTAATAATAGCTTAAGCTAAAGTTTTTGGAATTCACATTAGTTCGACTCCTTTACCGAAACAGTTAATGAGATCTTTATCTAAGAGCAATCAAGTATAACGCTGCAAATCAAACTAGCGCCGTGTCACCCACACTTAAAAATATCACGACTTCTTTTCTACTGTCTTTATTGGAATCGCAATTCAAATTTAAAATTAAATTTATATTCAAATGTTATATCCCTGTAACACTAAAAAGAGAGCTTGTCCTCAAAGCTTTATCCGATGAAAGCGCTGATAACTTTCCACAATATGTCGCTAGAGAGATTATATGTACATATCTCACAAAATACCTTAGGCATGATTTAAAGTTCCACTGACGTTGCCTACTTGTGTTGTCGTTACTTTAGTTAATAATTAAAACAAAATATACATAAACTGAATACCGCACGACAAAATGTGTTCTCGGTAGATAAGAAAAGTTTTAATGACAAAAGAGTTTGTCGAAAATTGAAAACATAGCAAATGAAATTATCTATACGTAAATAATGAAAATGGAATAATCTTTGTGGTGTAACAATTCGAATTATAAGCAAGTTTTAGCTAAAATATCAGTGTCATTAATATGAAAAGTAAATGTTGGTATTATCTACTACGAAACTTATTCTTAGTTTTGCGTCAACTTGTAGTCAACAAATACAATGTCAATAGTACGTTAATCACCGCGATGAATAATTTTTATTAATAATTATAATTATTGATACTAAGCTTCGATTTTGTATACTATAAATTTTTCTGCTTAATATAATATTTTAAAAATGTATAAATTCTTTCTCAAATACATTCATTTGTCTTGCAGAAGCATGAAGATTTGTTCTACAAAAATGTAAGAAAGGTCGAAAGGGTGCTATATAGGTTAATTATTACTTGTTTCTGATATAATTACAAAATACTAGTTGGATTAAGTACAGCGCGACTTTATTCCTTATTATTTTCAGAATTTATGACGAGAAAATGTAACACAGGTGATAAAAGTTTTGAAAATAAAAAGTCAACTACAACTGATAATAGTTCCGTAAATGAAATCACTCTAATAACTTTACCACCTAGAACCAGATAGATGATGGATATATGGGCACAAAAAATAATAAAATTAACAATAAGGATTGGACACTAGAGGAAGCACTTCTAGGATCTGAAAAAGAGAAGTGAAAACAAGCTGTTAAAGACGAGGTTCAATGGTTCAAAGAGAATAATGCTTGGGAGGTAGTGGATGTTCCAAATAATGTTAATTTTGGGAAGTGTATATGGGTTCTTAAAAAGAAATATGAAAGTGATAATATTGTGCATTATCGATAAAAACTAGTAGCTATAGGGTGTTATCAAAAGTGTGGTATAGATTATGATGAGGTATTTTCTCCAGTACACGCAACATTAAGGTTATAATTTTCTTTGTCAGTTCAATTAAATTTAGTTGCGGGTCATCTTGATATCAAGATAGCATTTTTGAATGATAACCCGAATGAGACAATATATATGCAGAAACCTACGGATTTTGTTTGTTCGGCGAGCTATAAAGTCCTCAAATTTATAAAGACTACATCTGGTCTCAAACTAGCTTCCAGATATTGGCACAAAAATGAGGATAATTTTACGATAGCACATCTATAATAAATCTAAATTAGAATCATGTATATATACAAAAATTAATTGGTTTTAGATGAATCATTGTAACATCGTATGTGGACGATTTTTTTGTTTCTTCAAGTGATGAATGTGAATTAAAACATTTTTAATCAATGTTGAGTAATAGATTTAAAATGAAAGATTTAAGGCGTGTAAAACAGTGTCTTGGTATGTCAGTTAATTGTAATAAGAATAATGGTGTTATTACTTTGATTCAAGATAATTATATTGATCAGTTACTAATTATATTTAATACGATTGACTGTAAAATAATCATTAAAAAAGCTGAATTTTCTAATGCTCGAATTCCATATCTACAGTTGATAGGCAGTTTGATATATTTGGCAGTTCTAACCCGTCCTGATATATTCTATTCAGAGTAATATCAAAATTAATTGAATGAAAAACATAGGATATATGCAACAAAGATATTCAAATATTTAAGGAAAACTAAAAACAGGTTCAAAATATTATACAAATAATAATTCTAAGATAAAAGATTATATAGATGCCGACTGGGCTAATGACCTTAACCTTACTTAGGTTTTTGTTTCTTACTTAGGTTTACTTAGGTTTTTGTTTCTCTTTATCAGGTCATCTGTTGTATCTTGAAGTTGTTGTAAGCAAAAGTGTATTGCGCTTTTTAGTACAGAAGCCAAATATGTGACAATTTCAGGGGCTTGTAAAGAGCAATGCACCTTAGAAATTTACAGTATGAAATTAGTAAGGGGATGTGTCAAATCACTTTTCATATCGATAATCAAAGCGCACATAAATTAAATTCTTAGCGAATCCTAACATTCATAATGGCACTGACCATATTGATATAAGATATCATTAGTATAAAGAAAAGATAAGTTAGAAGATTGTATTAATTAAATATTTATATACTATAGACATGCCCGTAGATATACTAACTAAAATTTTCCCTTGGCTGAAAATTTTAACTTCATGAAAATATTATGTATTGTTAAGGTATAACTGTAAAAGGTCAGTCAGTATATTACCATTGTTGTCTATAGAGGAAACAGATATTTTAAGTGGAGGTGTTATAAACATGTATCTGAACAAAATATCTAAGTAACCGCTAGCGCCCTGTGTGACTATTATGTGAACCTTATATGTGAACCTTAAATAAAGAAAGTGAAAACACGTTGTTTTATTTTATACAATAACTAAAAAAGTTACATCGTTTTCTAATTCACACATTATATACGATTATTAAGTAAAGTTAAAAGTTTTGAAGGACGTGCAATTAGTTTCTTAATTAAAACCATAAACAAAATAAAACACGTCATATTTCATAGCTAGATTTTAGCAATTTGGCAAAAAATATTTACATAATCATACTTAACAAAAAACGTATAAGTGAAACTTCGTACATTGTTAGCGAAGAGCAAAGCTATTTCAAATTGAAGTTATATTGAACATACATAATAATAAAACGAATTTAATTTATGAATTATAACTGTAACTTTCTGTCAACCCTTATCACTACTTTATGTTCACCTATTCGACTTTTCGCAGGTTATATAATTACTACTTTATATAGAGGAAAAAACTTTAACTACATTTTCCTCATGACCACATCCCCAAACTCTTAAATTTGTTATTCACAGATTGTTTATTCACAAATTTACAAAATTTGAAGCTAATTAAATATAGGTAGAGCGACTTCATAATAACATTATTTCTGTCAATTTTTGAATTATTTTACGAGTATTTCGATTAGTACTTAATCGATTTTGTAATAAAATTGTGTATTAAAAATTATTTGTTTTTGATTAAAAAATATGATATATGCAAATATTTAAATTAGATTTAAATATATATAAAAAGTATAAAACCTTCAAAAATTAAAAAATAAAGAGACTTTTTTGTAAGGCAGATTAAAAATAAAAATACAAACTTATGTTGGTATTTTCATCATCCTACATGGTAAATTGCATTCCAAGCACACAGAATTTGCATCAAAGGTCAATAATTACCATTATATTATTATTGACCCGCATTCCTTTCATCCACAACGCTCATGCAGTCTCAAATTAGGCAAGAAGTTTACGTATTTCAAAGTTTCAAGCCAATTTAGGCCCGCGGAAATATCCTAACATGAATGGAACCCACATTAATACGTGATATAAACTCCAATACAAGCCTCTCGCTATAATGGTGTAACCAATATATATATATAACGCTAAGTAAATACCCTTTGTGAATCAATTTTGAATTGTGTAATTTACACTAAGGGTAGATTTATACGTATGTAATTATTACGTCAATCACTGTAATTATAAACAGATTTTGTGCACATGTATAATATACTTTGTATGGGTATAATGGTAAATACTTTGATTATGCATTTATTTCTTACTAATTTATTATTATATTTATCATGAATTATTAATTCAATTAGACTGTAACTATATAACATATTGCCATTCTTAGATCTGTAATTTTAACTTTAAGGAAGTGAGTTTCAAATATATCCCCGTTGAGATTTTTTTCCTTTCTCTTGTGATTTATTTTATCTGAGTGAGTCTCAGAATATAAATGGTGAACCTAGGCATGTTTTGTTGACAGTCTATTTAATAGAAAACAGATTTCAGATTTTCATTCGAGACACATGAAGTTCCCGAATTTTTCCAGGATATTTATTTAAACACGCATGTGGATTAGCGAGCATTGTGGCTGTTATCGACCAGGGGTTCAGCCAAAATTATGTTGCTCGCCTACTTGGTGTGCTCCTAACATATAAATAAAAAAATAAATAGAAACTTTTTGGAGGCTGATTCTTACATGCACAGTCAGAACAAGGTTCAAGGCGGTACACATCAACTCATGATAGTCGATTTATCGCCAAAAATATGTTGTGAAATTGATTAACTACAAAAATTGATGCTTTTACACGATTGTTTCAAGTGAGAAATGTCTGTCAGTAAAGGAATAGTGAAAGAAGACTTAGTGAAAAAAAATAATGTGTTTTTAGACTTACCCGTACCCAAAAACTAGACACGAGTAGGTCTAGGTAGACCCGAAAACTAATACATCAAAATTTCGGCTTTCAAAATTCCTTCCACGATATTTTCGAAATTGCCAAAGTCAAAATTGGAAATAAAATAGCGTTGCTAGAAGTTTACTTAAAATTTATCAGAAAATTATAGGAAAGATTCCATATTTTATAGTATTTGACATATTTACCATAAAAAATAAGTAATAGGCAATATGTTTACGTTCTGAACAATAATATTAATATTTGTGAATAATTGAATTAATTTTTAAATTTCGTCACCATATTTATTTAATCGTTTTTCTATCATCTCTTTCATACTAATTCTGTACAAGTGTACTAAAAATTTAATAATATAAAATTTAGGAACATAACTTCTTGCATTAACATAAAACAATTTTTAGACCATAAAAATGCAAAAAAGTTAAATTTTCCTTTTGGTAATATTTACTGAGCCCAAAATGAAATATAATTTCGTACGGAAATAATGTGTTTTTATGAGTTATTTTTAAAAATCGTTAGTAAAATAAATTTATCTTACACTCTCATATCATAGCTAATTAAATTTGTCATGTTTATTTGCAAAAATACTACAAAAAATAGTAGTTTTGCAGGGTCAACTAAATTTCAGGTTCTCTTGAAACATGTGAACTATTAGTATTGTTTAACAACTAATAATTTCAAAATTTTACTCCAATCCCCAGCTATCATCTTACAATGACTTTGAACCCAAGCGCGACGCATTTATTACATAGTGACAAAAAACTTTACTTTTTTTTAGATAATGTCAAACCTTCTTTCTATCAGTCTTTTTCACAGAGTGTTTTAAGTAATTTTTGGTATCAGCTTTATATTTATATAAATGGTTGTTTTATTAAAAACGGTTAAATAACTCACACGAAGAACAATATTTTACCTAAAATTCTTTCTGGGAGCAGTAATACGTTCTCATTTAGTAGATCATAACTCGTTATTGTAAAGATATTAAAAAGTAATAGCTCATTGCATCATCCCATTATTATTAACACATTCGCTGTTTTTATATTTATTACGAATTTATATGCGTATTTGTATATAAAGCAGCAGTATTCATCCTGCTTTATGTAGAGTGGACCTTCCACAACTAATCGTTCGCTGGGTGTATATGAAATCTAAATGTACCTAGTTTAAACGTCCACCGTTATTTGCATAAGCCTTTACCAGATTATTTTTAAAGACAAGCAACATGAAATTGCAAAATTCACAATATTTTTCAATACAATTTTCCACATGATAACGATATAAAACAGACAATATATCAGTTTTACGTATACAATGTTGACTAAGTCTCGATTATATATTTCGAAAAAAAAGTGAATGCATCGTTCGTTAAAATATTTCCGTCTATATCATCTGTTGATACAAATTGAAAAATTTTATACACCTCGACGATATTAGATTATTTTACGCTTTCGTAATTTTTTTTACACATTTGCGTTTTTACAACAGAGTATGAAGGCGCAGCACAAAATTAAAATTATATCACATGAAATATTACTGCAATCACAACTTTAAAAAGCAACAAAAATTGTTTTATATGTAAATTTGTAAAATTGAAATAAATTAACGTGATTTAATTACAAAACTACCTCGTCTTATCCCAAAATATATTAGACAGATGTCGGATTTTAATACGAAAGCTTATTCAAGTTAGTAACATTAAAATTATAAAGTTATTTTACGAATGTAAAATAATTACACATAATCCTAACACGTATTTCTGAACTGAAACCTTAACGAATAGTTTAACCTTGTCATTCTTTGCTCACTCCGCTTCTCAAAATTTAATTATTATTTAATATAATAAAGGAAATCTGATCGTACATAACTTGATGAAGGAAAATAATTTACTTACAACATTATATGATATTTAAGAACCAATTATGGGGAATAATCTACAATAGCACTAAGGAAACATTGGCGTGCTTGCAAATATTATAATCTACACCGAAGTTTAGGTCAACTTGTATTACATTTACATAAGCAAATTCAATAGACTTTATTTTTCTTTTGTACTAAGAAGTAGATTAATTACATAAAAGTATTTCAAGATCTGAAACACTGTATTATTTGCGTTATGTAATATTTTCTTAGGTTTATTTTATAACATGTTTATTATAAAACATAAAAATAGAATCTGGGCAAAATATGAATAATAGATTTGTCAATCACTGGGTTTAAAGTTTTAATTTTAAAATGAAATGAGTGCTTTTGAAAGGAATATTTAAAACACCGGCAGGTATAAATAGAATACTTCAAAGTAATATCAATACCTCGTTTAATTCACATAGATGAAACTTCAAGACTAAAAATTTTCCTAAAACTACTGCAATCGGGTAATGTTTGGATTGCTCTAAATGGAAATAATTTTGATTTAGTCTAATGTGAAAACCAATTTTTTTATATTTATTTCCTGTTTTCTTATTTTTCTAGGATCCATGTATGATAACTTATTCAGACAAAGAACTCATCAAATGTAATTTAACCCATAGTCCTACTTGTATACGAATATATTTGAATTGCTCTTAAAATCTTCTTTTTCTTCTCAAATTGCTCTAAATTTAATGTAATTCAGCTGCGAAGCATTTCTGTTACGTATCGGAAACTTAGTTGCTACAATTCTCGTCTTTTACGATGCTTCTATATTTACTGAGCATTGATATCGGACCAGGTATGTAGCGAGATTTGGGGGAAAATTCTTAAAGTATATCTGTATTATTTTGATTAAAAAGCCGAAGTTACATCACAATATATTATTGTCCTATGATCTTATGCTAACTTTTGCTATAATTTTTGAAACGATGTTACCTGGAAATTTATTTATTTTGAAGCATTTGACCCTAGTTAGTGGTAACTATTGGCTTATTCTGAGGCTAATCTATTTTATGCATTGTAAATCATTTATTGAATATATTTGTACTAAAAAAATTCACGGCAAATGTTAGATATTCACGAGTTAAACGAATATTAGAAAAAAAAACAATTACAATATATGCAATTGTATTTGCCTCATAAATTTATTGAAGATAGAATTGTCTTTCAATTTAATATAGTTTTTCACCCTTTAAGTATAATCCTAAGAGCAATTTGATGTAAAAAAATGTATAGTGAATTATCAATATGACTTTTTCCGATTATGTACGTGTATGACACGACAGGTTCTAATTTTCTCTGTTTTTCTAATATCAAAAAACACGATAAAATCACGAATTACATCCTTTTATATTATAATAATTTTATACCATATATAATCAATTTAATAATTTTAATAATCATATATAACAATAAAAAATTAATCAGACATAACCAGTTTATACGGCAATCACAATAATGTTACTTTGGTTAAAGTCATCACACTTACTTTCATTAAAGGGTTCACAGCAAATTAGATTAATCTTGGTCTCCACGTATATGCCAAATTAGAATAATGTTCGGTGTCCATGAATAGTTTATTAATTAAATTTCCAGATTAGAACAAATACAGAACGGATTCATCGTTGACATTTCATCGTCGATATGATTGGTTTTCATGGATTATTTTCAAAGTGACCGACTGGAAAAAATGAGATATATAGAAAAAATAAGATTTTATGAAGCTTAGATTAAAAACGAAATTTTTCATATTTTCGGTTGCAATATTAAACATTTTTATGGAAGATTTAGAATCGAAGATATAACTGCAAAATAAATGAAAAATTCAAATTTTCCCTTTACCTCTAAGAATCTTGCCCGAAATTATCTCTCTGCCTGTATTGGGCTATTGAATGTACATACACCTTGAAGTGATTGAGGGATCAATTTAAGATTAATAATTTTTTAAATGGCTATGATGTCATTATTAAGGTCACTGTAAAAAAAAAACAAAAATACAACCTTATAAGACCGCTTGATGCACAGATGTCTCCTTCACTCTTACGGCAACGGACGAAAGAAGTATAATTTATATGTACGGATTGTGAGGTCGATTAATAAGGGAATTGATTCTTTACTTTGGAAATTGATTTTTTGACGGTATTTGTGCTTGAGATCCTAAATGATTAAAACATGAACCAATCCTAAAACTGCAGAAAATAGCGAATACTGAACCAAACTCTGTCATTTATTTATTCCATTTATTCATATGGTATATTTGAATAAACATCTTTCTGACAATATTGAGTCCAATATGATTGTAATTAGATTTTAGGAGAAAGGAGTTGAATGCAATGATCTATAGCTATTGTCTCTTAAAAAAGGACATCTTAGAGCCGTTGTATCTGCCGAACTTAGTGTTTTAAGTATCTGGAAATTAAAGGTATAACCAGCCAAGCATGTAATGGGTAAAATAATGATAAAAATTATAATTTAATATAAAAATTTAACAGTTTTTATATATCTTGAGTTTATTTTTCTAAAATATAACAATAGCTTCTAAAAATTAAAACAATTAGATAAAAACACGTATTCCTCTAAAACCACCTACGCGGATGATATGGCACCCCTGTAAATGTATACGAGTATTTTCAATAAACTTCACCATTTTTTTAAAAAATCGTTGTAAAGAACTCTTTTCATTTACAATTTGAAATGAAATAAAACAAGTCCGATTTGAGATGGAAGTTAAGTCGCCACTCAATTGTCAGCACTAATCATTAAATGATACATAGCCACCGAAAACGTTAATATAGTTTATGTAATTAGAACTGAATAACATCAGCAATATCCCGGGAATTTAATTTTGTGGATTCCTAAATTTAATTAAACTATTCAATTTATTAGCCCCAATTGTAGCTAGGTTCTAATTTGGTAACACTGAGGAGTTCTCGTTACCATTAATTTATTTCGCGCCCAGTAAGAGAATTTAATACGCTTTCCTATCCTCACGCTCCTAAATTCTTTACTTATCTTACTCCTAATTTCTATCGCTGCAAGGGATTAATGAATTATCTAATATATGCTTTATCAGCTAGTTCGTGATATTTTCAAATCATCACCTAGTTTATATTTCAATATTAACTTTGAGTCTTCCATTAATCTTCTATATTATACTAAAACGAGTTTAATTTTAAACTACAAACTACATTGTTTGATATATATTATAATATTTAAAGAACAACGCAGTTCGTAGTTTATACGTAGTTAGTAATTTAAACAGTTTTAAACAATAATTCAAGATATTGATAAATATTTTTAAGTTTCTGTGGATCATAGCTGGGTTGCATTTGTTTTGTTTGTATACGATGTAAGAAAACCATTGTCATTTTATATTGTGGCTAATTGTACTAAAATTAGCTGATCAGGGTCAATGATAATTCTTTGCTGATGCTGTGTAATTTTTAGTACAATTCAGCTTGTTGATCCCAATATGATTTTATCTAACCCTAACTCTAATATTATTGAATAGAATGTATTCAATAAATATTGGTGATATTATTTAATGATGTTAATCGATGTGAATACTTCTATTATGGAAAGGCCATTAGCGAAAACCTGTACGCTTTTCTATAGATTTAGGTGAATTGTAACGACACAAAGACAAACGCTGTCATCATTGACGCAAAAAAGTTAGAAATAAATATAATAGGTGTTTCGTAATTATTCGAGTATTTCATATCGCATTAAAATATATGGTTCAAATTTAATAAAATAAACAAATATTTTGATACTGCTAGAGAGATAAGTTTAATTGTTAAGAATTAATATTTCAATCAAAATACTCAGAAGAGAAATTTTTAGGGTAACATTTTTATTTGAAACAGTACAAGTAGCTTTATTGTTATATAAATTACAAGACATTTAATACTGCCAAGACACTTTTTCTGAGTGATGGATGTTTGGGTAGATACAAATTACAATATTTTTTTTTTATTTTCTTAAGATCGGTTTTTTGAATACGCGTTTTTCACGAAATGCAAATGACAAATTAATATATATATATACATATATATATATATATATATATATATATATATATATATATGTGTATATATATATATATATATATATATATATATATATTTATAAGTATATAAAATAAAACCAAATAAAAATCTGAATTAGGAATATGTGCGTCAAACTGAGTAGAAAATATTTAAGAACTATCTAAAAATTCTAAACGCTTTCTAAAAGGAACATTGCTGTAAGCCTCGCGATTCCAATGACAAAAATTTATATTCCTTTCCAGGAACATCCTTAAATTTTGTTTGGAAGAAAAACAGCCAAATATTAAAATAACACAAATATTCGTTGATTCCGTTGAAATAGCTCCTCGTTAAAATTGGATTAACTAACTGTGATTTATCTGAAGTCGTTAATTTAATCTGTTTGGTGACCGTAAATCAAAAATATTTTGCTTCGTTTCCCTCTTCAGGCTTTATTAGATATTCGACTTTCCCTACACAAATTCAACTGCAAAGCCTTGAAATAACATTGTATTTAAATATTTCCGCGCTTTAGTATATTTTGTTTTTATTTTCGACTTATTTTTTCTCAGTGATACTAAATCGCGCCCTAGATTATTGCAAATTACATATATAAGACAATAGCGACGAATTAATGTTTCCCTTTTCTTACAATCATTTATGAAAGGATAAATTAAAGACATGTCCTGTACGTCGTATTTATTCTATTCCTTGATGTTAAAGAAATCTGCAAATGTTTTTAAAACCTAAAGGAAAGGAAAAATATGTTTATTTAACCCAAACAAAACACTTTTCATTCATCTCGTTTAATTTTGTTTTGCTACAGGCAAGGCTCAGAATGTTTCTTTTAAAGTAAAAAAATGTTATTAGATATTTTACTTTCTCTAATCAAGTCAAGTGTGGTGCATATTAATATCAATTCATAGCATATTTTGAAAATAGTTTTAATATAAATTTTAGCGTATGAATATAGTTATTAAAATCAAATTTGGATGCAAAAAAGTCAGAAATTAAAAAAAAAACAGAAAAGTTGTAAAATTTATTTTGGATTTGTTATCGTAATAATTCATGCAATGTGTTAGCAATAAACTATAAATTTGTAAAAATAAAATAATTAATATCTCTTAATATGTTTTCTCAGATTGATATAACGTAAGGTATTTTTGCGCAAGTAAAATATTGGCTATCATGCTATTGTCTACTTTAGATGTGTGAAATTCCATGGTTTAGATGTGTAAAATTCCATGGAATATTGGTGAAGAAATAAGAAATACTAAGTGGGATCGAGGTTTGTCGTGCTTGACGCAAAACTTTTACTTACAATTCGGCTATGAGCGGTGAAAAATTTGTTACTTGTTGGCATACAAAATTCCATTTATATTAATAATAATTTCTAATTAAAAATTAAAGAAAGTAGAAATAATACTACAACACTTAGTTTCGTTTAATTGTGAATAATTAATTTCTACAAAATTAACGCCAAATGTATTCAATATTAATAATAATGCTTTAATTTTAAGGAAAGTGAGAATAAATTTCTGTTACTGAAAGTGTGTTCACTATTTAAGATATTTAAATTGTCAAGGATTATTCAAGGCAATTTAACGGCTTATCAAACATATATTTAGAGTAAATAATTGGTTTGCGTAATTATTTCTTGAAAAATATAACATTTAATATGTACAACAAGTAAGGACATTTCAAGAAAATCAATTCAGAAACCTAATTTTAGAATTAAAGTTGGATTCATATAATATTTGAATGATTCGCATAACAGAATACTAACTGAAATTCTAACATCATTAAATAGTTTAGAAAAGAGTTAGTTAGAGTTTATGAAAGAATATTCATTGTGTTATAAGTATTCAAATTATGGATGCCAATAACCACAATTAAATTACAAATGAATATGCGATTAAGATTATGTAGAATGTTTCACTAAAATATTTACTTTATTACGTAGTGAGACCTTTTTTTGCATATTAAAATAAAGAAATCAAATGAATATTAATTAAAGAGTTAAATTGAGACAATGTTAAATTGAGCACCCCTGAAATAGAAATTTACGCAAATCGTATTTCCTGTTAAATTGAGCACCCCTGAGATAGAAACTTATGCAATTCGTATTTCCTGGTAAATATATGATTTACAGTCGATTTAAAAAGGAAAGGAGTTCAATAGTGTAAGAAAATAGCACTTTATTTTTGTATAACTGTGTCCAGTTGATGAAATCTAGTTGATGCAAACACTTTTCTCGATCCGGACAGGAGGGTCCAGTTAGGGTCGCCAAGTATATATTTACCTCAGTATGTGGATTAACATTGAACATTTTATATATTTGTATATACATATCTATGTATATGTGTATATATATATATATATATATATATATATATATATATATATATATATATATATATATTTGTTACATCAGTTAAACAATTTCACATACCATTAAAAATAAAGAAAAAAATAAGACCTGGATTTAATTTGGTACGTTTTATATTACTTTCTTTTTTCCCTTTTTGTCATCCCAGAAATCTTTTAACGATTTTTACTTTTCAAATTAATTTCAGATTTCGATCCTCATTCTTACTATTACGTCGAAAAGTCAAATTGTGATCTCAGAATATATGTATGGTAATAATATAAAAAAATTAAAATGAGACTATAATTAATGCTTCTAAATTCTCGTGAAAAAAATTATAGTTACTAAATGACAATACCAATAATTTTAATACCGTGTACTTATCTGACAGTTTTGTGTTAGTAACTAAAAATGTAATGGCTTACGTATTCCAAATAAGATGAGAAAACGTTTCAAATGTATATATTTTGTTCTGGACAATGATTCTCGAACAAATTTTTTTTAATAAATGTAAGATTTCTCTTTCTGATAAAAATTTCTAAAGTAATTTTTTCAATAAAAATTCAACGTGACAAGTTTTATGTCAGTAAATAACCGTCAAACAATATACCGTTGCTAAGTAATTCACTTAAATGGTATGGGTTATTCAACTAATAATGTACAAATTTCTCCGAGATGGAATAAGTTAATAGATCCACTGTTGTATTTCTGTCAGTTATTATAAAAAATAGCTTTTTTTAGTAAATAAAATGCAATCATATGTTACAAGCCATACGTTAAAAGATATACACCTATCCAGAAAAATAGTTTGAAGCCAACGAAATCTTTGAAAATGTGCGCATTTGCAAAAACTCTAAATGAACACACAAATTTACACTGCCTCGTGACGAATTGCTTTTGCCAGTGGACAGCATTTCGGTAGTAAATTTACGTGAATTAATGCCGCATTGACAACCAAAAAGAAACATTCTAAAATGTGTTGAATATAAGGTATTCCTTTTTTTAGATCTTGGGCGGTGCACTCAAATTTATTTTTCCTTTTATATTTATAGAGCTATATTATTTTAATGACCACTAATAATATAATAAACAGGACTATTATGTAGACAGTTATTGGTATGGATATATTAATAAAAGCAAGAGTGGTCTATAAGTGCTAGTCATATTACTTGGAAATCAATATTTTATGCTAAAGACTATTAAAAGAAAATTGAATGTTATTGAAAAGAGATCATTATAGAATATTTGTGAATAATGTATACGTGACAGAAATCAAAATTGCAGACATCGGACCAGATTTCAAAATCGAACGAAATATAATTACAAATTTAAAAGAAAATAACCGAAGATGGCTCCTTCGGTGACGAAACTTTGATAAGATAGATGTTTACATTTTCCAACATCATCGAGATAAAAGTATGAATACATCAATATAGCGGCATCTGAATGCATCTTATCAGATGTTGCTCAGGATGGCTGCACACGAACGTCTATATTGCTACCAAAGTCGATCATAATATCCATTTTAGACGCCCCTCGTCCTCTAGTCTACCTTGCATATGCAGACTTGCCCTAATGTGTTAAGTGATAAAGAATATTGTAGGCGAATTGGAATAAGTCTAAAAGCATACTTCGGCGGCTCGTCTGGGTGGACAGATCCGAATAGTCTCACTTTAGGTATATTTAGGGAAAGGATGCTAGTAAAATTTCATTTGAGATAGTGTATTTTATACAATTGGGTGGAACGTAGTTTCTAACTAATGTTTCAAATATATTCCGAAAGAAATTCCCACTCTTCTGTTCAGATAGAATCTGAGTGAAGTATTCATCTATACTAAAATTCCTAAATATTTTAGCGTTGGTTTATAAATAAAAATAAAACCGAATTTAAACCAGCCTTTGATTATATCGTATTATGTGGAAACTGATTTATACAAATTATGTTTTGAATATATTTGGCGTTAATTTTGAAGAAATTCATTATTCACAATTAAATGAAACTACATGATGTAGTATTATTTCTACTTTCTTTAATTTCTTTAACCACGACCTACTTTGCTATCTATCTTTGCTAATATCCCACCTGAAGATGTTGTAATACAACGAAACCTAGGTCGTGGTTAAAGAAATTAAAGAAAGTAGAAATAATACTACATCACGTAGTTTCATTTAATTGTGTAAATTCTATTCAAATAACGCGGTACCTAGATGTTTTCCATATTTTTCGTATTCATATAAAATTCTATGTTTTTCAAATCAGGTTTATAAACGAAACATTGTAAATATACCTATATCCTACTCGAATTAATGGTTAAAAAGAAAGAAAAAACTCTTATTGAAAGAGCATTCCCTCCCGTGATAACTAATTATTTTAAATACGTTATCAAGAGAAACATTTTCATAAAACGCTATTTGTTTGTATTTACCTACAATTATGAATTTTCTATGTAACATTAAATAACTAGGTTATATAATAACAAATAGATTGTTTGTAATTAAACTGAAAATAAATGTAGGTAAAATTTTAGGGTATAGTTCTAATTGTAATTCTGAAAGGAAGCAAACAAATATACATATGTCCAACACTATTGGGACTATGCAATATACATTTCCAAATCTTAGTTTATTTCATTCAGAATATAACCCGCTCAGAACTATTACTTCGTTTCAAATTATTATTTCCCTTCACCACGCTCACGTAAATTAGGACCAAATCTTATTTCTTTTTAATGAATCATAATGAACTAACGAAAACCTGATCAGGAAAATATAAAATATTAATAAAGTTTTCTCGAATATTACGATCGCAGAATAATACCAATTTTTATATCATATCTCAACGGACATGATATTGGAGTCTAATATACATATTTACCTTTTAATATTTTATTAACGTTTGTGATAGCTATGCTTAATTTACTTAAATATATTTTTATGTGCAATAGAATGTGCACCGACTTAAGACCAGAAGCATAGGATTTGGTAATTCGGTTTTCAATATTAAATATTTTTATCAATGTTTATTTTTTGTTTAATATAGATGCTATTGATTTGAAAAACCCTTTTGAAAAGTGATTATTTCTTTATTTGCCGCTTTTATATGTTTATGATAATAACATTTTTTAAGATTTTTAATTCCCAAATTCTCTCTATATAAGTACTAGATTATATGTCTATATAACTATTCGATATTACATAATTACTTGATGACATTTTAGAATTATTTCGGCAAACAAGTTTTAATTAATCTAAATTTCATCGTTTCACCCACCCTCAACTCCTTTTAAAACTATTCGCAATGCCTCTGCAACATATATTAATTTAGAAAAAGCTTTTGTCCATTATTACAAAATAATAATAAACAGAATAAGTCGCTCTACACCGAATCGAATCTTGGTATCGAATATGATCCTATAGTTAGTAATAGAAATAGTATCAACATTCCTTTACGATCTTTAATGTACTGTTGAAATTATAATATATTTCTTTACGATTTTTAATGTACTGTTGAAATTATAATACATTTTTTTTACGATTTTTAATGTACTGCTGATATTATCTCAATTGACTTCAATTGCATAACTCATTACGATAGTTAAGGAACTATATCGGGTTAAGATTAATTTCCATATTGAAGTAAACGGAACAAATCATTATGACCCATTTTACAGAACTAAGTATAATGCATTAATCACATCACGTCAAAACAAATTTTATATATAAGTAAAACTAACATTTGACTTGTTAATAATTCGAGTTGACCTACTACAGGGAATATTCTGATTGTTAATGAATAAATAATTTAATTTAAGATCCATTTTAAATTTATAGCAATCTCTTTTCTAAATTAAAACTTCTCTTACATACTGAAAACGTATGTTTTGAAATAATTATATGTGTATTTTATATAATTTACATATATGATAATCACTCGATTTCAACATAGGATTTTAGAATTAAATATAACAGAAATAATAAAATATTCACATTATATGTTTTAGTATGAAACGACAAGGTCAATTCACCAATATTTGTCTCTTTTTCAATATGTAAACATTTTTCAGTAAAAAATAAAAGAGTAAAATTAAAGTTGCATCGTTTGTTTTACAGAAATTAAACAGCAATTAAAGGTTTAAAGAGAGCATTTAAATTTATACAATGCAGAATACAATTGATATTCTGAAAGCTATCCAAAACGTAAATATTTTTATCCTCTTTCAAAAAAGGAGAAGGTTTTCAATTAAATGGATTGATAGTATATATTTTTCAGAGAAGTACCGATAATTTTCGTAAGTCTCTTTGTTTAATTGAAAGGAAATGGTTTCGGCGTGGAGCATTTAATGTAATTAATATATTATAATTGATTCAGGAGATATTCAAGGATTGAGAATACTTTTTGACAAAATTGATACCAATTTTATATATTTTTACACGTTCTTTAATTGCCAGTGATGGAGAATACCCTTTGACAAAATTGATACCAATTTTATATATTTTTACACGTTCTTTAATTGCGAGTGATGGAGAATACCCTTTGACAAAATTGATACCAATTTTATATATTTTTACACGTTCTTTAATTGCGAGTGATGGAGAATACCCTTTGACAAAATTGATACCAATTTTATATATTTTTACACGTACTTTAATTGCGAGTGATGGTTAGGGTCTGATGGTGAATCTGGAATGTGGTGACAGAATTCATATGGAAAGAATTATATTATTTCATTTGTCTTGACTAGTATATTGGTTGAAAGTATTGGCAAGGTACTTACAATGGAGTCAGAATGCGATGATAGCAACACTTCAATGATGAGGAGTAGTTTCATCGTGTTTAAGCTTTTTAACAAGTTTAATTTTTGACTAGTTATGATTTGACATGTTTTATCAGAAGTAGTAGCCAAGGTCTGATGATTTAGCCGAAACATGGTGATAGTACCCCACAGTTATTGAGGACCGTTTGGGACTCATTTTACTTGTCTTGACAAGACCCTTAACCACAAATGGTAGCCCAGATTTGTTGAAAGAACCAGTAGGTGATGAACCACAAACTTCTTAATAGTGTAGGGCAATCTCATCGACTATGGACTCATTTATTTTGCGTAAGGGGTAAATTGTTAGAAATGGCGACTAGTATAGTTTGATTAAGCCAGCAGATGATCCCATGATTTCCTTATATAATAGTGTAGGGTAATGCCTATGGACTTGTTTATCGACTATGGGCTTGGTTGTCTTCTGAAATGGGTCATTTAATCAAAATTAGTGGCTAAGGTTTAATAATGGAACCAGCAAGTGATGGCAAGGACTCCTTAATGTTGAAGTGTGGGGTCACCGACTTTAGGCTCTTTTGGCTTATTTGATGAGTCTTTGGTCACAAGTGGTAATAAAAATCCCTTAACGGTGAATAACAGGTTTATCTACTTTAGGCTCGTTTGACTTTTATGATGAGTTTTGGGTCAGAAATGGTGACCATAGTTTGATTATAGAGTCGAGAGATGGTGACAAGAATTATCCAGTGGTGAGGAATAAATTCATGGAACTTGAAATCGTTTAATTAATCTTGACATAAGCAAGAAAGCAATCAACTAAATATATAAATATGTATGAGCAGGCATATCCACAGGCATAAAGTACCTATGTTATTATTTCATAAATAAAAAATAAAAGAAAAAAATTTAACGAGGCGACATATTCAAACACGTAAATTATGATCGTCTTAAAAACAAGAATTTAAATAATGAAACATTGCAAGGAAAATATGGAATAATACTCGTATATTTTCAATCGCTTGTAGATATCAGTTTTCTATTTCTCATATCCCAATTCTTGTAAATCAATTAAAAGTAATTAAATAGGAAAAGGTCGAGAGTTCAATAAAAGACTGCCCTTTAGATCGTTGATTATATAGAAGTTAATAAACATCATTATAACACTTTTGAAAAAATGAAAATCGCTACCTGTAACTGAGTAGAAATACTGAGTATGATTAAAATATATTTTTATCCGATTACAGGGAAAATAATAGAAGACTACGTCTGTGAAAAGTCGAAAGTTATGTTTATATACTTGTCAAGTATCGAAGCCTACCTATCTCACTCTCACGTATATGCACACCCAGACACATATTAGCGCTATGTTCGACTTGGCACCGATTCCAAAAACCTCTATCAATAACAATATTTTAGAATTTGTTTATGTTTTCAAACGACATTATGCCCTAAAAGTTTCAACTAAATATTCGTATTTTTATTTATAAATAATCTGTAAGAGTAGCAATATTTAGCAAATTTTTTAAGGTTCGGAAACTGTATTTGACCGTAAAAGTTCTAATTAATAGTTTTATTTTTAATATTTTATATTTTCAATGCGTATCTCATTCCATGGATTTTGAAGTCGGTTAAATTTGGTTATTAAAATGTTTAACTTTTTAACTAAGTGCCCAGTGTTTAAATAGATTATATTAATGGGTTATAGGCATTAACATAAATACGATCTCTCATAACACTTTCATTTCTTTAAAAGTAAAATATACTCGTATTTATGTTATTAATACAGTAGGTAATATTTGATAATTGTGAAACGAAATCATGAAAAACAATGTTATTAAATATAACTTTAATTAAATTTATATATTTATAATATATTACGTACATAGATACAGAAAATCAAATATAAAAACATATTCGTGAAGACAACGAACGATATATTATTAAATAAAAGGTTGCTTTTAGAAAGTTATAAAAGTCCGTTCATATTATTTCGATACGTAAATGAATTACTTGCCGTTGGCTTGGCAAAAACAAAAAAAATAACCATTACAAAAATGGATAGGCTATTGTCAATATTTCCTTGAAGTATTGATTAAAATATAAAACAGTCTAGATCTGTTGTCTACAATAGATCTATATCTATGAACTAATTTTCTTAGTCCCATCTGAGCAATCTTTCACTAAAAATTATTATTCGATTCATGAGTGCTACAACCTAATACGACTACGATATTCAAGGAAAATAAACAAGATAGACGCAAAAACACCGAGATTAATTATAGATTAAACAATGTTCATAAATAGACCTACCTCGCTCTGTAATAGCGAACTTGAATTCAGGGTAACGAATTTACGAGAGTTACGCAAGGAAGGTTTTACTGAAGTAGTTTGTGGATTATGAATATATATGGCAATACGTAGACTATCTGAGTCTAATATAAAGTTTTTAACGGGCATTGTTCCCTCAGGAAGGGGACAAATTTTCAAGTATTTGATTTGTTCATGTTTTAAATTATGTCGTAGGAGTTTGGTGTTTCCTCACATTAATTTTGTTTATTTATCGTAATACGTATTTTACTCAATTGTTTTATTATTGTTTATTAATCTGTATTTAATATCTTTTTTTGGTGATAATTTTTTTCATAAGCATTAGTTCTAAAATAATTTCTTGTTCGTGCCATTATTAGTTTTAAGGAATAATGCAATTTATTTGGGATGATTTCA
The DNA here is from genome assembly GCA_039881145.1 of Druceiella hillmani. Taxonomy (NCBI): domain Eukaryota; kingdom Metazoa; phylum Arthropoda; class Insecta; order Lepidoptera; family Hepialidae; genus Druceiella; species Druceiella hillmani. The sequence goes on from JAYKKI010000034.1 coordinate 9,926,945, forward strand.
TTATGACGGTTTAGTTTGCTATACTCTTTGTTTTGCTTATATCTTTTACTGTTTTTTTTTTAAATTTTTGAGTGCAAAACATCACTGTTTTCGAAATTTTTCTGTGATAATTTATTAGCGTAGTCGAAAGTAAAATCAATATTTGGTCTTGATTCAATGATAGTTGTGTGCTTTGAATACAATATATTATATGAAAATTTATACATACCATTTTTCATAATAAGCTAACAAAGAAAGCTTACTATTGTCACAGCAAGCTTTTTTAGTTAAGGACTCCTGATTAGGGACGATATTCAAATTGTTGCGTTTAAATCGTCAACTGTTTGTATTTGACTTTATTGTGCTCATAAGTTGGTAATTTTTAGAGATATGTTTGCTATGGTTTATGAATAGTTACCGTTGATATTCTGCAAATCTCTCCCAATAAGATTATGGCACAAGCAGTATTCGATTTACAATAAATATAATATTACCTCTTTGAAAAATATATTTATAAAATTACTAAAAATGTGACCGAGTAAATTAATACACCATAATTTTGTTATAAGTCACATGTATGGATTTTTCGTGACTTAAAGAATATGTACTTATGTCGTCAACATTTGCAAAATTTAGACGTAATTATCAGAACACGAATATCTCTATAGTTGCTTACGATTGAGTCAATCCAAATATAATGAATGATTTACGGCCGTATGCTAGCAAATTTAACAGTTGCAAATTTTTTTCTGAAACAAATATCCAATCAGTGAAATTATTTAATTACATCATCGATTTTCGTAATTAGGTCTTATTCGTGCCTGACTTTGCAGTCACACGGATGTTATATAAAATAACTGACTAAAAGATTGAATAGGAATAACACCAGATTATTTCTATTTCTGTTTTTAATTCAATTACCATATTATTGCCATCGGAGAAGAATTGGAAACCAACTCAGACATCTGGAACCTGTCGTCGAAAATGATAATGTGAAAACACATTTCGAAAACGTTAGTAGGCCGAGCTGTTATTGATTGTGATGTCGAGTAGAAGAAAACGTTGTATGGAAGATACAGTTCCCGTCACAAACGAGACGATATGGTTTCTAATGCAGTTTCATTTTCATAAGTAATTTTATTTTCAAAAAATTGATTTTTCTGTTGTTAAATTAAAACTTTATTTATTGCGCTGTTGAGGACTCTAACTCTAGATAGAACTATACCTCTTTGTATTTAATAATTTTGTACGACCACATAATTAACACCTATCTAGTTAAACGCATTTTTCCTAAATACTCCGGTTCAATTAATGTGTTTCTGTATTTAGATATGTTCTTTTAAATTATTAACCAAGTTATTTAACCATATATAAAATTGCCTATTCGCTCATATCACATTTGTCCCAATTAACATTTAATCTTATAAAAGAAAACTGTTATAAATTAAATACCCATTGACGTGTACGACTTAAATATACGCGATAAATTAGAATACCAAGTGTAAACACACAAACTTCGAAAGCAAGTCTTTTGCACTCTACAAACCTCATTATCTCTTATGGTGTTTAAAAATTATACTTTCTTAATTTTTCATATTGAACTTACTTGGCATTGTTTCAAAAAATACTTGTAAGAATGTTAAAAACTACAAATTTTAAATAAAAACTTAAGAATCTGGTATTATTGAATATATTTGACGTTAATTTTGTAGAAATTCATTATTCACAATTACTTAGAAGAAATTCTTTATTCATTATTCACAACTACGTGATGTAGTATTATTTCTACTTTCTTTAAGTTCTATACCACGATCTAGGTTTCGTTATATTACAACATCTTCAGGTGGGCTATTAGCAAAGATTTTTAGTAATAACCCACCTGAAGATGTAATACAACAAAACCCAGGTATACGGGCGGAATCCGGACCCGAGTCTCGGCCTTCCGCGGATCTTCCTCGCCGTAAGGCCGTCTCGATTGCATCTCGTGCGCGATCGGGGCGGTTCTGTACGACCGCCGTTCAACGGTCAGCTCAGAACTGGCACGGACAAGGGGAATCCGACTGTCTAATTAAAACAAAGCATTGCGATGGCTCTCGCGGGTGTTGACGCAATGTGATTTCTGCCCAGTGCTCTGAATGTCAACGTGAAGAAATTCAAGCAAGCGCGGGTAATCGGCGGGAGTAACTATGACTCTCTCCCCTCCAGGCTCTCCCAGGGATCCTTGAGTGCTCTCGGATTGAACAGAGAGCATGAGATCCTAGGAACGGCAAGTAATCTGCCCCTTGCACGTTCCACACCCAAGTTCCTCGTAGTGGGGACCGGGGCGTCGGCCTACAAAACCGATGTGCTAAAGGTGGTTAATGGAGGGGGCGATTAAGATTCGCCTCTTTCAAAGTAGGTTGTGGTAGAAGCGAGGGAATGTCATAGCTCTAGCGGCTCAAGAGGGAACTAGCTTGAGCCTGCCACATGCACTACAGCAATAAGGTGTCGACTCGGCGACACCTAGAGCCGCGCGGACCCCGAAGCAGCGGGTTTCCAGGGCGTAACATTCACGGGGGAGTCGTGTTGGGGCCTTGGCCCTGAATTAATGGCTCTCCTTTCGAAAAAGGGAAGATAACCTTAAGTCGCATGTCCCAAAGCCAGTAGCTTCTATGACCGGTGCGAAAAATCGTACGGAAAGTCTAGGAAAGCGCGGTTGTGCGCGTTGGGTCGGAATGAAACGGATAAGTTGTCATCTGACTCAGTTCACAATGAACTCCGGGGATTTCGCCCCACACCAAGGGTAAACGTGTCACTTGGGGGGGGGGGGGTTACACGCACATCTTCTTGGGCGTAAAGCCGAGTACAAAGCGATGGTCGAAAGGTACCGTGCCGAAGGGACCGTACCCTGTCCTCCTTCTAAGCCCGAAGCTGCTCCCGTTGAGCTCCGAGGTGCCGAACATGAGCAAGCGGGGCCGGTGGAGGCATCTCCCGATAGCGAGAGTCAAGCCCTAGACGAAGCAATCCGTCGACTTTGTGAGCACATCGTGTGGAAGGAGGACCAAGACCTTAGGGAATTGGCTCTTCTTTCCGTTACAGGACACGATGTCTCGGAGCGGCTGAACATCTGGCTGCTCCAAAGACTCTCGGGGGGAGAGCCCCAAAGAGTCTACGACTTGCCTGCGCATTTTTGAAGGACTACGGCTATGCCCATAGGAGAACGTGTGCCCATGAGAGAGGGGCGCCGACGAAGACGACACGAAGCACGACGCGCATATACGAGAATTCAGCGCCTCTATAATAAGAACAGGAGGCGCGCGGCTCGGGAGGTGATCGATGGGCCTGATCCGCCCATCGATCACTCGCTTGAAGAGCTGGAGCGTTACTGGGGTCCGATTGTCGGGACTCCGTCGCAAGACGGGTCGACATCGGATGTCCCCCGCAGAGTTGAGCGGCGGGGCAGAGGGAGACACCCCAGTGCTCCTCAAGTCTGGCGTCCAGTAACGATTGAGGAGGTACTGGCGTCAACCGGGCCTAAGGATGCCGCCCCGGAACCTGACGGTGTAAGTCAGAAGGCCTGGGCGGCAATCCCTGCCATAAAGCGGGCGCTAATGTTTAATGTCGTTCATCGGACTGGCCATATCCCGTCCGTTAGGAAGGGTTCTCGCACCACCTTTGTACCCAAGCGTGTAGACGTTAAGCGGACAGTGTCGGATTATCGCCCGATTACGATCGATGCGATAGGGCTCCGACAGCTTCAACGTATACTCGCTACAAGAGTCAATAGCGATGTCGTGCTGGATGAAAGGCAGAGGGGGTTCATTGCCGCAGACGGCTGCGCCGAAAACGTGGCTGTACTGGACGCCCTTCTGTGGGAATCTAAGCACGGCTTAAAGGAGATTCATGTGGCAGTCCTGGACTTTGCGAAAGCATTCGACACGGTCTCACATAGTGCGATCGCCGAAAGTGTGCGGAGGAAAGGACTGTCACAGAATTTCTTGGGCTACTTGACTCGGGGTTACGCCGAAGCTGAAATAGTCTTCGACGTAAAAGGAAGGAGGAGCGAGAAATACCCGGTACGGCGGGGTGTACGCCAAGGTGATCGCGGCGGTACCAAGGGAAGTCGGCTTTTGGCTAGCGGGCGAGCATGTCTCGGCCCTGTCGTTTGCTGACGACTTGGTACTGGTAACATCTAGCACCGGGGGTATGAAGAGGGCCCTTCGTGAAGTTGAGGCTGCCGGAAAAGTGGGACTCGCATTAAATCCGGCCAAGTCTGCGGTCCTGTCAATGGTTCCTGACCGCAGATGCCGCAAACACCACTACGTCGAAAGCCGGACTTTCCGACTGGAGACTAAGTAGTTGCGGCAGCTTGGTTGTACCGAAAGATTTAGGTACCTAGGGATAGAATACGAGGCTTCCGGGGTGAGAACCGTCGAGGTCGAAATGAGCGAAGCGCTGATGCGGATAGGCCGTGCGCCTCTTAAGCCACAGCAGAAGCTCTTCGTTCTTCGTACCTTCCTGATACCGAGATACATATACGCCCTCGTACTTGGAAATATCTCAGCGGGAAGGCTTATCGAACTAGACATCTCGCTTCGAAGACACGTTTGGACGTGGTTGAGGCTCCCGAAGGACACACCGGAGGTCTACTTCCATGCTAATACTCACGATGGGGGACTGGGAGTGCCGTCCTTATACACCGCTGTTCCTGATCTCATTACGAGGCGGTTGGAGCGTCTTGCGGAATCCAACTTTGAAGTAGCAAGGGCGGCATACCGGTGTACCAGAGTCGAGAGGAAGCTGAAGTGGGCCTCGAAAATGCAAGGCAAGATCCGAGAACCTGACGACCAAGGAACCCAAGACCACGAGTTGAGGCCAGGACGGAAGTTCTGGAGCAAGCGGCTGTACGCTTCGGTGGATGGCCGTGAGCTAACAGAATCGCCGAAGTGCGGAGTGTCTAGCCGTTGAATCTCTTCAGGGTCCGGCGGCATTAGGGGAAGGGACTTCGTGCAGTATGTACATGTCCATATAAACGCCCTGCCCTCGAGAGTGAGAAATTCGCGAGGGAGACGGGAGAACATACCAACCGCATGCAGGGCTGGATGTGGGGTAAGTGAAACCACTGCTCACATCATCCAGTCTTGTTGGCGGACGCACGGAGGCCGGATCCGAAGACACGATGCAGTGGTCCAATATCTGGAGGGTATACTTGGTAAGAAGGGATGGTAGGTCCGGAGGGAAACTCATTTCAACACGGACCGTGGGGTCCGGAAACCGGACCTCATTTTCACGAAGCAGGGCCGTGCTATCCTCCTGGACGCACAGGACGTCACGGGCTCGAGACCACTAGATCGCTCCCACAAAGAAAAGGTCAGCAAGTATTTGAACCACCCTGACCTGGTTGAGCAGATAAAAAAGTGTCTCGCGCTGGAAAGGGTGCATGGAACCAGCTGCACCCTGTCCTGGAGGGGGTCTGGTCCGAGAAGTCGGTAAAAAGTCTGAGAGTCATGGGACTTACGTCGGTTGAGCTGTCCTCGATCACAACGAGGGTTTTGCGGGGTTCGCACACGAACTGGACCCGGTTCAACAGCATGACGGGCTACCGTAGAGGGCGGTGCCCGTGAACCCGCTCTAAAGGAGGCGGAGAATTAGGGCCTTAGGCCGGGCCTAACTAGGCTGTGGTTGAGCGGGCGGACTCGGTGCCGCTCGTTGGGCCAAGCGAGGGTCTGGATTTTTGCCGCCTCTTCGCTGGCTGACGACATGAAGCGGCGGATTTTTCCCAGACTGGGTTAAATCATCAGATCAGAAGGTCAAATACCCGTTGAAAGTGCTGTACACGGGCATTTTTTTATTTTTTAGCCAAATGCCTCGTCATCTAATTAGTGACGCGCATGAATGGATTAACGAGATTCCCACTGTCCCTATCTACGATCTAGCGAAACCACAGTCAAGGGAACGGGCTTGGGAGAATCAGCGGGGATAGAAGACCTTGTTGAGCTTGACTCTAGTCTGGCATTGCAAGGAGACATGAGCATAAGTGGGAGATCGCATGCGGTCGACGCTGAAAAACCACTACTTTCATTGTTTCATTACTTACTCGGTTGGGCGGAAGCGGTGTTCGGTCGCATTACGCGGCGAGGTCAGGTTGTTTCGTTCCAAGCGTGCAAGAGTGGCGTCGGGGGTGACCCCTTCGCCGTACAACTCCCGCGTGATCCGGTTCGAGGACACTGCCAGGCGGGGAGTTTGACTGGGGCGGTACATCTGTCAAAGAATAACGCAGGTGTCCTAAGGCCAGCTCAGCGAGGACAGAAACCTCGCGTAGAGCAAAAGGGCAAAAGCTGGCTTGATCCAGATGTTCAGTATGCATAGGGACTGCGAAAGCACGGCCTATCGATCCTTTAGTATAAAGAGTCTCTAGCAAGAGGTGCCAGAAAAGTTACCACAGGGATAACTGGCTTGTGGCGGCCAAGCGTTCATAGCGACGTCGCTTTTTGATCTTTCGATGTCGGCTCTTCCTATCATTGCGAAGCAGAATTCGCCAAGCGTTGGATTGTTCACCCATCAAAAGGGAACGTGAGCTGGGTTTAGACCGTCGTGAAACAGGTTAGTTTTACCCTACTGATGGCTCGTCGTTGCGATAGTAATACTGCTTAGTACGAGAGGAACCGCAGTTTCGGACATTTGGTTCATGCACTCGGCCGAGTGGCCGGTGGTGCGAAGCTACCATCCGCAGTATTATGCCTGAACGCCTCGAAGGCCGTAGCCAGCCTAGCCGAATCCGGCAAGGATACGCTTACCGTGGAGCCCCGAGAGTTGGGAGGCTCTATACAATGTGACTTTACTAGTCGAACTTTATTCGTAAGGTTCGACGTCGAAGCCCACTTGGACCTCGGAGATCGGTGCTAACCGCTTAACGCGTGCATCACGGCTTCGAGGGTCCGAAATTACGTCAGTTCGATGTCGGGGCTCGGAATCGTTTGTAGACGACTTCCGTTCCTGGCAGGGTGTTGTGCTCGGTAGAGCAGCGTCGTGCTGCGATCTGATGAGACTCAGCCCTGCGCCAGGTGATTCGTCCGAGGACGATGAGAAGAGGACTCCTCTACCACCTCTACTACACTTACCCACTATATATATTATATGTATATATAATGTGTGAGAGAGAGAGAGTGAGAGAGAGAGAGAGGGGTGTGCGAGGAGAGAGAAACAGAAAGAGAGAGGAGAGAGCGAAGAGGACGACGACGTTGCGTCGTTGTCGCCGCCCTCCTCTCTCTTTTTTAACTTTGCGCAGAAACGACAGCGCGAACCGTCGTCGTCCTGTTTGGACTGTTTGGCGGCGTTGTCCTCCCCGACAACAACGACAACAACGACGACGGCGATACGGCCACTTTTAATTTTGGATGAGAATGGTGGCGCGAACCCTCGTCGCCCGACCGTGCTTAAATAAGTTGTAACGTAAAATCGTAAGACGCAAGCGGACTCCGTCCGCTGAAAGTTGTGCATTTTATTTAGATTTTTTAAAATTTTTTTTCACTTGCCTTCGTGTTGTTTTCCGTACTTCGGTTTTCACCCCACCCACTCCCTCCCAAACACACACGCCTCAAATATAGGGTGAGTGTCAAAATGACCAGATCATCCACAAATGTTGTATTTTCTTTTTAGATTCGGACGTCGCCCGCGCTTTTATCATTACATTACGTCGAAACACTTTACTTTTGCAATTTTAAATCGTGTAACATCGACAGATTTAAAATATTTCTCTTCGTTTGACGGCTTCATTTCCATTATTACACTATTATTATTATCGTTATTATTGTCGTCATTGTCACTAATATTCTAACGCACAATAAACGATTAAAGACAACTAAGTACTCTCCCCAATTAGACTGTAAACGCAACTAGAAGTTCGATAGCGACTACTGTACCGTGGACTAGGCCTACTGGGGAAACCACGAGATAAAAAAAAACGCACCTGGCACTCGACCTCCCTACTGTGGTGTGGAAGAGAGTGCATACACTTACCAGAGCAATTGCTCGAAGTTTTTTTTTTATTTTATTATATATATATACATATATTTTTTTTTTTTTTTTTTTTTTATTTACTGACTCAACTACGATATTTGCAGCGAACACTTCTTTCGAAAATTTGACAGCGTTTCCGAAATATTTGCATATTCTTTTTTTTCTCATTTTTCTTTCTTTTTTTTGTCTTTTTTTCTCCTTTTTTTACTTGTTTTGTCTTTTTTTGTCTTTTCTTTCTTTCTTTTTTTGTCTTTTTTTTTCTAAATTTTTATGTTTACGTTATTTATTACAATTATGTCAACAACAATAAGTATTAAATTGGCTGCACGAACCCTGAAAAGTCGATACCTGCCAAATCTCAAGTATCATACTACGTATTCTATGTGGGTACCTACTAGCTGCCTACTGTGCGTCATCCAGTCCAACGACTGCAGTAATTTTACATATTTTATATATTTTACATATTTTATATATGCACGCCTCCTCTATTTCTGTCAACTTAAATATAGTAATCTTGCTCTTATATGTCTCGACTGCATACGTAGGTAATCCTAATAACCATTCATTTTGCGACATGTTATAAATCAGCTAGTATGTTATCTTGACATATTATATTCAATCAAGCACAAGCCATCTTTTATATGCTGGCCGCAGTATATCTTTGTAAGTTTTAAATTATGTGATCCTAACGAAAGCATTGTCTCATCACTCTCTGTAAGGTTAGGACATTTCTATACTTGAGGATTATTCGCATCTAATCTATTAAAAACTTCTTATCTGTCTGTGCCAGTTATTCATGTAATTATACAGATAATTCGGTACGCGAGTCCTTTGGTTTATAAAATTCAATATTGCTACTGAATTTTCATTGTCAACAAAGGGGATGTGAAAAATGCTTATCAAAGCATAAGCTATTCTAAAATGTATGAATAAGTTCCGTAAAGTGGTATTAAAATAACTTTGGCGCAACTGTTTATAATCACGCTGAACACGCCATTAACTATTTCCACGCTTCAATGACATATAGTATAATACATATAGTATTATACATACACATAATAATTAACATAACATAATCGTAATTTATAACATATAGTATACATAAACCATTACTGAAATAAAATCAATGAATAAATTTTTTGCATGTATTATATTTTTTTAAACACAAATTTATCCCAGCTGAATAAACGTGTTAATATTTGTTTATTACATAAACTCGAAAAGGTTTTCATGGAAAACTTTACCTTTTGTACAAGGTATATTAAAACAGGGATATGTGTTGCAAACTGGCTTGTTCCAAATATTAGACTCAGCATTAGAATCAGAAAACTTCAGCATTTTTTTAACACCTGCATCAGCTTGAGCATATCCATTGATCAATACCGAAACATAAAGCTTATGTTCACATAACGGCATGAAAGTTGAGTGTGGGGATTACACTTCGTGTGCCGCCTGCCTTTTTCTGTAATTTTAGCAAATTACAACTAAAATAATAGAAACAAATCAAGAGCAATTTTTTTCTATGTTTTTTAATTCAAAATTGATGTCTCTTCCAATTTTAGGCATTACTTGACATTAAAAATTATGGTACAGGGCGATATTATTTTTGAAAAAGGTTTACTTTCATACTTGTAAAAAACTCACCTAAGAATTACATGTAGGAAATACAGTTTACTTAAAGTACACTTTTAAGTTATGCATTTAAGAAAAGTACCTTTCTAAGTCAGTAATTTTATAACATGAATTATATTGGTTTTAAGTCATGAAATTGCAAAACATCAGAATGCAGAAAATATGTGTGTGGAACAGGTAAACATAGCAGATGTCAAAATATTGCAAGTGACGGATATATTACATTCTTAGGGTAAAGAACCTTTTGCATTGGGATAAAAAAGTCACTTTTTCCCAATACTTTTAGTTTCTTACAGTAAAAATCAATACAATAGTATGCGAATTTTCCTTGATAACATCAAACAATAATATTTTTTTAACTGGCAAACAAATTATTGGAGACTTTTATTTTATGGCGTATTCCAGAATTATGAATAAATGTATTTTACAAGGATTAGTTATCATAAATATGTTGTAAATATTTTTTTAAATTGCTTTTCCGAATTGATTATTTCTTGTCTTTTAATTTTTGAGTGCTTAAATAAGATAACTTATTTAAGGGGTAACACCACCCTAGAGACAATAAAAAGGCCTAAATTAGTTAATTTTTTTAGAAAACTGGAATAAGGGTCGTGGTCTTTTTGTGGATTTGTTAAATAATCATTGAAATATGATAAGAAATATAAAAAATGGTACAAAATGACGGCGGTAAAGCCGGAGCGTCCAGAATTTTTTTTTCGAAACCTTCACGGCGGACACATAGTATACACTCCAAAAGTATGAGAGCTGGAACAAATAAAAATAATTTTTTTTATAATCAATATGTCATTAATTTCTGAATCGAGAGCCGCGTTAAAATGAAAAAAAAAACTTATTGCGCAGTTATCTGTCCAATTTGGACTTAACGCCGAGGTAAATTCAACAACTGCTTTGACTCTAATGTTCATCATCGTCAAGAAAGCATATTTGAAGGAATAAGTGCTGTTTAATCAAGTTCAAATTGTAGATCCGCCACTTTAAAGATCACCGTATAATTGCCCTCACTTATCTCTGTGGTTCTAAAGGACGTCATTTAAAATCCTCCGTTATACTCACAAGCATTGGTGAGAAAATATTCTGCTACTAGATGCTAATAAATGAGGACACTGTGCAATGGCTCAGGGCGTGGTACAATGATAAAGAGCTGGACCTTACTGGTAATGCATCACACGTATTTAGTTTTATTGGTAAAATTCGTTATTAGTAGGTACCGATGTCGCATAAGAAATATTCCATACATGCACAGTTTCAAGTTTTCAAGTCTTATAAGTAAAGACATAATGTCACCAAGTCATTACACCGACCCATCCCCATTCACCCCTTTAGGGGTTGATTCCATTAAAATTGGTTCATAGTGTGCACCTATTTAACTTAAAAACCACACATAAATTTCGAGTTTGTAGGCTTGTAGAGCCGGATAGATTCAACACACAGACTTATTCGACTAACCCACTTCCACTAACCACTTTCTGTAAAATTTATTCTTCGTAAGTGTCGACATGCGTATGGAACATACATGCGAAACTTCAAATTTGTAAGTTTTACAGGTAAAGAGATAGTGCCACTGACTCATTCAACCAATCCAACCCCACTTAACCTCTTAGAAGTTTGATTTCGGCAAAGTGCATTCTTGGAGGGTGTCGATATTGCGTATAGAATATATATGCTAAATTCAAAATTGTTAGGTTTATACAAGTAAAGAGTTAGTGCCATCGACACATTTCAACAATCCAACCCCATTCAACCCATTAGGAGTTCATTTTGATAAAAATTCTTAATGGGTCTCTTTATTGTGTAACGAACGTACATGCCAAGTTTCTAGATTGTTGATCTTATACGTAAAGAGATAATACTACCAACTCATTCTGCTAACCCACATCCACTCAGGGTGAGTGGATGTGGGTTAGCAGAATGAGTTGGTAGTATTATTAACCCACATCCACTCACCCTCTTAGGGGTTTATTAAAGTAAAATCCGTCCTTAGCAATTTTCGGTGTCGCATAAAGAATGTACATACCAAAGATATTTTATATGTACATTTTAGGCAAGGAGATAGTGCCACCAACTCTTTCCATCAACCCGTTCTCACTCACGTTCTTAGGGGTTGATTTCGGTAATTTGTTTTGTTAGTGGATGTCTGTGTCGCGCATCGAATATATGTATATACAAAATTCCAATTTTATAGACCTTACAGGTCTGGAAATTGTAAAGTCGGTGACTTATGCGATAAACAAAATTATTATAGGATTTCATTACGGTAAAATCCGTTCTTAGCAAGTACTAATGTAGCAGAAGGAACATACATGCTGAATTTTAAAGTTTGTAGGTCTAATAGGAAAAGAGATAGTGTTACACAATTATTCCACTAACCCACCCCCACTCACACCCTTATGGTTTCAGTTCGATAAAATCCATTATAAGAAAGTGCTGATGTCGCATAAACAACATACATGCTAAATTTCAAGTTTGTAGGTCTTATAGCAAAAAAGATAGTACCATCGTCTTATTTCATGAACCCACCTTCATTCACCACCTTTGGGGTAGATTTCAATGAAATTTGTTCGAATAAAGAACATACCTACAAAATTTCAAGTCTTATAAGTCCAAATTTTATAGGTCCAGAAATAGTACCACTGACTTGTTCAATCAACCTGCTCACATTCCCTCCCTTAGGAGTTGATTTCAGTAAATTTAGTTCTTAGTTGGTGCTCATGTTACGTAACTAACACATGTCAAAATTTTAATTGTGTATGTCACATAGTTTCATATAAGCGAGTCAGTGAGTGAGTGGTAACTCTCTTTTATATGAATATATAGATGAAACTAGTCACTTATTTCAATGCAACTTTTTTTCAATTCACAAGATTTTAGTCAAAAAGTACGTAGAGATTAAATTTTATTTCATTGAAAATAATATTATGGAACTTAACGTTATAGTTTAAAATATTCTTCAAAAATCATAATATATTTCAATGGCTGAATTTATTCTGTTCAATATTCATAAAAATTATTTAGGGTCTCGTCTTGGGATTTCAAATAATAACCAAACACCTGTGTTTTTTCGTCCATTATCTTTTTCTTAGCAATGATAATACCAACAATTTTCTTTTTTCATGAGGAATCTAGGTAGGATAATTGCATTCTATAACTTCAAAATTTAAATTTAAATATCTCGATGTACATGAAAATATGGTGTGAAAAATATAAGATTCTATGAGAATAGTGTGAAAAATAATACAATATGAAATAAAGTCTGTTTATCGCACAATACCGCTCGCAGATACAAATTCAAAATCAAAATTTAAAATAAATTACAAAACCGTTATTTGAATTGATCCTAAAATTACATGCGATGAAAACTCAAACACGCGTATTACTAAGGTGCTTTGCATAAATTATGACTTAATATATAAGAGCTCAGAGCTTCACTTAATTCACGCGTTGAGATCTCATCAAAGTGTAAATATTTACGCTATGAATAATCACATTAAGTCGAAGTATATGTTGATGAGCAAATAAATCTATTTGCGGCAGGTATCGGATTAATGGTGATAATTACAATAGCTTTGCTATTATTGTCCATAATTTAACTAAATCCAATCAGTGTTTAGTTGTATATTGTTTCATTAGAATATAATGTTACTAGACTTTTTATCGGAAAAGATAAATTCTCAACTTTAAGTGCGTAGCAAAACGAATTTTTTTTCTAAGATATTCTTGACCAAGCGAAGGCCATTACTAAATATAATACTTTCTTCTGTTATTAATCCTACTTTTTATACATATATTCTGATGAATTGTGAAAAGATTGATGTGCTTCTAGTTGCACTGTATATTGCAGGTTTTCCAATGTTTTTCTGGTTGTAATTTTCTTCTTTCGTTTTCGTTCTGCATTTATTTACTTATTCATTTTATACAGGTTAGTTCCGTAACAATAAACTAACTAGTTCTACTTACTAAAAGAGATAAGTAGCATTTTACTTTTTTATCTCTTTGCAAGAAAACTAAAAAATATAGACATCACAAATGAATCTTATTAAACTCTCTAACATACCTGTTCAACTTTCTATCAGAGTGCTTTAATTCTAGGGGTACATAAGTTTTAAATTTACATGCCAACGTCATCAGTTTATCTAAAATAAAAATTATATAAAAATTTAATGAATTTATTATTTTTCAGGCGATTTTAGAAACACGAAGTGAATCGAATTTGGATTTTCTTATTTTTGCTTCAAAATAATTATGTTTGCGAGTTTAAGAAAAAAGTTATTTTTTAATGGCTAAAATAAATTTGTCAGACCATTCCACATTGTTGTATTGTATAAGCCTATAACTAATTTTCCTGAAAATGAACTTATTACGATGACTCTCATGCAAAAACTAGAGGAAGTGGAGTGCGTACACAAAGCGAAGATAGAAAAAAAAGGACTAATTTTTAGTTTTTTTAATGAATCAAGGAGATAAATATTTTAGAAACCAATAAAACAAAATAATATTCTATTTGGCTAAAGCTCAAAATATCCATACAAGTTTTTTTCGCGATGTGCGACACTGTATTTTATGTTTTAATTTAATTTAAATTGGAGTGACAGCATCAAAGTACGACAAATTATAGATTTTAGATCCTTTTATTACAAGGTTTGTTTTTAAAATGCCTTAAAGCTCAGTATTAAAGGTAGTTTAAAGTTCTTTACAAAAATTAAAAAAGAAAGAAATAACTAAAGAATCTTTTTCCGCTATCATTTGACATAATCGCTGTAAGTGAAACACCAGAGACAGAAACAAATTTTCAGTGGGTAATTTATGGTCATTTGGAAATCCTAGTTAGTCCTTAATTTTTTTAGTTTTAATTGTTGAAAGAAAAATACAAAAAAATTATATTTTCACTTACAAATTAGTATTCAAGTTTTTAAAAAGACGTAAAATATTTATTATATTTAATATTTTTCGTGATTGTCATTGAAACAAAAAGTAATACACGCAGGTACATTAATTTCGTTGGAAAATAATAGTAAATTATAATAAAAGATACAAGTAGTAATAATATAAAATGGGTATTTGAAAAAATCAATAGTTAATATTGTAACGTTATATCAAGCATGTATCCATTATTAAATTATCATCCATTATTAAATTATCACGTATCCAATGCACGTATCCATTATTAAATTATCATAAATATGTCTCAAGAAGGATGGTTAGTAGCCTGTTTATTAGAGTAAATTTTGATACCAAATCCTTCAATGTTTAATCAAAAATAAAAAAGAAATCTTCGAAACTCGATGATCGTGAGTCACGAGTTTTAAAATGGATTCTCTAATATATATGTCGTTAAAGAAAATTATTTTTACGTTGCTTTACCTTCAATAAAGACTTCGTTGTATGCCATTTTACAATAAGTGACGATACGTTTAGTCAACGCTATTTTTAATTAAAAAAGTATTTGACATAGTTGCAATATTAAATTTTATTTGAAAGGCAGTAAATAGTTAAAAACAGTCACTTTTCGTTAATGTAGGTTAATAAGTTAATAACCATTATTTTAGTTTAATTTTTTTTACTTTTATAGACCATATATTCTTTGATTACTTCCTTTATCTATAAAATGATTTGAACAACCTATATAAGAAAATTTTTTAACATGATTCGGACATTATATAGACTTGCCATATAAAGTGAAATATTTTGAATGACATATCAGAGAAGACATGATCTTTCAAGCTTAAATAAAATATAAATTGTTATCACACTCTTGATAATTTCACTTTCAATTTATCTCTATTATCGAGCGCCAATACATATAATTATTAAAACAAACGTGAGAGTAATTTAGTTGTTATATGAAAAATAATTCATTATCTTTGGAAGCAAAATTCCTGAATATTGTAATCTTTTCTCAAGTGAAGTGAAACATTTCTAAGAAAACTTAGAAATAATATGTTCCTTTAACCAGTAACCAAATATAACAGCTTATCAAACTGTTGAAAATTTTACTTTATATATAATCTTGATGATAGATGTCAGAGTATTTTCTTGAAAATCTTCATAGCATAGTTGTCGTAACATATAAAATTATTTAACAGCTTAAGTTGACAAAAATGTCATTATAAAAATTTAACACAATATAAGCTATTGAAATAAGATGTTGAGGAGATATTCCAACCATAATTAAATATAATAGCTTATGAAGTTCCATACAAATATTTTAATATTTATTACAAGTAATAATAAATATTATATTTAATATATAAATATTAGTATAGAATTTCATAAGCTATTATATTTTATTATATATATATATATATATATATATATATATATATATATATATATATATATATATATATAGGTAAGTACATTAAAAAAATAACCATTATAGTTAAAAGCTGAATCTTAATGATATTAGGAAAAGATGGACAAGGAACGAAGAGCAGAAAGTGACTTCAAATTCCAGTTCAAAATCCCATTTGGATTTTGACATGAACTCGTATGATAATAAAGGAAAACGTATTTTTAAACTTAAACTATTGTTTTTCGTGAACATTTACAATTGCTTTATGTTAACCTATCCGATCGACCACTTTAATTATAATTTTATACATCCAATTACTACTTGTAGCTTTAGCAAAGAAAGATTGTTTTCATGGATGCAAGTAATGTCACAGTTTTCTCTCTTATTTAATGTTAATAATTAAAATCCTTTTTAAAGCATATTTTTTCCGAAAAAAGAAATTTAAACAAATTTTTCCTGAAGTAAATATATTTATTTCTTTTCATTTATTGATAACTTAATTTCACTTTACGTTTCGAATAAATGTGTTATGTACGTTTGGTTTGTATGACTTTACAATTAATATTTAGTACTCTCTTGTGTTCAAAGGAGACGTCAGAAAACGACGATATTTTAATTTAAAATCATAAATTATATATAGTAATAATTTATTTAACCATATTGATGCACAGAGAAAATGGAATTCGAAATAAATGATTCTTTATTACCCTTATTTTGAATAATTTTTATTTTGATATTAGACTTTTTTCGACCTTCAAATATAGATTTTCAGGGACGTTACATATATTTTGATTACATTTCCTTCTAAAGAACATTATTGCTTAATTTTTCAATAATTATTAAGTTACGTCTATTTTCATTACAATTTTTTATTTACAAAAAAATACTACGCAGCAATGATATTTTTATTCAATTTCCCAGATATAGCGAAAAATAACATAATATTAATAAACTAATATTACTAACATGCTTTAAACCAGTAGTTTGAAACTAATGAGAATAATAAATAAAATAAAATACGTAGAAGTTTGTATTTAACTTAATTATGTTAATCTTAAGATGATTAGATTAAGACAGTTTTCATAATTTTATCCCTTCAAAATTATTATGTGATTAGCAGAAAACTTAGTCAGAACCATATGATCAGTTCGTTAAAAATTTATGTGTTAATAAAAGAAATTTTCTTCAGCCGTAAGCATTTTTTCTTGAATCAAATAAGTTGGTATATTATACAAGATATTTGGCAATACTTTAATTCGTTTGTTACCGTTTCTAATAGTTTGTGCATAACAAAAAAGGAACCCTTCGTTGTATCATACGTCATTCGTTCGTCAGTCCATCGATTCAATTTTACAAGGTCTGCAAATTGAATGGAATATATTTTGCAAAGAATATGCTTCGAATGCTATTAAAAAATTAAGACATAATTAATGTGGCGTAATGTGATTTCGTTTTTCGCTATATCTGGGAATATGTGCAATGAAAGCTATTCGTTGGCTATGAAAACATTAATTGTCGTTGAAATAAAAGTAACACACGCCGTTGTTTTAAGTGGGAAACAAAATTATATATAACTCTTTTTAACACACCCAATATATGCTTGGAGCGTGCGCAATTATCGTGCGTGCGAAAAAAATGATAAATAATTATGTTTATTATTTGTCATTTTCTAAAAAAGTCATCTTTCCGATTTTATTTCATAAAACAACTATTTTTCAGTCAACAAATAACGTTTTTCTTTGTACGACACTTATTCATGGACACCGCGTGTCCAAAATGTGGGTAAAAGCTTTCGAGAGCAGTGTAACCGGATAGGTCTTTTAAAATGAAGTTGAGACTAAATTTCAAGCCTTCAATAATGTAATTTTCAATATTCATTTGCGAAATATTACATTTAATATTGAAATATAATGTGACCAGTTCACAATCTCTCTTTAATTGTTCGGCAACAAACGGGAAAAATTGTATCTATCTGTAGATATGAGCGTTTAATTAAAACTGCTGGTATCAAATTATAATTTTTTAAAAGTTATTAGTAATTTTATGCATCTTCCGACATATACTTCATAGACATTAAGGGTTAAAAACTTAAATTTTTACATAGCAATAAAACATTTTAACCCGTACATAAATCAATATCTAAACTAAAAATATTTGAGTAAACTGAATAATATTTTTTTAAATTTTGAACATTTTGTGAACATAATTTGAAAAGTCATAGTTTGAGGGTCTCGAAAATATATTTTCCTTAATTTTGCGTAGTAAATTTTCAGAAATATATTAAAAAATATGCTAGTATGACACGCTTCCTCAATTTCTAAATTAGGTACTCAACCTAAAATAATGAAAAATATATGTAGTTTAGAAGCCCATCTAAAAGTTATAGGAAATACGTTGGTTGAGCTTGACAAGTTATAGTATAAAACTTACATTTAATGACTTTTAATATTAAAAAATGGTTGAGAAAATACTTGTATATTAAACAGAAATATAAAATGCAAATCTTTTACATCGTTTGAAATCGGCAATAGTACAGTTATCAAAACTTTTTTTTGCAAAACATTTTGAAAAAGTAAAAATATATAAATTTCACAATATTTTTATCGCAATGTATGGTACACCGCCTCTGACCTTAAATTTGCATCAAAGACAGTAAGTAATATTCCATACCCATAGTATCATTGACCTAAATTCCATCCATCTAACATGAAATTCATATAAATTAAACTTAGCCAAGGAGTTCTCACGCTTCAAAGTTCCAAGGTTGCGACTATATCGTAACTCAGAATCTTTCGTGAT
Source organism: Druceiella hillmani (assembly GCA_039881145.1). NCBI lineage: Eukaryota > Metazoa > Arthropoda > Insecta > Lepidoptera > Hepialidae > Druceiella > Druceiella hillmani. The sequence continues at coordinate 9,945,663 of JAYKKI010000034.1, forward strand.
AGAACTTCAAATATAAAACTTTCGTTATGACAGTGTAAATAATTCATAAACAATTTGAAATAAATCCACATTCTGAATTAATTTTTAGTTAAATAATTTACATTAAGAAGAGATTCGTTTATAATTAAACCGGTAATCATTTTGACTGTGAATACATCTAGGCGAATGTATACTATATTCAGTACGTATATAATGGATTTATGCAATTATTAATTAAGATTAAAAATTATTACCAATAAATTATTAATCAATTGAATATATTTTTCATGGACAAAACGTAAAATGGATTGTCACTTTATATCATAACACCATTACTAATTTAATAATTGGAATTAAAAACAATTAAATTCTAAACGTCTCGGAGTTTTATTTTTATTTTAATTTTCATGCAAATCGTTTCGATGCAATTTTATTCAAGCGAGCAAATCACAAATACCATCATTGTTAGCAGGTGGTTATATATTATTCTATTTGTTTTGTTATGTTTTTTTTTTAAATTATTAACTAAAGTTTAGTCACCAGGATAATTTTCGGTTGGGTAGTTATAAACACAATATTTTCATTTGGTCATTTCCTTCTTTTGGAGATCGTCATTGATGCTTTTTTTAAAATTCTGAATAATGACTATTTTTGGTAACAGGTGACAATATACAGACTCGATAAAAACATTTAATTTTTTCGTCATTTCACTTTTTCCTTATTATGTCAGAAACATCATAAATATTCCTCGCTCGGTTTAATGATGGTATTGCTTATCTGTCCGATACGTTTTCAAACCCAAAGTACATTACGATCAAAGATAGACTAAAAGTACTTCGATATATATCGGAATTTTCGAATATTATTCTATAAATCTTCTAAACACTTTATTACAGAATACTATTATCACATTTATTAATATGAATTTACACACCTGGAGCTTCGAAACCAATCTTCTGATATGAATTTTCCGTCTGTATTTGCATCATATAAGAAATCTACATTCTAAGTTTCAAGTTTGTAAGCTGTATAAATGTTTAAACTATATAAAATATTATTATAATATATAGTATATTTTCATATTCATTTAGCATTGCAAATACCTGTTTCAATTTCAATAAATAAAGTATATTTGAACCATTCGTGAGTTAGTAAAATATTCAGTTGCATAGAATTTTGTAAGTCCCAAAAATATAAAATGAAATTTTTTTTTAAAAATATTAAGCGAACTTCAAATAACCACTAAGTAAGATGCACACAAAAAAATATAAAATTGTGTAATTAAAAAACACGATTTAAAAAACATGGAGAAGAAAATAAGTGACTGGTAATCTTTTATGTTGAAAACAATTCCTTTGATTGACATATTAAAAGATTTTATATACACATTCATAAACTTTCATACAATATTATTTCCGGAGTCAGTGCCAAACTAGGTTCGCTCTCATTAAAATGAAACAGAACAAAGAAATAACACCACCAGAAAACAATAAGTATTACGTACACGACATTCTAATTTCAGAAATAAAATGCACTATCTATAACTAATGTATGTAAATAACTATGTATAAAAAATGCCATAACCAAGTTTGAAACTACATATTGCTTTAAATTGGTTTGTTTACATATAGTAAAGAATAACCATAAAAAAATTCAAAAATAATTGTCATTTATTTCAATCTACAAATAATAACATTTTTATAACTTATTTTCTGCAATTAAATTACATGAAATGTTAAAATTTCATAAAGTTTTTTGACACAATTTAAGACGAGGTAATAATACAGTGTAAACGATTCAGCGTATATATATATATATATATATATATATATATATATATATATATATATATATATATTTAGATTGCCGAAAAAATAATTGAAGTATATTATTTCTTCATTCGTTATGTTCTTTAACGCCCATTGATATAAATTAAATAATTACAAAATGTACAAATACGAATAGGCACCATTTTTCGAAGAGATTGTTGTATGCATTTCTGTGACATGATTCATTATTTTGTACGTTGAACATTTTTTTAAACTTTGAATTATTAATGAACGATACCAAGAAAAATATTATGAACGATACCAAACAATATAATGGTATTAATTACCAAACCGAACTATAAAATTACATATAAAATTATTATAATTTTTAAAACCAATTACGAACCAAAATTATTTCACGCAAAAATGTGAAACAAATATCTTAGCCGTAATTAAATTACAAAACGAAATCCTCGTAACGCAAAGTAGATAACAGAAATGTCGGATTTTAATATGAAGGGTTAAGAGACTTTAAAATAAAGTTATTTTATGACCGGTTAAATAAACACGTATACTCCTAACAATAGCATGTATTTTTGAATTGAAACCGTAACCTACGGTTAACCCTTATCATTTTACGCTTGCTCTGCCTCACATAATTTAATTATGGTTAAATTGAGGAGGTTCGATCATATATAACTGTGATGAAGGAAAATAATTTTCATAAATACAGATTATCTCGAATGTTGATAGGTTTTATTTCATTACTTGTACTGACTTGGGTAGCTACAATAAATTAAAAGTTACGTGCTTATTACAGTTCACATTATAAAATATAAATTAATATCAAAGATTTTAATCTATTAATAGGAAATTAAACGTCATCTGTTTCTGATAAATATATTTTTGGGAACCTATATTGACAGTTCTCTAGTTAATCATTCCTAAATATTTGAATTACTATCAGTGGAGAAAAAACAGCTCTTTTTATTTAATTTCCTGTCTATTCAAAATTCACATAATGTGGTAATTTTATTTCAGGAAACATATCTGGAGACGATCATGAATAAAATAAATATAGAGAACCGCACAACTAAAATGAAACTTAATGCCACGAGTCCGCTTACTTTGCACCTTATGACCTAATCACCTTTTTTAATATACTGAAGTAAATAAAAGAATGTAAATATTTAATGGTCCATATATAAATATTACTTTATTTACCATATATTTGTCGATTTATTATATATTTTTTATTTATAACAACGAATAAAACAATAAATATTAAATATGAAACAACATGTAATGGAAAGAAAGAAGTTGGTACAAGAGAAGTTGGATTCACTCTTAATCATTACAGACATGTCCATTCAAGTATGATCACGAGAAGCAGTTTGCAAGATCCAAACCACGATACAGATACCACGACACAGTGCCACAGTATAGAGTGGTTCGGAACGGAGATATGACAAGTAGTTTGCGCTTGCAAGCTTTCGAATATTTATATGAAACAAGAAAGGATGTCTGATATATTGACGTAGGATAGACAATTTTTCCGCGCCAATGTTTGAAAATAAATATATCTAATATTAAATTCCTTGGAAATTCCAGATAACGGAAATCTGTCATACCAATGATTAAATAAGTAAGGAAGGGAAAACGGAAAGTAAGCTTATTTATTTTCATGTAAGTGCCTTAAAAAGCTTCTTGAAATGTCTAAAGCATAAAAAGGCAAATTTCTTTGGTATTCCATATAAAGCACGGTAATTATATCTTACAGGAAGTAATATTTCCTAAAAAGATGTATAGATGATACCTGATAAAATTATATACATTTCGTAAATCACATCAAAAAATACAGAAGAATGAGTGAGATATTTTTATTTCGTGATCATGAAAGTCTAGCTACATATCTTAGACCCAAATCCGGGATTTTAACCTGACGATGTAACAAGTTATTGCCAATTTAATATTACGGCTGACATAAATATGAACACGAGTGTCATTAACTATTGACGATTTATTATATTTAAACTGTAATCGAATTGTTTCACTTCATCCAACAACATCACGTATTTTCCCTGCTGAAGATCTCGACAATTATCAACACACGACACTCCGTAATAATGCTTAGAGTCAGAAAGACATGATTATTTACAAAATTGCCCCCTGATTCAATGTTTGCGCCAAATAAATATGCCAGGTTAAACACGCAATTAGTTGCAGGGAGTCTGACGCCTTTTGGCTATCTGATTTTCTTACAGGCAATAGATTTTTCCATACAGTCTAAAACCGAAAAGATTCAATCGAATCGAAGGACAGAAGAAATCATGGAGTATATTTGTAACCGCTGACCTATTTTCGTATTTCGGTATCGAAGTAACTTGTATCACTTTTCATCGAGTTAAGTTTGTTAAGAGGATACATTTATTTTGGGTATATTTACTGAAAAGTACAAAGGATATTTACTGAAAGAAAATTTCGTATCTTAGTAAACCATTGAAATACGAATATATAGTAGTTTGCATATACTATTTAATGTATATTTTTTTCGGCATCTGAAAAAAAATTGTTTTTCCTATTTCTCACTTTTTCTAATTTTAATCTCAGCTTTTGTGTGGTGGACGGAGAAACTTCGTGGTCATGAGTGAGGTATAAAATGAAAGCCTATTGGAGAGCGAATCGAATATATTAAAAATTTAATTTTTTTGTTAATTGTTACTTGCTTAGGAAAAATAGACAAGATACGGGGAGAAAAAAGCAGTGTGACGCCCAATGTTATCTTCCTATTAAAATAACTCCAATGGGAAATGATAGTGCAAAATTAAATATGGGGTTGTAATAGATTGACATAAAAATGTGTGGGTGATCCCGTAGTAGATATCACATTTTCCGCCTTATGAGGTTTGGAAATTAAAAAAAATTAATTTAGGTTTAATTTTGTTTCCAAATTTTGGCACATAGAAATATTGTTTCTTATATCAGTGAAATATTTGCTGCAATAGATTAATTCTGTTAAATAAATATCTATCGTTTAATCCTAGTGCTACAAATATGCTACGTAAAAATAAAATACGAGCGTTAATAAAAAAATAAATAACGAGTAATTAATTAAAACAATTAATGTAAACAATTAAGTTATGAAAGCGAGTTGTTAATTCTGTCTAAACTTCGTTAAACCTTATCCCAATAAAAACGCTCTGACAATACTTGTACACATGTGATATATAAAGTTTGTTTGGCCTCGCTTCTACAAAGATTTGCTTCTAAAATTGTTGATAATTTACAAATACATGATGAAATTTACATTTGAACATCGTTACATTGGCTATTTATTTGTTGAGTATATTAATATGAATGTTGTAATAAGTATCGACATATTTACACATGGAACATGTGAATATCAAATGAATATAGCCACTACGTAAAGCGAAAGAAGTAAATTTGAATTAGGCAATCGAATATTTGTAGACCATGCTGGAAGTTTACAAATTGCGTGCATGCGTGCGTGCGTGCGTGTACGTGTGTGCGCGTGCTTACGCGTTTGCGAACGGGGGCGTGCGCGGTTGTGAGCGCATGCGAGACGGGCGCGCGCTTGCGCGTCTTACGTGCGTATACGTGTGTGTGTGTGTGCGCGCGCATACGTACGTGTGCAAATGTGCTTGTGCGCGAGTGCGCGCGTGTGTGTATGTATGTGTGTGCAGCATGAGAATCTGAGTTTACTGGCATTTAACCAGCGATTCGGAAACGAATAGATTGGCAAATGTAATTCTATCAGATGACCCATAGTAGTTTTGATCTGATATCATACTAATATTTTTTTCTTACAGGCCATGTAAAAATGAGATTTGTTAAGAAAAACACATCAGGGTTCAAGAATTGAATTTAATTCAAATTTAATTCAAATTTAATTAAATTTAAAGACTGATAACAATTTTGAACGGAATGTAATTCTATCTATACTCAGAGTTAAATTTCAGCTGCTATTTGCTCATTGCAGAAAAAAGCGGATCATTGCAGCCATCAAGGGGAGCACTAATAATCATAGGTGTTTTTGATTCTCCTTTCCTTTTTTGTAATTGTATTGCGTACATTAAATCTTTGTATTCAGTATTGAAATTTCTTTTGTAAATTTAAAACAGTCGCAATATAAAAAAATCTTCTCCATAGCAATATATAAGTGACGTTTTATTATGATTTTGTTTTCATTGTTTTCGTCGTTGATGTGGTTAAATGTAACTCCCTGGAGGTACGTGGTAATTATTTATGTGTGTATTTAAAATATTAAAGGGTAATATCGACCATCCGCCTTTACTATTATTGGTGTCTTTTCGTCCTTAATTTTATGGGTAAACGAGAGAACGTAAATGTGTACTTAATCTTCCAAGGATTTTGAATGTTAGCGCCTTGACTTGCCATAATTCCGTTTATATTTTGTTACAGATTCAGAAATTTTTTGTAAAGATTGTGAAGTATTTGCTTCGTGACTCCTTTATATGTTATTCTATACTCATTGTTAATGACTGGGAGCAATATTTTAATTTTGTTATTTTTAATATTTTTTTGATAATGTTTTTCTTTAGCAGTTTACTGGTAACTTGTTCAGAAACTATTAGTAAGTTGTAAGAGGAGCAAGTAATATAATCCGAGAATTGATAAATTACTAGCAATAAAGGCATTCCATACAACAGAAACGTAGAGTTAAAATTTGTAACGGAAACGTGAAATTTTACTAATGAAGGCATTAAATTTAAGTTATTTTATTAACGTTGGAAAATCATTATTATAGTGACTATAATTTTTAATCAAAATTTAATGTACTGTAAACTAGTGGTATTGTTTCATGTTCACTCGTTCGACCCGTCATAATTTAATTATCATATTACATAACGCGCCCGGTCTGATCAAACATGAATTCGGTTAAGGTGAATGCGGTTGAACTACTTTTGTATAATTTTACCGATTACCGATATCCATTAAATATTTTCTATCTTTGCTTGTTATGATATATATTTACAATATGCAAGTATATTGTATAATACCACATTACATAGTAAAATATGTACAGCAAAACACTATCAAAATATATCGTTGCAATTACTTATATTATTAGTTTTTCAACGAAATAAGTTCCAAAATATGTATTTGGTTTTTTTACCACAGTTCATAGATTCCCTTCATTAATGAGATGTTTAAAATATTATTTTGGTTTTTACGTATACTCGATTTTTTACACATGCAATTGATTTTTAACAAAGTAATAAAGTGTTTAAATGTAAATTAATTTATTTTCAATTTCATGGAATATTATTATATTTTTCAGGACCTAGAAGAAAAAACCAAAACTGAATTTCAATTATAATAAAAAATCCGCCATCAATTATAATAAAAAATCATAGTGGTGTATAGTTCGAGCTACGGTTGGAAATATTTACGTGAATACGTATGGCTTTCGTGCGGACAGCCAAAATTTCTCACTCTCGTCATATGTATGTAGATGGTGTCCCACGGATATTCCAACTATAATATAGTGGAACTCCTCTAGTACGTACACGTTCATGTGGTTTAGTGTTATTACCGCAGTATTTATCGCTTTATAATTCTCGATTTAAAATATTTTTTCCAGCTATGGTCTCAACTACTTTCTCATTCTTTCAAGCTATGTTCTCTACTACTTTCTCCTGGATCGTTTTCTTAATCGCCATGTTAAATATTCCATATTTTCAAGGATGTTTCTTTGATTTCCACGCCTATATTCCTTTACTACCTTTGATTGATTTGATTTGAAGAATGTATTTTTAAAAATAATTTTTGTGATAAAGTGAAATATACTTTGAACAAGTTTTCTTTGAATATATTAAAAATTATTTTATTTTCATCTTATAATGTGTAATCTTTGTGCCTTTTTTGTCATATAGTGTAAGAAATATATTCGATCTTTAAAAATAGATCCAGAAAAACAGAATTTTCCAAATCCCGAAAATATTTTTGGCACATAGCCGAAAATATTTTAGATATCAAAAACGGTGGGAAATCGATAGCTCAAGTTCGACTTTAACGTGCTAGTTTTGGTTAGTCTTGGGACGTGAAAATGTCTTTTATTTCAATTTAAAACTAATATCACAAAAGAAAAACCTAAATATTTGAACTCTAAACGAATCATTGAAGTCAAGTTTCACAATTTTATTATATTTTCCCAAACTTAACACAACGAATACAGGCATATAAATGATTTTAATTGAAGTACATGTTACATACTGTTAATGTTTTCAAAAAAAATGTATAAATTCTAAATTATCTCTGGAGTATCTCCAGGATAAAATGTCTGGAGTATCTTTTAAGTAATTCAAAGTAAATTTGACCATATATTGTATATGCACCTAATATTTTGAAAATATGATTTTCATATATCGACGTGATATTGGTTTTCTTAAAATTTATTTTTAGCAAGCAAATATAGCTATTCAATTTTTTTTGAGAGTTTAATTAATAATATATTCTAAAAATATTCGAAAAATAGAGCATTCCCGTCCCTATATTTCCGAAACAACTGGAATAAAAACCATGAAAATGGGGTTGGTAAAATTTCACTAGCATAGAGGAAAATATAGTGCACATTTTCTCATACTTTTTAGAATATTTTAATCCATATCTTGTAATTATATGGAATATGCACCATATTTTATGCCTGTGAAACATGTAATTAACAATGGTAAATAATAAAATAGCTACACTAATCACCGTTTAGTGTTTACAAGTTTCTAAATGTAAACTGAAACATACGAGGATTCTGTTTGCATTCTACAGGTTTTACTTTCATCTCGATGTTTACAATTGTTTTTTGAGTTGTACATTACATATGTGTCATTTTAACAGCCACAGTTGCAATAAATTTAAATATCTAATTCAATTTATAATTTTTAAAATAAACCTTTATTAGCCCGAAGCGGAAATAAAGTTACCACTTCTTATAAAATCAGGAAGTGAAATATTATTTACATCGGAAGAAAAATGTGAAAAGAATTTTTCGCCGATAAGAAATAAATTTACAATTAAGGTTTAATTTTGCGTCAAGAAAGACTGAGTGACCATTCGTCTTTAGCACTCTTTGAACTTAATTATTTGATTTTCTAGCCTTTCTCTGAAATAATAATTTCATTTATAGTGGGTAAATTTACGTAAAAGGCAATATTTTACTCAACATGTGTATTTGTGTCAATGGCAGGAATCTGTACCAACGATGCGGAAAAGCAAAATGGAAATTTATTCAATAATCAAAAGATATAGCAGGATTTCTGAAAATTTCTATGTTTTAACTTCATTTATTTTTAGAATTTCACTGATATGTATCTTTCTTTAAAGGAAACTTCAATATTATTATCTTAAAATTTTAAAGAAATTAAAAATTATGTATTAATTTTTATGTGAATATAAATATATTTTTGCTCGCTTTGCCATTAATAAAATTCCTAGAACAAATTATTCCCCTAAAATACCTTAAAAAAAGAGGAATTTGTAAAATTTTCTCTTTCATTGAATTATACCAAGGAGCGATTAGGAACTATTCTGAATATTTGGTGTATTTAAATCAAATAACATTAAAATATTTAAATAATATAATTTTGAGGTTATGGAAAAATTATTCTGATGCACGTCTAGGCTATGATCATTACATATTTGTTTTTACTATAATTCGTTTTCAATTGATCATCTTTTGCTTTTAAAATTTAAAGAAAATTTTACTATTATTTAATTATACAATAATATATCAAAATTAGATTTGATCTTTTTCACCATCACTCATCTTATTTAGTAGATCCAGTTCACTTTTATGCCTTAACCTTTAACATGTTTTTTGACAGATTTCCAAAATGTTTTTTGCGTGAAGATTGTCAGTAATGACAAAAAAAAAGCAAATAATTTTTTTAGTAATAAAAAACTTGAAGTGCATATCGGGATTTTCCTAAATAAAAGGTTGTAATTTAAGGATATATTTTTTATAAAGTATTCTTGTCCTTAATGTATTGAAAAGATAAAATTAACAACTAGCTATATAGATAGTTGTTATTGAATATAGGTGGTAATGAAAAAAAATCTTGTATGTAATTTATGAATTTTAATTTGGAGAAATTATTATTATCGACAGTTTCCAAGCTACCTTTAGAGATATTGCTATGAAAACTAAGGCAAAAAAATTTGGTTTCTTTCGTTTTATCAAAGTAAATTTATTGATATTACATAATAGCCACAACAAACCTCAGTCCTTATTACATGTTAGTACTTAAATTTCCTACAAAATAACAGAAAAATGTCATTTTGCAGTTTGCAAAATTAAATTAATTTTTTTAATCATATACATTTTTTTTATGTATTTTAATATGTATGGCATTCATAAAATAATGTGAATGATTTCTTCTTTATTTCAAAGGATATACTCCATCTATGTTTCAATGAAAAGTTGGTAAGAGCCTGATTATGCGAACAGAAGACATACCATAGAATTCCTCAAAAACAAACAGAACAGGTGCTCTGTTCGAATTTGAATCATATAGTTCTATTAAAAATAAAATAACACACGACTAAGGATGACAAAATTTGGGTTAATCAAAATTAAGATATAATGATGAAGTCCAGAAATGGTGACGTGAACTCTTCAATGATGAGAAGTAAACTCACCAATTTTAGACTCGTTTGATTTCGATTGGATTTCAAGCAGAGCAATGAACTCCGGATTCCAATTCCTCAGTCTAATACTGCCGTAATAAGGTTTGTTTTGTGCATTTTCAATCATATTTTAAGCAATAATTGACCAATTTATGAGATTATTCCTTACTTGAATGGCTCCAGCGTATTATCGTAAAAATTGGTTAAAGTTATACCATGAAAATAGGAAGTATAACATATAATTCCACCAAATTTTAAAGGACAATTTACGAGATTGAATTTGGGTAATATAAGTCTCACAAAAATCTAACATAAAGTCCTTAAAGTTGAAAAACTGAAGGTGACATAAACGCGCTCTGTAGCTAATTTAGGGTACTACTATGAGGGAAAAAAGATACTGATAAGAACCCTTTAATGGCCATGAGTAAACTCGTTGAATATGAACTCATAGGACTCTGGGTGATATAGGTTTAATGATAATTTAATATATAGTTCATAAAGTTTGGAAACTACTAAGAGTAATCTATATCTAATATTAAGTGAATTCAAGCTGCTATGATAAAAGAAGGCAGTGACAAAAACTCTTCAATGACGAGGAGTAAACTCATCGAGTTTGTTCTCATTGGACTTGACTTTAGATAAGCAAAAAAATAACTAAGTAAATAAGTAGATAAATATATCAAGGTACATACATTAAGCAACTAATATATTATTAGATAGTTAGGTAAGTAAGTACAAGTATAAACAAACGCATGAAGTAACCAAATATTTATACGTAGATAGGTAGGCAAGTAAGTACTTGTATACAGGTTCACAGCTTTCAAGTACTGACTACGACAAAGCCATAGGAGTACCAATATAATTTAGATTCATATAAAAATGCAAACATCTATTTTGGTTTCAATAATTGAGATACTATTGATGATGGATTCATTTAAGTTCGTATTATTCTAAGTAACATAAGATATCATAGTTACTAAAAATGCAAGAAAAGAATATATTTACAACAAATTGAATAGACTTCAAATAATAACCTCAATGAAAAAAAAACATAATAATGAAAACGCGAGTGCTTAATTGGATCTTTTGCGTTACGATCTCTTGTAAGTATATAAACAAATTTGCAAAATACTGCTTCTGCTGGAGATATTAGGAGTTGATGCCAAGGAAAATGTCGAACTCATAAATGTCTGTATGTGTGTGTGTGTGTGTGTGTGTGTTTGGGTTAATGTGCATATAGGTCAGAAAGAAAAGAAGCGTTGCCTTGGTACCGATTCCAAATATCTCTAGAATTAGCAGCATTTTCTATATTTACTTATGTCCGTGTTGTGATCCAAGCTCATCATCCAAATTGTGAGAGACTATTAATAACAGCTACTCAAACTTCACATATTTGTGTCTTTTTTGTGTCCGCTAAATAATTATTCAGTTCTCAAGCCAAGAAAGATAAGCAGGGCTCGGGTAATGGTTTTCATATTGTCACTGATTTGCCCATTTTATTGCAATTTTATATCATGCTAATATCAATATATCATCAGAAAACGCGTCATTAATATTCGTTTATATTCAGACGACAAAATTTTTGTTCGATTATTTTTAATATATTGATAAAAGGGAAAATATTTATAACTTACGTTGAAGAATCATATAAAAATTCACAACTGTTTCTGCATAAATCGTTGTTTAAATTGCCATTTCGGAAAAAAAAATATTGCACCCATTTCCAGCCCACTTACCCAACAACAATTATTGCAACATTTTCTAAGTAACGACAAGTATATATTTTTTAAAGTATGTTTCTTTTCTTCATGATGACATCGATCGATATTCTGGAAATATTAATTGATTCAGCCCCATCTGACCAATCTTTTACTAAACTTACATTACGTTCAAATGACATAATTGCCTCAACGTAATCCTATCTACAATATTCAAGGGACAGAGAGATGAACAAGGTAGACGCAATAGCAAAAAGATTAATTAGAGATTAGACAATATTCTAAATGAATAAACCGGTTTTGCACTGAAATAGCGAAATCGAAACCGGGGTAACAAATCTGCAAAAATTACGCACGGAAGGTTTTATTGAAGTAATTTTTCTGGGTCATGAATTCTTAGGGAAATAAGTGGCCTACCTGAGTCTAATATAAATTTCCAAGTTGGCATCCTTCCCTTAGGGATCTGGATCATTTTTCGTGCAATGGTTTGTTTGTGTATCTAGTTATTTTGGAGGAGTCAGTGTCTTATTTTATTAAATTGATTTGTTTATTATTATTTGTTGTATTTTTCATTCAATGTTGCTTAATTTTTATTTGAGAAACTAGTACCACAACATTATTTTAATATTGCGGGTATACGTTTCAGAAAATTAGATGGAGTTATTAAGATTTAGCCCACTGTCTCATATTATTAGTTCTGTCATTAACGAAATTTCTCCAGTTTTCGTCATAGTATTCGAAAGCATAACAAATATTTGAAGTTAGTTTATTGACACTTATATAATTATGCTCTATGTTTAAATAAGTTACTTGGAGTATTTTACATGTACCATTCTTTATGATAGGTGATAATTCTTGGCAGTTTAAAATTACCTCTGGTAATGTTCACTATTAAATGATTTAATGTTTATAACGCCAATTGACTCTACTTGACCTACTATTGCGCAGACAGCTAGGTATTTTGGCGACAGAATCACTTTATTCATATACGTCAAGTTAATTTTGACATGTGGTTAATCTCTTTTAATAACCTCATGTCAAAGGCAGTATTAGATTTTGATATTTTAATGATATTTTCAGCTAGAAATAATCAACTTTTCTTTCAGTTAATTTACAGTCTGTCACTTTAACCTGATTTCATAGGGGGCTTTGCTTGGTGCTCTCTACATGAAAAACGAATTTATAAAACTACGGAAATTAACCGAGTACCGAGCCCATGTTTGGAATTATTCGTTGTCTCATATATTCTGTAAGAAAGCATAAATTCATACAGTGTTTACGCAATTACTAAATGCATGGTTACGTATGTTATAACATTAATGTGTAGTTATATCATATTTCTTCATAAATTTAATTACAATTTATAAAAGAATATTATAACGGAACTTGCTATGTAATAAACTTCATTCTAATTTACATTAAAGATAATAATTTACAGACACTGATAATCCTAATAAATTGACTCACTAGTGTAATATAAATGCACTAGTATTTACCTGCTTATTTCTTTACAGTTCTTAGAGAAATAGTCAAATGAAATGTAATGAGTCTTTTACGACTCAAAGCGAGAATATTTAAAACCGTAAACCACAGCTCACACACACTCTTTTCTAATTCAAATCGTACTATCAGTGGAACTTGGGTCATCCAGCTATACTGTATTGAAAAAAGGTTATTTGCACGTAAGACGATTCTTGCAACATCCGAAAAATTATAATCAAACTGAATGTATACGTTAAGAAAAACATTCATAAAATTTTATTTTGTGGTAAACTCAAAGTTTACTGAATCTGATTTTAAGAAAACCTAACAAAACAGACGCACGCACGCACGCAAGCAAGTACGCACGCCCGCACACACGCTTGCCCGCACGTACACACACACGCATGCACGCACACACGTGTGCACGCATTAATAAAAAAATCCATGAATTTACTTTTAAACGCTCTTAGGTTACAGTCACAAATGGAATTAATTTCTGTTTAATATCTATTTATATTTCTATTTAAACGTCATATTTATTAAGCTGGACAAGTAATAAATTTACATGTCACGTAAATTATTTTTTTTAATAGGAAAAGAGATCCTAAAAATTTAATGGATTTTAATTTTAGAAGGCACCTTAATTATAATATGAAAATATTTTTTAAAACCTGCCATACAAAATAGGTGTGCACGGGAGGATATAATGAATAATTAATTTGGTTAGAACAGTAGCTTTATAAAAGAAGGAAACTTTAAATAGCTCTCCTAAAAATTAAGAAAATGCGTCTGTAAAATGAGGACGAAGCAAGAGAGAATCAATATTAGGTTTATTAGGAGACTAAAAATGCAAATAAATTTGCTATAATTACCAAAAATTATAAACTAAAGACAGACGTAAATTGTCAATAGATATTTAAGTTCTTTTCGGAGGTTCAGATGATTGATATAATTTTTTTGTTTGAAAAAATCATTAACGCTTATATTTTTAATTAAAAAAACTGGATTTTTCCGATTTCCTAATCTTCCTTCTTGCAATAAAGTAGCAATATACATTGGAAAAACAAGAATAGTAAACATTAAATACACTGAATATTATAAAAAAAACTATACGCTATGAATTAAAGGTAATGATTGTTTTACATTTTACACAAAAGAGGGTTTATTTCCTACAAATAAAAAAGAAATAAATTACTCATCATATTCTGATATGAATTATTCTTATATGATAAATTACGTAAAATTAGATGCAAAAAAGTATACTCTCTGTTTCATTACATTATATATTGGTTTATAGTTTTGAAAACACTACTCAATGATAATAATTAAGGAGCCAAGTAGTAATAATTTTAATCGATGGCTAAAAAATAAATTGAATTCAAAGTAATTTATGTCAATTCATAGTAATTTATATATTTCGTTATGCAGAAATAATTACTTATTTGAGAAATTTATATTATTCATTTAGTTACATTATATATAGTAACATTATAATGCTTTGATAATAATTGGGTAATAAATGTTCTTGTTTCCTTTTTAAATTAATGTAAATATTATACGTCTTTTTAAAAGGCTTAAAATTCGTTTATTTCATTTCGGTTCTAAAATTGTTATTACTTTTAAAATGAATTTAGAGTAAGTTTTGACAGAATGTGTTATAATATTTCAAATTAAATTAACAAAGGAATATGAACCTATTAATTTTCCGATTATTTTTTCTTTTCGAATGGAATGAAATTTATTAATTTTTCTGAAATACAGTTTATTTTTTTAATTTATAAACTAGGATATCCAACATAGTCTTAACAATCGATTTTATGATTTTTTTTAGATAGATAATTTTGTTAGATGTGATCTCTTTAAACTCTTCTGTTCATGGAAAAATTTAGCCACTTTGGGAAATAAGATGATTCAGGCTCAGTCAATTGGCACCATCATAGATTTGGAAATTCCCATATTATAATATTTACCAATATACCATTAAGAATGGGGTTTGGAAATGCCTCCCCCCCGTTTAAAAAAAATGTTCCAAGAAGAATGCAAGTTCACCTCTTCCATGATTGTAAATTTTGATCAAACCATGAGTGTTCTCAGTCCATGATTGTAAATTTTTTAACAAAGGAATATGAACCTATTAATTTTCCGATTATTTTTTCTTTTCGAATGGAATGAAATTTATTAATTTTTCTGAAATACAGTTTATTTTTTTAATTTATAAACTAGGATATCCAACATAGTCTTAACAATCGATTTTATGATTTTTTTTAGTCTAGAAATGTTTAGTCTGTAAAGTACATAATTACCATGCCAAAGTCAAATGGACAAATAAAATCGCGACTCAAACAATTAGTCCAACTGCTAAAGAGAAAATATGGTGTAGTGTCACGAAAATATATATATATATATATATATATATATATATATATATATATATATATGTATATATATATATATATATATATATGTATGTATATATATATATATATATATATATATATATATATATATATATATATGTATATATATATATATATATATATATATATGTAACAGTTTGCGCTGTAAAAATTATTTTCTGTATTTGTTTTGTCGCTTTAAAATTTTGTTAGATGTGATCTCTTTAAACTCTTCTGTTCATGGAAAAATTTAGCCACTTTGGGAAATAAGATGATTCAGGCTCAGTCAATTGGCACCATCATAGATTTGGAAATTCCCATATTATAATATTTACCAATATACCATTAAGAATGGGGTTTGGAAATGCCTCCCCCCCGTTTAAAAAAAATATTCCAAGAAGAATGCAAGTTCACCTCTTCCATGATTGTAAATTTTGATCAAACCATGAGTGTTCTCAGTCCATGATTGTAAATTTTTTATTACAAAAAAATTAATTAAACAATTAGCCCTAGACTTTACCATTATAAAGTTTACAACAAGCGCACAACCCAAGGTGACGATGGTGCTCTGCCTTCTCCTAACATAAATACTGGGTATTCACATAAAATATGTTTACATGAATATGAAAGGTGTACTAGCCAATTTATTAACATAATATAAAATAATCTTGGTTCATATAAATATTTAAATCTACATTATCGTTATCGTTAGTTAAAAAAAGCCCACAAGTGAATATTTTAATTTATTTAGAGGGTTTTAAGCGAATTTTTTTAGATTTCAAATTTACAGTATTTGTATATATGCATTCAAAAAATTTCACGCGTTAAAGTGACAAAAGGATTTTTTGATAAAATATGAAGGTAATTTTTAGACTGTAAATACCCACTTCAAACTTACCTGCAACGTATGAAGGTTTTGCCATTAAGACTGTAACTTAAGAGGTTTACATATGCTGAAGAATTTATGGGATCCTGTAAGTGCAATTTTGTTCATACTTGACAGGTTAATGCCGTGTTTTTTGTTTCTCCTATCGCGGATGAACTTACGAGTATTGGACGATATTGAACAAATCTGTCGTCGTAAGGCTAAATCGGAAACAAGGATTCGTTTAAAAGACCTACGAAAAAAGGTTAACACAAATATTATTGGTGTAATCGATTTTAACTCTTGGACAACAAACTTAAAAAGTTGGTTTTAATGAAAATTCTTTCTAGTTTCTTGCATTTCTGTATAATATCTATTACATCTAATTATTAGATATTTTCATATAAGCATTATGCTATCAATACTAGATTTCAACATTAACCAATGAATGCAGGTACTTAACAAGTTTGAGGTGCATATAAATAAAAGAGAACATTTTAAGTGAGAATAAAATATAATTCTTTGCATGTTTCATGTTTGTCCACGACTAACCAAAATATAGATGTCATCCTACAATAATTTTTATAGTACTTTATTTTCATTTTGCTGAATATATCGTAAACTCTTGGATACTTCAAACGATAAAATTTTAACTTAGCCAGTTTTCGGCTGAAAGTAATAGAATGTCTAGTTTACACTGATAATTATAGTTATCATATTTATTTGAGGTACTTTTGTATCTAGGCTATGTAGATCATAGGTTATTAAACAAGTTGTAGATTTGGTAACTGATACAGATCATTTAACAACAAAAAATACGAGCAATTATTATTGTTTTAAAATTTTTATACTTAATATGGTCGATTCATCTCAGTATTCCTTTTCTCGCTTTCATAATCATATTATATTTTAAATATAAGCTGCTTTGTTCTTTCTGAAGTTCTAAGTCTTTACGAAAATATATTTAACGCCTCCAATCCAAATATAATCGATTTAAATTATTTGTTCTTAATATAACGAAAAGCTTAATATCGTGCACTATCACTGAACTTTCATATTATTTTATGTAAAATTGTTCTAACTTTCATTACTTTTTTACTATAATTGTACTAGTTCAGTACACTAGTAGAATACCGCATAACATCATAATGGACGATAAATTATCGAACATTCCTAGTTTAATTTGTTACACATATGTAGAACTTTAATTTCAGTACCATTAGCACATAAATCTAATTGGGAATACAATTTTTTTACCATTAGATTTGATGTTGTGTCAGGAAACGAATATAAATCTTGTAACCTTGTAACCTTTTAGACAAAGACCATACAGGCCTTTTCAAAAAACCGAATAATATATTCCCGGACACCAAACTTTATTCCGGTTGGTACATTGTATTCATTTGAAACTCTGCTAATGAAAATATATTATATTCCTTTAAAGGTTTCACATTAAAATTGCGAGTTATTTTTGATTTTATTTTTTTGACTCATACGATATCCACTATGTCTTTAAATATACATCGAACAACCCAATTAAATACGTATTAAAAAGAAGTGCAACAATAAAAAGAAATTCCATATCACAAGAGATACGATATAGAGACCGGCATAAATAAAAACTTGAATTGAAGAACTGTGGAAAATAAAACAGAGTCAATTAATAAATTATATTACATATTGCTTAAACGATTAATTTGCTCGGTACATATTCTCAAGACACAATCGTTCAGCATTTTGTTATCGATATCATTACGTTGCACGTCGTAAAGGTAAGCCTGTTACCTTTAAATAAACATAGCATCGCTAACAATCATTATTTATCAGTGAAATATCGGAAAGCTAACTGTATTTCCCTAATGACAAAAAGATGAAGGAAATTTTCTACCAATTAAACCTAATTGTCAATATAAATAAGATTTTTTTGTTAGATATGAGTGAACATCGTTCCAATTTTTGCCTTCATTTAAAATCGTAAATTTTCTTCTTTAACTTTAGAGCAATTTGGTAATTTAATTAAAAATTATTTGATATATTCAAATACTTATTGATATAATATTTGTACAGTAGAAAATATTTTTAAGGTGACTTTCATATTTATAATATGGGTATTAGTAAACAGCTATTAGGACCTATATTAGCTGAATAATATTTTTTTTCACGAATTTCAAACAACAATTATATTTATATTATAATGTTTACCGAAAACAATAAAATTGAATACATAAAAACTATAGTTAGGGGTCTTACAATGCAGAAGATTTTCCTTTTTTATTTTTAATATTAATTACTACTTTAACATACACATAGTAATATATTTATTACTTATTGCCACGTAAACCTTATCTTCTAGTGAACCATAATAGTTAAATAGGAGTGTTTAGTAATATGGAAATCCACTCTATTACGGAATGTACAAATTAAAATGTTCACTCGTTAAAGAACAAAAAGGAGAAAATCTGCATAAACGAATAAAAAATGCATTAAAAGGCAAGAGAATAAATCAACAAAAATAATTTTAATTTACAGTTCTGATTTTTTCAGAATCAAAATTCAAGCAATTGCTAATTATGTTTTCAGTCGGTTATACAATACTTCTAAATTTTTAAATAGCTACTGGAGTAACTTTACAGGATATTCGTTCATTCCTAAGAGTCATAAAATAATAATCATCTTCATTCAAAATTTCACTTAGATGCATAAATTTGAAATAATCCCGACATCCAAATTTATCATATAATCATATTGAGCATATTTTAAAATATGTTACAAGAGACATTACCATCTAAATTCAACATTTTGTCTTAAGAATGCGTGGACTGGAAATCGATAATGGTTATGTAAGTGCGTTATAAATTATAAAAAATTTTAAATACAGTATGAACTAATGCGAACAGTAGAATGAAAAGCCTTATCTTTGTCACCTTTATTCTTTGCTAACCGATCTACCTTTCAGGTACCTTTGAACAGTTAAATATTTAATTAAAATAATGAAAAATTATACGCTATAGTTGGTCACTCACGTTTCATTAATTGTAGTTTATTTTTAAATTTTATCAACTGGAAGAGGAGATTTTTCATAAGCTAAAAAATCTCGTTAGGATGTAAATTAACTATTCTCAAAAAAGAACGATTATAGGGAGTTATTAAGAACTATCTTTATCAGGGACTTCATTCGCGTCTAGACCCCTAGAAAACGTTGCTAAGCTAACTTTAAATTAAAGCCTGCAACACCATATACGAGTTTTATAATAATTCTAAGATAAAAAAAAATAAGGCGGGTATACTTTGTATTGGAATGGAAAAGTTCTACCGATTTTTTTAAAGGTTAATTGCGATAAACCAAAATTTACATGTTATTCCAAACTTAATAAAATCCATCGTATAAATAAGAAAAGAGGTCCATAGGTGAATGGATATAAATATTGAAAACAATATTTTTCTTTCCTTTTAATTTTGTGATCTACCCCTAAAGACTTTTTTGGTAAACACATAGACAAGCTAATTCTACAGTGTTATGTGATATACACTACAGTATTGTGTGATATTCACAGAGATCAAAATATATAACACCTAAATTTTTAATGCCTAATACTATACCTACAAGAGTAATTAAATTTCAAATACTGACTACAAATAATAATTTTAAATGAATGAAGAAAACGAAATCAAATACAAAAAATATCGACAAATGTCATGTACAAAATACGACAAATACCAACGTACACCATCGTATATCTGCCCACATTCAGATAACAATCGCCTACTTGCATACTTGCTCTTTACGTATTATTCCATACCAAAGCTTTTATCTTTGTAAGCAATATACAGACAGGCCAATTCTATTTTTATTATATTTGTAGATTAAAAGATGTAAGAGTATAATTAAAATGTAAATAACGGAAACGATTTGAGAATATTTTTCTTCAAACGCTGTAAAGAAATTCAGCAAACGATTCTCATTTACTTTATTGTATTCTGAAAACGTGGAATACGATTATAGTGTAGGTTGCTATTATCACTGCAATTTTACGAGTCAAACTCATAATACATTAATATTTTAATTACCGTCTCGCCGGCGTAGTATCCTCAGCTCAACTTAATAAATTAAATTTTGTAGCTTATTAAATTTAATCCTTTAAATATTAGTTAAAAGAAATGAAATAGTATCAAAGATGTAACTTATACACGCGTTCAAATTTTTAACCAAGCATTATTCTCAAGTTTTATATATCGTATGGATGTACGAAAAGTGGAAATATATTTATATATATATATATATATATATATATACATATATATATATATATATATATATATATATATATATATATACATATATATATATGTATATATATATATATATATATATATATATATATATATATATATATATATATTATTTAAAAATTATTAAGTTTAGTTATTAAAACTGTTACAAGCTTTAAATGAAGTAACAAAATGCTTGTGTTATAGTTCCTACTAGTTATACTGAGTTCATAATTTAATTACTTTTTTATCAAAATCATTTTTATTTTTATTTTTTGAAAAAATAATTAAAATTGTCTTCGGAAAATAGTGACCTTTTTAAGTTTGGGTGTGATTAGGTGCAGTTAATGCAAACGTCAACTTTGTGTATACGACTTACCAGATTTCCACATTTGTTACCCGATAATTTGGACAAAATCGCTGTTTTTTTTGCTCTGTCTGCACTTGCGTCCTTATCCATTGATTTAGAAAGTTGCTTAATGATTTTGTTTATTTTTTTTGGGTAAATTCCGCTTTAAAATTCAAAGTTTGAGTCGACTGTTTATCCAAAGTGTCCACAAATCGGTGCTCCATTTTTCATCTATGTTCTTCCTAAAAGTGTTTCGTTTTTCGATATTTTGAGTGTATATATAATGTATTATGTTGATATATATTAAATTTTGATAATATAATGTATTATGTATTATGTTGATATGTTGAGTGTATATATAATGTTACATAGACCATTTTCAATAGTCAATACAATACTGCCATAAGCCACGTATTTGTCTTGCGTCTGCATGACATATTTAAACATAATTGACCAAATGAGTCCACTACTCATTTAGTTTGATTGTAAAATAATGTCACTTTCGGCTTTACCGACCCCTGGTTAACCACAGAATTTTTATCACAAGACCATAAAAGTTTGTCGATAATCGTACGTCAACAATATGGACGGATATATCTATATCTACATTTTAATATGATTATGTGATTCCGATTATAATTTACAGTAATTTTTTACAGATCTTGCTCATATATTCAGACCTTTTTTTAACATTATATTTGATTCATATACGCTTTCTTTTAAGTATGTTTAAAAATTAACTATTTTAAAAGAATAATATTTTATTGAATATGGTACTTGTCAACTATACTATGCCCATATAAATGCTTTCGGATGACTACACTTATACAAATAAAGAGAGAACTTTTTTTTTCTATAATAGAACTTTAAATTCATTATATTTCAAAAGCTTCCCTTAATAAAATAGGAGTGAGTAAACTTGAAGAATTACTGTTAACAAACATATTTGTAAGTAGCATATCCACGAATCAAGAGCATTTTTTTGAAGTTCCATATTCAAAAACCTAAACTGTAAGCAAAAATGAGGAATTACAGTTTTTTCATGTTTGGCCATCGCACATAGTTTCAGCCATTTCGGATTTACGAGCCTGAAATTTTTAAAAATAAGTACTCCTTACGGAGATCTAACTTGTTGGCATTGTGTAACAAATTACATTATCCCTTTCCATACATGTCACATCGAGCGCAAAATTATTAGATATATTTTTTAATATTTTTAAAATGAAAAAATTACATTTACCATTTTCAAGCCTGGTTGCGAAATATTAAGCGACGATTGGCAAAAATCATATTTATCCTTTTAAATACAATTTTTGATATAGGTAACTACACAACTCCATTATATGTGTGTTCCGGCATGCTCTTGTTCAATTTATTTCTTTGTTTGAAACTTTAACCATTTTGGTCCTTTTCGAATAGTGTTCCCCCGCAATGTTATCTTATGAAAAGTATTTATTTCGAAATCAGTTTCGTTTAAATATTAATACACATATCTTTATATAAATATTAAGTGGACTAGAACTTAAGAATTTAGTTAAGGCTGTGTAAACTAATAACAGAAATTACGCTATTGTATTACGGTCCTTCTTTCGGTGTTCAAATAAATTAGAATCTGTGCACTTTAACGAATACCAGATATAATTACAAATTGTTGTAGTGTTTCCGCTTATGATGGAAACTGAAAAAATAGATCTTAATATTAGTAAATATAGTACGACAGCATGATCCCTGCAAAGATTTTTATTAATATTAGGCTGTCTATTTTTATTAATATTAGGTTATCTATTAGACCCGCCATCCGGTTTCAAAAATTAATTTATGTTTTATGCAAATATAATTAATAAAATACATATTAAATTATATAAGTACCTTCATTATCTCTCACTAGTCACCGAGTAGGAAGATATAAGTTCTTCCTTGTAAAATTCAGCTGTAGACCCAATTAAGTTGGTACTTATCCAAATTTTCGGGAATTTAACTCATACATTGATAACTTTCATTCGAACAGAATCTAGGTCTTAAACCACGAACAAAACCGACGATAGTCCAAGGGCGGGAGGTCCAGAGAGTACAGTGTGTAGGAAACGCAATCAATCCAAGTGAATATATTTTTAAACTTGTCATTTTTGCTGTGTGGTGTCAAAGATTTCCATATAATTATACACTTCGTTTTGATAGATAGAAATTTGAGGGGCGAATTTGGTCAATTTTTCCAAGTAACTATTAGAGGTAATTGCACTATTACTTATAATAGTTTCCCCGTAAGTAATTACATTTAAATAAGTAGCTCCGTTGAGGACTTCGATAAAGAGCTTATATGCATTTGTTTTTGATATGTAAGCCAGTTTGTGAAGCTGATAGTTTCTGACGCTTACATAAAATATTAACAAATGTTCATCTCCTAAAATAAGACACATAGTCAAAATTAGTTCTATGAAAAGTCACTAGTTTCTTACATACATTGTTCCTTTTCATAAGGTGATCTAGCCCATATCGTAGCCATATGGAATATTTTTGCTTCTCTTCCCAATTTAATTTTAAAATAGAAATTGTTTTTCATGTATGATTCAACAACATGAGAATAACGTTAATAGGACAGGAATATAATCTAGTAAATAATCCAATAACAATTATAATATTTTCTAGATTTATTGTAAAGGGTATACCTAGATATATTTAATTGATTGATAAAATGTCTTTCTTGTAACATTCTGAATCTGTACTTGACAAAAAAATACTTCACACAACATTGTGGGTATATTACATATATATTCACTTCATTATCGCCGTAAATGGAATTCAAGAAGCAAAACCAATCCTAGCTTTTTCCTAAAATTTCCGTAACTTATTTGTTCGAACTGAAACTTTACCCTAACTTTAGTTGGTAATTGAACAGATGATTGAACATCTTTACGTATCTCACCAGCAATATTCGAAAAGTTTCTACAACAACCTGCAGGATAATCACATATCGCAAGAATTCAAACCCGCAGGACAAAAAGTGATGCGACCAACTTAATAATTATTCCTTTCTGAATCAGAATTATTTTGAATCCAATTCAGAGAATTTGAATTAGTTTAAACACGACCATAATATTATAGACAACCCAAAAGAGATCCTAAGATTTCAACATGATCCTCAGTTTTCTTATTTGTTATTCTAAATGCTTTACATACTTATGAGAAAGAAATACCTATTTGTAGGTTCCATCAGCTGCAAGTACGCATAAGATGAATTCTTTCCTCAAGTCCTCCTGCCTTATTATAAGGATACGTATATAAAACCAACTGCATAATAAAAAATTGCGTAATTATGTTATTTGTGCACTGAAGATAGTCACAGAAAATTATTTAGATATACAAAATAAATGCAACAGATAAAAGATAGTTATTTTTTTTACATTTGGGTAGATATACGAGAGCAGACGTCTTTGTTAGTCGCCTTCCGCATATAAAATTTTACGATGTTATATGTAAATGAAATAAGCTTACTTTGATTTCCCAATTTGTTATATATTTGAATACATTATCAAAAACTTTAATTTAATAACTTTGGTAGTTTTGATATTAGGATGTATAAATTTGGCTTGTTTGTAAGAATTTACTCCTGAATTTTTAATAGCTGTATAAAAGTAATAAAAAGTCTTAAAATAAAAATCTTTTGAAGTAATTTCCTTCTGCCCGCGCATCAACTTGAAATATTTGAAATTTCCTTTGTTTTCTATCGTTTTGGACTGCCATAATTTTGTGCTTTAAAACAGAACTTACATTTATTAAAAAAGAAACAAAATTTTTAGAAAAATCTATTTTGTTCAGGTATTTTAACGTAAATATTATGAGAAAAAACATTCAATTAATATTAAAATTTTCCTTGCTTTCGAGGATGAACTTTGTTTTCAATACAACTTTCCTTGATATTTTTTCACAAATCTGTAAATACGGCCCATATTTGTAGTTACTCCCAGCTCTATAGATTATGTGTGATATAATAGTCGCAGAAAAAGAGTTTAATCATTACCTCCTGCCTTTACTAAAATTTGAAGATTTTAATTTGAAACCTTCGTTGGTATTAGTAGCAGAGAATACTTTGTTGTTTCTGTCAATCAAATGTATGCAATTTATGGTATATGGAATATTCAAAGTAGTAAAATTTATTATGTTGAAGGTATTCTTTATTAAGCAGGAGATCCTACTTTATAAATGAATAAGAAAATGCAGCACGTGCTGTCAATAAGTTGTCAATAATTCACAGTTAAGAAAAAATTAGCTCCTAACCGATAAAATAAGTTCAGTAATTAAATTACTCGTTATTTATAAAAAATATTTTATGCAATTCAATATTGAAAACTTATCGGACACAAATTTAAAACATATTGTAAACAAGTAAATAAGCTATCATTAAAACAATAAATTTATAAATTTTTTTTTCGTCAATGTACGTTGTGCAGTGTAAATATATAATTGATAATAATAATATTTTATATTTATTGACATAATGACAAATGTAAACTCTTCGAATGTTAACTTCAATGATGTTATTCTACAGAATCGTCAAACATTCATTTTAATTCAAGGAATATTTAGATAGCGTTAAGAATTGTATTCTCTATAATATTTCAAAAATTACAACACGCACCTGTCACATATTGTAAAAATCTCTCAGTAAACTGTCTCGGTAAAGAAGTGTGCAAACCTTGCTGCGCCTAATATCTGTATGGACCAGAAGGCCACCATAAACATGCATTGTCTTACGTTATGTATTGTTTTCGCTAGTTTTGCTGTTCATTAGGTGCAATAAAAGGGATTACAAAGGGCTAAAAATCTCGAAAGGGGGTAGGGGGTAAAGGCAAGTAGCCGCCCCACCCCACGAAATTTTAGCCAATAAGACAATTTTATTTTAAGCACCAATATTTTTTACAAATCTAAAAAAAATTCTAAATGACTTCGTTCTTGGCAGTCACCCAGTTAATACCATTTTAATAAACATCACACATTCAAAATCTGTGTCAAATAATTAATTTTTTGTGAGCATTTTAGTGAAATAAGTTGCCAATGTTTTGACAGTCTAATAACAATTAGATATTGTTATTTCACCAATACGCCCCATAACAGTGAATTTAATAACCAAATGAATATTTAGTAATTTAATGTCAGTTAGAAGTAAATATTCAGTAGAAATTAGTAGAGATAAAACATAGTATTCATGTAAGTATATATGTACAAATTTAGTTTAATTACGAGTATATTACGTAAATTTTGGTGAAATCTGTTAAGCCGGGTAGCTTTTTAACACTCATTTACTGTATTGGTTTTTGCATTTTTTTGAATAGTTTTAAAGACTCATAAAAATGGAAATTATTTCTATATTGAGAAGATAAAAGAATTTCAAATCGGGTTCAAGTGTTAACATTACATTTACATTTAGTTTTTTTATTCTTTTTAATACAATATTTCGTTTCAGTAACTATGGTTTAAAAGTTAAAAAGTTCTCAACTGCATTATGAATTTCTATTTCCATCCCAACAAATTATAAGTTTTGTACTAAAGGTTATCAAGCAAGAGATAAATTTACTATTGACCTTGCACATTAACTTGTGGCTTTTAATATTTCGTTTTAATTAATCTATCGTAGAACACGAATATAACATGAGTTTTGTCATGGTAATTTAGCATATTTAATAAATTATAAGTAAACTTAAATAGCGTTGACGAGCTTTTCATTGAGATAAAAGTGGTTGGTTTGGTGGTGAACGATTGTGTTATTTTTTGCAATCCCTAAAGTTGCACTCATTCAAAATTGCAGTCAAGTAAAATATTAACTATAGCGATGACTGAATAGAAAGCAGAATATCTTTGGTTTATGATTAAAAAAAGATTAAACTAATTATTGGCAAATAAATCATAGCAAACTAATTTTAACGAAAAGCTCTTTCGGCCTAAACAGCGCTTTACTAGAGTAATAAAATAAAATGGCCGTGGCTGTCATTGGTGTTATTTTTCATTCATTAAAGATTCATTGGGTTATTTAAATTAAAAAAAAATTATACTATTTGAGTCCAAACGAAACATTTGAAAAATACATTTCTCCGATATCTGTAAATGAAAAAGTATGGTTACTTCTCCTTTCTATTTCCTACAGAAGAGACTTTCTGCTTATAAAATTTATCATCCAGATATTAAAACAAAATTTTTATGCACCGTATTATCAAATAAATTGTCATTCTTCGTTCCTGATAATTTCCTGCGCCCACGCAAATATCACCTGTGCTCCAGTTTCCTGCGACTATTTCGACTGCTTAATCACCTGATCGTGGTCACACCAGAGTGTGATTTGTTTATGATGAATGAAAGAAATGAAATATGTCGTTGTTGTATTTTATAGTTCTTGTGTATTTTGTTTTAATGTTTAATATTTGTTTTAATGTTTAACTTTCTTTCGTTTTATTTTTGTTAAACCATTTATAGCTTATCACTACGAATAGGTTGCCGGTAATCTATCGAAAAATATATAAATAAGTAAGTTAATAAATAACTAAATAAATTAGAAATCAACACGATAAATATGAGTAGAACTCCCAATACGGAGGTCTATATATACTTAGATACATATAACAAAATTTAATGTTCAAGAGTACATGGTTTCTCTATTAACTTATTTGCTAATATTGATATTATTGTTGGCTTTGTTAATAGCTAGTATTTTCTTCATATGAGTAAAAATATTGAGAAAACATCATTGACACTTGAGTTTTATTACTCATGACTTTTTAGTAGGTCTTTTAAATATTGTTTGTTTTGAAAAGAGTAACTATATGAGAAAATTAAGGCTTGCTTTATAAAGTGATTTTGGAAATAAATCTGGTACACAATGAGTCTAAGAGTGGAATTTTTAATGGTTCACTAAATTGTTTTCCGTGAAAAAAAAAAACAGATTTTCTCATCACAATTTCCTTCTTGCTAAATTTTGGAACTAACAAGAAAACTACACAAAACAAAAACGATCGATGATATTTTTGGAAAAGAATGCTTATGTATTATTTGTTACTAGTTAAAACTGGCAAATATTTTCAAGCCTCTAGAAAATCTAATTTATATTTATTTATTTACCAAGGCTCAGAGTTTTTATGCTAAAATAATGCAAACAATTTTATTTCCAAAAGTGGACTTTACACATTTTTATGTCTAAAATACAATATTTTTATAAGAAAGCTATATTCCATTTTACAAGTATTTTTAAATGATATTCGTGGACATAATATGTTATTCATGTACTTTATATTTAATAAATACATTTTTACCACAAAAGTCTCTTCAACTAAACGTAATAAATAAATTTAAACTGTCTTAGAAATTTAAACATTTTTTAAACTATCTATTTAATCTGGCGATTGTCAAGCAAATTTTATTTGAAAAAATGAAATACACAGTCTATTAAAACTTTTCCAATGCAATTTTGCATTTTGGTTTCAGTAATTATATGCGTGTATTATATCAAACCTAAGAGGATTATATAAAGTTATCAAAAATAACTTACATGTACCGGTAAAACTGAAAGGTGTTGCTTTAAAAATATTTTTTGCAAAGAAATACATAGAAAAGACGGTTTTTGTTGTACGGTTATATATTTTAAAAATAACCTTCCAATGCTTCAAAAAAATTAACTATAAATGTTTAGATGATTTCAACCTTACTGCTCCATTATACCAGTAACGAATATATAGGAAAGTTAAATATTTTTCCATCACCAAAGAGAAGTCAAACGAAATTTTCCACCGATCGCGCTGAATTGTCAATAAAGATAAAAGCTCTTTGTGCCGGGCCAGAGTGCACATTCATGCGACCTTTCATCCTTTTCTTTGAACTCGAATATTTGATTTTTGAAATTTGAGCAAAACTAATAAATTTATTTGTCGAGTACGAGTGTTTGTGTGACAAAGTAAACGCACCTAGTATTTGTTGTAACAACTTAAAGTTTTATATACGCAATATTTTTTTAGCGAAATTGACACAATGACCTATTAAGTTAGAATAGAAGAGAGTTATGCTAAGTGATTTCAGTATACACGTGGGTCATACTACGTGAATTCAGTATTATATCCAAACATAATGTGTATTATGCGCATTTAATTTTAAGTTATTAAATTTAAGCATACATCAATACACAGGTTTTGTATTAAAGTATCTGTAAACATTAATATTACTTTTCCCAGAAATGTATTGCCCAGTATATGTTTCAGATTTGAAGGACGGAGAATGCGAGAATGCAGACCTGAACCTAAAAAGAAACAGATTCAAAAAACGCATGATGACCTACACAGCGTCGAGAATACGAACCTATCGTGGAATATTATAAAAAGAGAAAGTGTTTTCCAAGGGTAGCTACGATTCTCAGGAGCGAGAGACAGAGGAAACTGTAAATAGGTTTCTATAAAACATAATACTTTCACAATTTTAGGTTTAATAATTTTAGAAATGGGGCATAAGGTATTTTACAGGTTTTAGTATATCTATGGATATACCATATTTAACACGATGAACACATATTTATTAACACTATCTTGGTGAAAAAATACTTTCAAAAATCACTCAAGTACGTAATTTGCACAGCTAAAATTTTTGCATAAACAGTTTCGCTGATAACTGAATTTGAATATTGAGGTTAACAAGTTTGTTATTTAATTCCAAGTTTCCAGTTAAAACAAATCATGCACTGAAATATTTCATTAAAATTCAAGGAATAATCCTGACTTACAGTTATTTTTTCTGAAAAAAGTTAATTAGTCTAGATGCAAGAGATGATGCTAAACCTTTTTCTTAATTGAGCTATACATCTGAACAATTAAAATAATTCTGTACATTTTGTGTTTGCCTAATAATCGTCTCAATTTAATTCAAACAAGTTTCCGTTAAAATTTTGTAATACAAATAATCATTCACAATAATATAGATCCACGTTATAAAAAGTACGTAGTATGGACCCATGAAATTTGTAAAATAAAATTTTGTTTGTCGGATAATTAACTTTCAGCCATTTAACAAGCCATAAACTGAATATTAAAAAATATTTCATAAAAACATCTTATTTTTATGGCGACCACAAAAACCATAATAAGTAACCTGCCTAAACTGAAATGCGAACACTTACTCCATATTAATTGTAATAAATTCAAAAGACACAAACGTGATAATTGATACTAGTGGCCGTCAATTGGTTGAAATTCAACCATAGTACATTACTTTTATAAGTTTGAACGTTATTGAAGTTTTTTGTCAAAGAGTATACGCTTATAATCATTACATTTTATTTTTTGTTTTTAATTTTGTTATACTATGTCACCTGAGGGTATACACAATTATGTCATTAGCGTGTGTTGTTTGCCTTAATTTTCTGCAATTCTTAGTAAATTAAAAATATGATAACAGTTCAAAAAACAATACAATTATAGCTTGTATTCATATTTATTACAATACATATATATATATGTATATATATATATATATATATATATATATATATATATATATATATATATATATATATTACACAAATGATGTATTGTTATATCTACTTTATTTAAATTCTTAATCATGACCTGGCTTTCGTTGTATGACTACATTTTCAGATAGGCTATTTGAAGTGATTAACTTCTAGAATCTTCCAAAAGCATTTAAATATTATACAAGACAAAGACAGAAATAGGGTTTGAGCGGGTTTTGCCAATTTTTGTATTAGTGAATTTATGGTGGGGTGGCAGTAGTGTTTTTATAATATTTTTGGAAGTTATACAATGTATAAGTATTTTATTGAGGGTAATAAAATAAATTGATTCTATTGTATGAGGTTATATGATGCGAAGAATTCATAATAAATTAAACGGAATTTATTTTTCGTAATAAATTTCGACAATAGCATGAGTATGGTTGGAACAATGTTATATTACTAATTGTACATATCTCCCATTTTTTTGTTTTCTCTCTTGAAGTATCTCCTTCGATGTTTCACTGGGCTGAAAAAAATCGAAGTGAACGGCAGTATTAATGTGGTCTAACCATAGTATTTCTAGAAGATACTGAGTATGGATGACAATATTGTATTTGGTTGTTACAAATATTTAAATAACTATCACCCTCATACCAACAGTGCTTCCTATGTATTATAAACTTTAACTATACTAAATCTCACCCTCTTCCGTACGAGCAATATACTTGAAAATGGTTACAAAGTTTCCTCTTAACGTATTGAACCTTTGTGTGCCTTTTTTTACTTATAATGTTTTTAGTAAATTTTCTGCCTTGAGGGTATCCATTGTTCTTGTCAATATTGTCCATCTATCGAAATACTAATTTATTACAGATATCGAAATAACATTTGAAAAGTAATTTATTTTATTAAAATTTATTAATAACATTTTAATTTTATGTAACAAACAGATTCATTTCCAAAAAATAATAATTTTTTACATTCGTGTGCAGGCGGAAATAGGCCCGTCAACTTTGAAGTGTGGTGGATATTTAATTTAAATTTCCTCTTCATTGCTTGTCAATCAACGAATTTAATTTTAAGGCAATGACAGGATATAATGTTAATATATTTTTAACCTTTTCCAGTAAATAATTAGTTTCTCGTCTCATGTCATCTTTTTTTTTGGTTGATCGATTTAAGGAACTCTACATTGAGATGAAAAATATTTGAGGCAATTTATTCTCACCGGAAATAAATTTTTCTTCGTTTAACTTTAAAAAAAAAGAACATTTTCAATAAAAAAAGGTTTAAGTCTGCTCTAAATTTTTTTTAAATAATGAAATAACACATTAATAACAAACTTTTTATTACATCTTTCTATAACTTTTCATGTTTTAATCTTAGAGCTGGGCTTAATTAGCTAATTTTAAAATATTTCATTTTATAATAGTAATGGTAATTTAATATAATAGTAATGGTATTTGTAAATAATTCAATAAATTAACTTTGAACTTTTCTTCTCTCGTTTTAAGAGATCCATTAATTTTCTTTAGTCTAACTTTAATGTATATGTCAGTTAAACATCTTTGAGACTGTTTTAGCTAATGTCTCCATAACTGTAAGGATATAAATCGAATCTATTCGAACGAAAGAGTATTTGTAATTTAACATTTCCCAAAAATTACTCTACATTTCACGGCTTTCTTCTGTTACTGGCAGCCTGAGTTATCTCAGAATGGTATTACGTTCCAATTTGGTCATTTCTTTCTGTTCGATTGTAATCCTTAAAATGTGAATATAAAGCATTTTGTGGGCTTACCGAATTTTCTTATATCTTAACTTGATATACTAAATTGTGCGCTCGTAAAAAATATAATTGAATTGTTTAATCAAGGCATTTACAGATAAAAAAAATGTATTCTTTCTGAGCTATACAGAATGGAAACTATCGAACACAGTAAACGACGAATGCAACTGAAGACATTTTGCAGATAAAAAAAATGTATTCTTTCTGAGCTATACAGAATGGAAACAACTGAATAAAGCAAACGCCGAATGCAACCGAAGAGGAAAAAGTGCGCATCATAATTCGTATAAAATAAATTCCCTATTTGTCTATATATATAAAAATTATTGCTCATTGCTGAAAAATTAGAGATGTATTTGGGTGCAGATAATATCACAAATTGAATATGGGATAAAACACTGAAAAAAGTTAGAAAAAAATTGCCTCCCCTTACATACATGTTCCTTATATTAAAACATTATTATATATGTTCCTTCTATTAAACGAATATTTTCTTATATCTCGACTAATATTTCCATATGAAACAAATGTTAATTTTCCATGCACGTAGATCTAGAGAAAATATAAGGTTGTGAACGACAGAAATTGAAAGGATTCCTTATGCCACATCGGTATATTAAAAAAAGAGATGCCATTATTTCTTCTCATGCACCGAAACAGAAATAGGTCTTTCGAATGTGTTAAGTAATTATATTATATTTAGCTTCACACTGCCTCCAAATGATTGAGTTATATTATAACTTCCTTCGCAGGAAATAACCAGAATAAACAAGTCGGAAATTCTTGACTATTCATATAGTGTCGTTTATTGTTAATATGATTGTCATAATTATATCTTTAATTGATAAAGCAAAAGTTGTTCAATGTGTTCATTGCCATTATTTGTTTTTGACTAATAAAATTTAACTTTACCAGAGGAGAAATTAAATTTTGGTTGAACTATATATCTTTAATTTTTTTTTTTTTTTTAATAGTAATATTTTCTTAAATTTATAAACTTGATATCTAAGAGAACTTTATAATATTAATACAATTTTAAATAATAAAAATATCAAGTAACTTAAATTATAAAATGGTAATATTTTCTATCTAATAATGCTTCACAGAACAAAACTTTATTTCATGACCTAAACAAATATAATGACCCAATGCGGAAACATCGTTATTGATTATTGTAAATTTAAGGTTATTAACAGTATCAGATAGGAAACTGTTTTTCATGGCAAAAGACACATGAAACAAAATTTTCCGTCAATCTTAACTAAATTGTTGATAAAAAAGCTAGCGCAGTGTATGACTGTACGTTTCTATATCTTTAACTTTGCTCTGAACTGAAATATTATCTTTTCAAACTTTAATTCACCTATTTTTATGTATAAAAATAAATATTTGACAATATATATTTCAAGGTTGAATAAATGTTTGTAGCAGTCATTAGCAAAGAGTAACCGTTCTTTGTCCAATAATATCATATTAGATCTTACGTAATAGTATCGATTCACCTCTGTTTCAAATTAAAAGCTGGTTTAGTAGACTTTGCATTATAAGTCATTTTTTCAAGCCAATAGTTAAATAATATTACACAACTTAAAAACGAACCCCAAATATAAAATAGGTCCTAAAATGTATATTTTTAAATAAAATATCTCTAGTGCAGAGTAGCATGCATATTCCAAAAATCATATCGATATTTTTATGCGGCAGTTATACATTTTAAACTATTAAAGTTATAGGTATGAAATCTAAATATATAAAAGGCAATGTCCCGATTGGCTAACATATCAACGTCCAACCCAAACCGCTAATAATAAAAATGTAATTTGGAGAGAATATTGATTTTATACTGAAGGCGTCATTTAAGAAGGAATTTCTCGAACGGGGTGAAAAGGGTTTTTAAAATTTTTGTAGGAAAAATATTATAATAGGAAATTTTTACAGAAACATGGTATTAATGATCTGCAATGTAAATAATGACACAAATATTTCAGCTTTTTCCGAGATTCAGCCTCTAAGAGTGTCAGAAAAGGTGGCTAAATTTAGAAGGAAAAAAAATAAGGTAATTTGCAATAGTTCCGTCGAGATGCCTCAATTTTGTGTGTGGCCAGATCGACTGAAAGTTCGACTTAAATTTGAAAAACGAATGGTCTACGGGAGTGAAGCAGCGAGCGAAAAGCTGGTAATTTTTCAAAAGCTAGTAATTCGTGTACAGAGAAATGAAATGTTTTACAGAGTACATAATATTTTGATAACTGATGTGATTATTACTTCAAGATATAGTTAAAATTGTATCGTTCCACACAAAATAATGTTAAGCATCTTTTCTTAAGAGATAAAATAAAAGTATATAAGTGACAGACATATCTTTCCCGCAATATAGATTATTGCTCAGTCTTTTTATATCGTTTTACAGAAGGTTATTCGACTTAGAGCTAACTTAAGATACCTGTTTGTACATCCACAAAACTCACGTGTTAGTGTTTATGATCTTTTTACAAATTCATCTGAGGTATGTGTTATTACAAAACTAAAATTTAATTCGCCAATCGCTTTTAGACAATTTAACGAAAAAGTCTAATTGCGATGTTTATTTCTTTTGAGTTATGGACCACAAAAATTGTAATAGGGGATTCAAACCTTAACTTTAATAAAGATCGTTACACTAACAGAGAGGTTTGATATTCAAATTAAATTTCCCCTTCAATACTTGCCATTCGAACGAGCTTTCGTTTAAGGCATCAGAGTAAGCTCCCAAAGTTTATTTTTAAATAATTCGGATTTGCTGTAATTCTGTGTATTTTTTTATTTAAATAACAATTTTATCTATTTAACAAATATAAGTAACGGATGTCAGTTGTTATTACAGTTTATAATACTAAAGTAAGTCGTTAACTCACAACTTTAATATTTTTGTTATAATTACGAATCGAAAAAACTTAGTAATTACGAGTAAATTATAATGATATAATAATTTAACAAGTAAATGAAAACCCTTATTAATTAAATTTTAGGAATTGTCTTCTTGTACTCCGAAATATCCCTGAAAGGCGACAAAGTCAAGAGCAGAACATTCTGTCTTTATCGCGTTCCAAAGTCTCCTCCTTTCTTTACTCGTAACAACACATTTATTTAAAGGGTCTAACATTTCATTTGTCCCATAATCAGCAGTTTTTTTCTCTTTTCTTCCGACTGTGTTAGATTAATTCTTTCGAGTATAATCCTAACAGTTAATGGTCATCTGCAGACTGTTCCGCGTTAATACTACTCGCTGTGTTAAAATTACCCATGATATTTTTAAAATAATTGTTAATTACGATAGATACAATCTTCGCTATTTTCTACCAAAACAGATTCTTTCCTTTTTGTTATTTATATTTTTTTCTATCTCCTCGTAGCAAGTATTTCTTTAATATAATTTATTTTATTTCCCAAGTCTTGGAAGTGGCTCCAAATTTTAAGATTTGCATTTCTCATATAGACTTGGGATTTCTGCAATTGCCGAGATAATAAAAGAAATTTGTTATTTTACGTGGATTGTCCCAAAATATACATGTTTACCATAACCAAGAATAGAAACAATGTTTAAAAATTGAATTCAATTAGACACAAAATTAAATGAAATTAGTATTTATTGTAAAATAATCTAGTATTTATTGTAAAGAATATAATATTTAGCAAGTTGTTACAAGTTTATTATTTTTTCAATAAAATGAGTTAATTCTTCAATGTAAGATTGGTGAAATTACCGATCGGTCTACTGATATTCGATTGATTAATTTAAATTGATATCTTTCGCTTTACCCAATGGCTCTATTCATTTGATACTCACACGTTATATGTATAAGTATGTCTATATAAATTGTAACATTCATATTAAAATACTCAATAAATATACCCATCAATATATCGAATGTTCAAATACAAATTTCTTCGTGTATGGGTATATCATAAACAATTTTACAAGCAAACATTTGTACAACAAATGTACAACAAGCCTAATATATAAAGTGTACACAAAAATATTTAGAGCGTTTTTATCGCAATAAGGTTTAATGAGGTTTACAGAGCGTGAACAACCCGCCTTCATAACTTGATTGTTTACATTTATTATTTTAATATATTGCTCGTACTTTCTGAATATATTTTGTTGTAATTTGTTGTTACGTCTTTGATACATAGAAATTTCATATACAGAAAGCCTTGATTAAATATTGAACATATTAATGTATTGCGGTAAATATTTTTAACGATATAAAGAACAAGATTTTTTTTTATTAAATTGGAAACCAAATTAAATTTTAATTTATTATAAATATTTTCTTATTTATTAAATATCAAACGTCTGAAGGAGAAGAAGATGGCATACATTATAGGATTACTTACACGTTGGCATGTCAGTCTATTAGAGCCATTTCATTTAAAATGATTAAATTTAGGGATAGTTACGAAACTGATTGACTACTATATTTTGCAATGTGACAAAGAAATAGACTCTGCAAAAGCTAAATGTGATTTTTCAGTATTCAGAGATGTTTAACATACACGTAAAATTTAATCGAGACATCTCTTAACAGTTAACGTGCGTTTCGAATAAGGAAAAACGTTTTTCTCTGTCGTAAAAAAAACTATATAAATATGACAAGTACATAGTAACGCTAATAGCATGCATCAGAATTTAATTAAACTTTGTACTGTTATTTCCAATAAAATGAAACTTAAAGTTTTATTAGAAATACAAATAATATTCATAAAGCCAGACGTATGATTATAGGAAGGTGGAACTATTTTATTATCCCAGCAACTTGTAACAATTTTTTCGTGTTATTTTTATCCAAGGCCAATAGATGTTTTCGTGGTCGTTTTGATGGGAAAATAAAATCGGGTGTCATACTGCCTTTTTGACCCAATGTGATGCAATTTTTCCTTAAAAAGTTACATTTATACAAAAACTAATTATATTTATGTTTGCACTTCTATAATCTTTCACTCGATACCTCACTCATGACCACGAAATACTTTTTTTAATATTTCCGTCCACCACACCAAAATAGACTCTATAGTATAGTTTGAAATTTTCACACCTCAATTCTACATTTACACTTCTGAATTTTCAATTTCTCACAACTTACTATTGTCATGCAAGGATTTCAACTTTATCTGTTAAACGATTTGTGAGAACAAATAAAATGAAAAACGGATGGAAGTTTAGCAATGGAGGTGATCGGGACAGATATTCAATGTTTATAATGTTCGTGGCTATAATTCTGACTGTTTATCACTGATTCTATGGATAAATTTTTTGTTTTGTTAATCTGTTAAGTAATTTTTTAATCTGATAACTATTTCATTTACACGCTAATTTGAATTCATTAGATTAATTTATTCAAAATTGACTACAGGTATAATTTGTAAATTTTATGTATCACAAGGCCGTCACACGTAAACAGACGGATACACAAAAAGAAAAAAAATATGACAAAGATTGCTCTCAGCTATTATCAAAACCTAAAAACTATTTCTGTTTTGCGTATACTAGATCAATATATAGATCAATAAATGATAGTAGATAGACATATTGCAACCATTTTTTATTGCGATTTTTATTGTTGCTGTTTAAATTTACCTGTCAGTTTTAAAGATCCCAAGGAACAACATAAAGGCTTCATGTTTAAAATGGGTATTAAACTATTTAACCAACACTTAATTCAGGAATCTCTTATTGAGAAATATATGTTTTATTTGTAGGATACTCTAATCTAATAGGAAAAAGGTAACGATTGTATCCTCATCACGTCCCTTTGTTCAGTTTACAACTGACTGTCATAAGCCTTTAAGAGGAAAGGTGACCTCATAAAAATAAATAAAATATTTTTATTTTTTTTGTAGTACTTTCTCATGCGTTGAACTTGGTTATGATTGTTTCTCTCCCAGACCTCATTGCATGGAATGACATTGGAGAGTTCAATTATAATATAATCGAAAATAGCTAGTAATATCTTATGACAAAGTATCTGCTTTGCAAAATATGATTACTCAATTTTATCGCGAGTATTGGATAATCAGGGTAACGAAATTTAATAAGCACTTCAACACAAAATTATTATAAAAATAATTTTACCAAAATAAATACATAATAGACAATCTAAGCAAACTTATTTTATATATTCGTGGTTTATTAAAATATGAATTTTTCTTTTATTAAAAATTCTTTACATCTCGATATATACCCAACTCAATGGGTACCCTAAATGTATATCGCACTCGATGGAAAATGAGGCGAGATCTCCGATACCGAAATACGAAAG
This sequence comes from Druceiella hillmani, assembly GCA_039881145.1. Classification (NCBI taxonomy): domain Eukaryota; kingdom Metazoa; phylum Arthropoda; class Insecta; order Lepidoptera; family Hepialidae; genus Druceiella; species Druceiella hillmani. The sequence goes on from JAYKKI010000034.1 coordinate 9,984,726, forward strand.
TAAGTAAACTGTCACAAACTATAGCCCCATTACTGGTCGCTTTCATCTGTTGACAAGTTCTTCAACTTTAGACTAAATCAAAAAATCAATTACTGGTAAGAAAATTAGATAGCTAAAATGCAACATGGTATCCGCGTTAGACTTTTTGCAACTAATTGCCTGTTGAATCAGGCATATCGATTTCAGGCAAACACTAAAATTTTACACATAGCTGTGACCACGTTCATTACTTCATATTAATTATTGTAAGTATACTTGCAGCAGATTTATTGCTGTAGAACTTAAATAACACTCTTTTCTATAATTAACTTAGTAGCGAAATATTAAGTGTGCAACTTTGAAATCTGCTAATAATGTGGCAGGGAAATCTACAGTAACGAGTAGCCACTAGTTGGTTATTAATTGCAAAATAACTTGATTCATTGCATTACGAATTTCCATTTTATTCATATGATTCTTTATATATACCGCTTATATATAGTCATATATAACTATGCTTCTACTTTTACAATAATTTCCAGGTTAAGTTTAAACAGAGGTATAAAATTTAAACAGACAGGTAAGTAAGTGAAAAAAAATTTATTATTCTCCTCTGAGAGAAATTCAACTATTTAGTAGAGAATAATTAGAGAAATGGAAATATAGTTTCCTGAAAAACATTCCTCATAAACAGCTGACATTTAATTTCCTATTAATAGATTAAAATCATTGATAAGAATTTATATATATACGCATGCTGCAATAAGTACCTAACTTTTAATTTATTGTAGCAACCAAAGTCAGTACAACTAATGAAATAAAACCTACCAATATTCGAGATAATCTGTATTTATGAAAATTATTTTCCTTCATCACAGTTATATACGATCGGACCTCCTCCATTAAACCATAATTAAATTATGTGAAGCAGAGCAAGCGTAAAATGACAAAGGTTAACCGTCGGTTACGGTTTCAATTCAAAAATACATGCTCTTATTAGGAGTATACGTGTTTATTTAACCGTTCATAAAATAACTTTATTTTAATGTCTCTTAACCCTTCATATTAAAATCCGACATTTCTGTAATCTACTTTGCGGTACGAGGACCTCGTTTTGTAATTTAATTACGCCTAATGTATTTCAGTTTTGCAATTTGTGTGAAATAATTTCAGTACTTATTAATTTTAACAATTATAATACATTTTTACATTGTGTAATTGTTATATGGTGGTTTGGTTATAGATATTTCCACTTTGCTGAACTTCTTGACCCAAATGTTGAAAAAATTATCAACACATAAAACAATCTAATATCGTAGAAGTACGTACGTAAAAATCTCTGAGGAAAGGTTATCTATTCATGTTTGTACACGTTAAAATTTTTCAATTTATAATGAAATACAATAAAGATAGGATGAATGAATAAATAAAAAAACATTGCTTCTTTTTTGGCCAAAATTTTATCGTATGCACTATGTAATTATCTTGTCGTAAATTGTGTAAACAATTTCATGAAATTAAATAACAGATAATAAGTTATGTAAACTTGCATTATATTTGTCTATATATATATATATATATATATATATATATATATATATATATATATATATATATATATATATAATATATATATAATATATATATAATATATATAATACATATAAATGTTTATAACTTATTATCCATAATTTAATTTTATATAGCTTCAATTTAATAACAATTATTTTGGAATTCATTTCCGGTTTAACAATATTTGCATAGTGTATGGTAAGGACTTTTAGAGTCTAGGTAATGAACCATTCGCTTACATATTACTATATGTAAATAACCTAGTTCATAACCACATATCATTTTTAAATTGTTTATGCCCTTAGTTTTGTTTATTTTAATATAAACAGCGTATTCTATTTGTTATGATAGCATATGGCTTATATAATATTTGCTTTTCTCTGGTAATTTCCTTTTTGTGTTCTGTTTCATATTGATGACAGTATAATCCAGTGATAATCCAGTTTGGCAATGTTTGTAGAAAGAATATTGTATAGAAATTTATAGATATGTAAATATAGAGTTTCAGTCTCTCGATCAGTGGAAATGTTTTTAAAACAAAAGGGTACGAGGTAGAGGTACTGATTTCGTTTCCTGTGTTTTTAAAATCGTTCATTTCAGTTAAATATGGCATAACTTTACACTTTTTAGTGTACATCTTTTTCAGGGTCTGTTTGAAGTCGGTTTAATTTGTTATATTAAAAGTTTCATTTTTCACTTTCAGTACTTACGATATACTAACCTACCATAAATTTTGTGAACTCACGAAGTGTTCAATAATACCTCAATCATTGAAATCGAAACACACATTTACGGTGTTGAATGAACATGAACATATTCAAGCATACCCATATCTATGTATTTAAAAAAGAAGCTCCAAGCTATGACCCTTATTACAATACCTTCTAAACTAAATGTTAAAAAAAAAGTAAAACCTATAAACTTCAAAATTTAGAACTTAGATTTCTAATACTACGTAGACATGGGCTACGGAAATATTTATTGAAATTCAACCTGTAAGCGTAAGGTATAAGATAGGTAAGTAAGATATAAGATATAAAACTTTATAACAGAGGTCTGATTTCAGAGATCCACTCTGTAAATTCGTATTTATAGGTATTTTCTAATACAACCAGCGAAGGGATTTAGAAGATTTATCCAGTAATATTCAAAGGATTTTGAAAAAGTTAGTATTTTTACATATAAATAATTATTTAAATTGAAATACTTTGAATATGCCTTTGATTTTTCCTTTCTCTATAAAAAAATGTCCAAAGCATATAACTAAGTTTATTTGACTATTTTTTAGTACAGATATTGATATATTTGCGAGTTAATGTGTTTTATTACTATGCAAATATTCAAGTTATTCAAGTTGTTCATGTAAACATGCATAAAATTGTTAACAAATGTGAAAAGAGAAAAACTGATACGAAATTTTTTATTAAATTCTTATATCTAGAATTTTATTAGTCTTTTTTCAATTTGTAGTTTTACAAATAAAGACACATTGTGACATGGTCACATTGCATATCAATATTAAACGTAATGTTTTGCAAATGTGACTGAATATTTACAAATAGGGAATGAGTTACAACTTTGTCTTAAAAATCCTGTACAGTAACGGTGCTCTCGATGGCATGATAATAAACATTTTTTCCACATATTCTAAATAGAAGTTAGTTAACCTTACTTAATAAAATAGAAGTTAATAACCTGAAAAATTACTGATAACAAACATATTTGTAAATCTTATATCAACATATTAAGAGCATTTTTTACGCAAAAATGTGAAATTTCAGTTTTGTCACTTTCGGCTATCGTATACAGCTTTAGCCATCTTGAACTTACGTGCCTGAAATTTTTAAAATTAAATAGTCCGCACGGGGATGTAAATAACTCTTATTATGTGGCAAATTATATTTTTCCTTTCCATATTTGTCCCATCGAGTGCGAAATTAGTAGAGAGATGTTGAAATAGTTTTAAAAGTGAATAAACTTTCATTTCCAATTTCAAAATCTCATTGGGAAATATTAAGCGAAATTTGGCAGAAACCACATTTAATTTTGAAATAGTATTTTTATAAAGGTAATTACTTAACTCTATTTTATGCGTGTTTCGACAAGCACTTTTTCAATTTAATTCTGTGTTTGTTTCCCAAACGATTTTGGTTTCGACATCTTTCAATAGTCTTCACGTGCAATATTATGTGATTAAAATTATTTATTTCGAAATCAGTTCTGTTTAAATATTAACACACGCGTCTTTATATAAATTTTAATTGGACGGGAACTCAAGAATTTAGTCCAGGATATTAAAATTAATAACAAAAATTCGGATATAATTCGGTTGTTGGGGTGATTGTAAAAAAATTGTAAATAAAGTGATTATATTTAAATAAATTTTAATCCTTAGACGTTAATGAATTCCACATACGTTTACAAATTGTTTTAATGTCCTCTTATAATGGAGACTAACCAAAAAATAGGTCATAATAATAGTAAACGTGACATGGTAACATATTCCTTATACAGATATTCACTATTAATATTAAGGCGGAATTCGATAAACCCGTCATCTGGGTACTTCAAATAATTTTTTTTTATATAAATGGAATTAATAAAATGTTTACTAAATTATATGCATACTACACATGTTGTTTAGTGTGTAAGCCTGTTTTTATTTTTATTTTTAGTTCCTAGCGCTTTAGTAAAATATTAACAAACATCATAAATTTGTTCCTCTTATAATAACATCATTCCTTTTTGTTCTTTGCAATGGCTTGACATCAGGATGGGCCCCTGCCGTCCACAGTATCAACTCCTAAGCTTTCCTGTTCTTGACCAGAAACATCCAGTTCGTTACACTTAGTATTTTAAAGCCGTTCCAGGCAGTCGAGCCACTATCAATACAATAACTTTACCAGATTTACTTGTCGCCATTTAATTGGCAGTAACAATATGCCTTTCTCGTAAAATTCCGGTGACTTTGATTCAGAAAACTGTGAGGTCCTTTTTTAAGATTTTCTTTAATGTCTTCTAAATTTTCTATTACTTTGAATACTGTGTAAATGGTAATCAGAGGGCGTAATATCCGGCGAATATAGCGGATGAGTGAGTGTAACCCATTTAAGCTCCTCTAGTTTGTCACAAGTACATTTTGCAACATGTGGTTTAGCATTATCATGTAGAAAATAAACTCGATCTTGTACCCTACACAATTTGTTAGCTATACAGTCCAATTATTGACAGTAAATATCTTCATTAATTGTAGATCACTCTGGATCACTGAGATATCCGCACACCGTATTTTGAAACTTTCCCCAATTCGTGCAAATATGTTTTTAAGGTGCCCCGACTGCAGTGTCATTTGCTAATTGACGAGTCGTTAGTCCAGGATCCTCCCTAATTAAGCAACATAATAATTGAACGTCCAATTCAATAGGACGACTGCTATAGGATTCATCCTCAAAGTCGTAGTCCTCATTTCTGACCTTTCCGAACCAAATTTTTGCAGTCACGTTATATACCTTGGCAACCTTTCTATCGTGACCCAGACAAAATTCGTAAGTTAATAGAATCCGTATTTGATATCGATTTAAATCCATTCTTAATTTTTATGTAATTCACTTAAAGCTTCGGCGCTGAGTGTTGTCAACTGATTGCACTTCGGCCTATTTCTATTATTGCACTTCGGCCTACCCTATAGTAGAACATTCTAAAAATTTCGGGAATCCTTCTAGAAAAGTTCAAAAATTGTGGCTAAAAACTTACTAGCCAATCTAATATAATAAATGCAACAGAAAGAAAGAAAGTTATTTTTCAAATGTTTGGGCAGACAATAGCTTAGGCACATAACATTTTGCGATATGTATTTGATAAAAACTTACTTTGTTTTCTAAATTTGTTGGATATTTCAATATATTATCAATAATTTTAATTTGATTACTTTGGTAGGTTTAATATTAGGATATAGGAATTTGGAATAGCTGTATAAAGATAACCCACCGCCGGAAATTATCCAAAAAATCTTAAGAAATAGTTTCATCTTGCCCGTGCGTCAACGTTGAACATTTGAAATTTTCATTGTGTTCTATTTTTTGCACTCTCTTTATTTTATGTATTAAAATATCGCATTTATTTATTAAAATAAAACATAATTTTTAGACAAATATATGTTGTTTAGGTATTTCAACATAATTGTTACGATAAAAAAGATTCAAATAATCTTAAAATCTTCTTTGCTTCCATATTTTGATATTAACTTTGAGGATGAATTTTGTTTTCAATTTAACCTTTCCTTGATTCTTTTCACAAAGGTGTAAAGACAATTTCGTGACTGTCGTTACCCCCCACTCTATGGCTTATGTATGAAAGGGCAGTCACTGAAAGAGGTTCATCATTACTTTCTGACTTCACTAACGCTTGGAGATTTTTATTTCAAACCTTCCTTGATATAGTGGTAGAGAATACTTTTGTTGTTTCAGTCAATCAAATGTATGTATGCAATTTATGGTCAAGAATTTATTTGTGCTTCATAAGGATATGAAAAGAAGTCAAATTTATTATATTGAAGACGGTCTTTCATATACGGGAGATCCCACTTTATAAATGATCACGAAAATGCAGCACGTGCTGCCAATAATTTAGCTAAGTTGTTATTCTACAGAATTTTCAACCATTCAATTTAATTTCATCATTATTTAGGAAGTCAATTAAATGTCGATTAGGAGTAAATATTAAGTACGAGAACTTAATTTTTACTACTAGGGATAAAAGATGGTGTTCATGGAATTCTCAGTGTACAAATTGAGTATAATCACGAGTACATTACGTATACAGCTCAGATTAAAATACGGTTTAAAGGTTCCAATTATATAAAATTTCATTAAAACTTATTAACTCATCCGTCTTTTTGGGTAGTTTTACATGGCTCATTTATTTTGGTGGATTTTACACCTTTTTTTAGATATTTTTAAGATTTACATAAAATAGAACCTATTTTCCTATTGAGAAGACACAGAAAGAGCAAATCGTTACATTTACATTGATTTTTTTTATTCCGTTTAATATTTCGTTTCAGTACGTGTGGTGTAACAATTAGAAAGTTTGTTTAAGGCTTTCTGCAACGTTATGAATTTCTTTTTCCATCTCAATAAATTGCAAGGTGTGTACTAAATAGCATCTAGCGAAAAAATAAATTTGCCATTGAACTTGCGCATAAACTTGGGGCTTTTAATATTTCGTTCCAGTTGATCTATCGTAAAATATGAATACAAGGCGAAATATGTCATATAAAGTTAGTGTACTTAAAAAAATATCGGCAAACTTAAGCAGTATCGTCTAGCGTCTAATTGCAATAAAAATGATTGGTTAAATATAACAATATAAAAAAAAATCACAATTGTGTACCTTTAGTGCAAGATTCTGATATTTTTTATTACAGTTGCAGTCTTTCAAAATTGCAGTCGAGTCAAATACCAATTCATACGATGACTGAACAATCGATATTATTTTTCAATTGTTTTCAGTCTACCAAACGAAGCCGACCCGCCCGCCTCTCGTTCGGTTGAGGCGCAAATATTGAACCCGTCCAATCAAAATCATCGAGAGCTTTGCGATATTGAAGCAATCGAAATAATTGAAGAGAAGCATTTTAGTATTGTGCATTACTAGCTGTTAAGTAAAAATAAAATAAAAATATTTTGCCGTTGAAAACTGTTACGATGCACGCTGCGAAATTCTAGTCCGTTGATGGTTTCAAATGAATTATAATAAAAGCTTCTTCCTGAAATTATTGATATTATTAGATGTTGCCATTGTGTTTCGTCATATAATAGTTGCCGTAACTTAAACTTAAAAATTCGTTAATAACAAATGTTTAAGTTAAATTTAAATTGTTTAAATTAAGTTAATTTTTAAATTAAATGCAAGTAATTGCCGGAATCACGATATATGCAAATCTTTTTTACTTACTTTATTTTATTTTTTGCTCCAGTCATCAGTTGTACTGTTAAATATAACATATTTTCTTAATTTTATTTGTTTCCAAGTTACATGGTTTATAACAGCTTTTAAGGTAATATTTAGTATTTTAATTTGTGATTAAACTTTTTTATAACATCAATATCAGAAAATTTTGTACAAAATGTGATTCCAAGTGATATAAATATTTTAACAGATTTTATATTGGTCAGTATTTAAAGTTGGAATATGCCAATATTGACTACTAATATGCCAATATTGATTTTGAATTAACTTACAAATTTGCTCACCAAAAGTATTCTTAAAAAGAAACTATAAATTAGTTTCTTTTTGTAGTTTCTTGTTGTTAAATAAATTATAAGACCGTATTATCGGAGGGAAAATAATTCAAAACTAAAACCTGTTTGCCGTAATTAAAACTCATTAATGTAATTTTTTGGCAAAGAAAAATGCGCCCAGTTTTTATAATTTTATCAACATTTATTTAGACAAAACGATTGACAACTCGACTGACCGAAGGACAACAGCAGAATGTTATATATTGTCACACTGGTAGTCAACATATTAAATAATTATTAAAAATATACGGTCTTTTATTAACAATCCAAGAAAATATAGACAGAAAGCCTTCAGAGAATTACGCAAAAGTAAGAGAGGAAATCGGCTCAAAATTAAAACAATTTAATAAGTAGTGGAAATGGGAGCTTTTAGGGGAGGCTTTTCCCACAGTAGTCAGTCCTCAAAATAAAACTATTCTAAATTATATCACAAAAAAGGTTTAATAAAGTTATCAACATTACATTATGTATTCCTACATATATCTGTCATACCTGCATATAAAAGGATAGCACATACAATTTTTAGAATTGGAAGCAACTAAAACCTTTGTAATTAATTTGCTATTTTTCAAATTAATCTTCGCAGCACTTTACGCATTGTTCCTTTCAAAGTTCGCAATCGGTTCACTCTTCCTTGGACATATCTTTCTTTAGCCTTTTCGAAGGCCGTCACCGCATCTTCGGCATTCGAGATTTATATACCTTGCAATTTATTTTGGAAATAAATGGAAAGGAGATTTCACTATAAGGGCGTTGCTGCTGAATATTTTCTAGAACCACATGCAAACAACTGCTCGTAAATATCCCTTCATTAAAACTGTTCTTTTATTTAATGAAAAAATATACGAAGGCCGTTGCTACTGAAATAATTAATTTTCATTTATTTTACAGAAAAAAATTTAATTGTTTCACATTTTTGTAAAAAACAGTCAATATTGACCATTATATAAAAATTGGGTCAAAAAATAAACCCGGCAAATTTATATATTTTTTCTCTACACTAAAAAATTATTTCTGCCAGCAAAAAGTTTACTGTAATTTAGTTTGAATTTTAATGTTACTTTTAACGAAAAAAGAATATAAATTCAGTATCATGGGATATAATATACTAAAGTAAATAAGGTATAATTTTAAAATTGTCCATTTTGCAGAAATTATTTGTAACCAATATTATTAAAACAAAAACAGAGAATTTCAATGACTTATTTGTGCAAATATATTTCATCATACACCTCAGGAGTCGGCCATGAAATAAGAAAGATCTTTCAAGAATTTAAATGTAAAATTTATAATAGGTTAAAGAAAATTTAAGGTGCAAAGAGTATATATAAACAATTTATTATTTGTATATTATCATAATATCGGTATATTATGATTTACAAGAGTTAAATGGAGATGTATAAATTTCCTCGTTTTGACAAAAAGTTTCTAGGCAACTTTCCAGAAAAGAGAACTGAAATGAATACATGTGAAAAAAAATTCCTTTAATTTGAATTACATTTACGCAACTCACTTTTGTAAACGGAAAAATTATTTCGACATTATAAACAACAATTAAATTTAATTTTTGAATGTTTCGAATGTATGGAAGTTAAATGGGAAAAATGACATTATATTATAGAAGTGATCATTTAAGCAGATTAGTGATATAATTATTGAAGTGAAAATCTTTCCGAAGCGTTGCTGATAAACTTATATAAAATATCGAACATGTAATAAAAGAAAAAAACAAACTAAATATCTCTGATTTATGGTTAAAAGAAAAGATTAGTAGTTTAATCTTGACTTCACGGGCAAATAAATCACAGCGAGTTAATGATATTTTAACGAAAAGATGTTTCGACGTTACCTTCGCTTTACTGGAGTAATATAAAAAAATGGACGTAGTTGTACTGAATGTTATTTTTTGCTCAACCAAACTTCATTCAGCAGGGAAATATTTGAGACATGATGTACGTGAATTGTATTATTTATATGAGAAAAGTGTTAATGGAGCCCACACGAAGTTAATGATACAGTTTAATGATTGAACGTGTGGAAAATGCGTCCCTCCTATATAGGTTTATGAAACAGTGGTTACTTCCCCTTTCTATTACTTCCTTTTGGGTATGCTAGGTTTCCATTTCTTGCAGCTCACGTTAGGCTTACGGAATTTATCTTCCAGCTATTAAAAAGTAAATTTTCTGCGCTCACGCAATTATCACCTGTTTGTTATAACACCCTCTCGAATGGAATTATATCGTAACTCTCCAATTTCTCAAAACAACTGCTCAACAAACGATCGCGGTTGGACCAGAGTGTGATTATGATGAGTGAACTTAAATCTCTCGAAATGTGCTGCCGTTATCTTTCGTAATTTTTTTGTATTTGGTATTCACGTTTAATATTTACCTTTTTTTTGTTTTCATTTGTTAAACCAGCAATTATTTATCATTACAAATAGGTTATTTGTAATCTATCAATAAATATAAGTAAGTAAATTAGTAAATAAACAAATAAATTAGAAAATAAACATGATAAATATGAGTAGAATGCCCACTACGGGGCTGTATGCACTTAGATACTTACAAAAATTTTAATATTTAGGAATGCATAGTTTTTCTATTAAACTGTTTGGTAATATTACTTTTCACTATGTAGGTAGTTAGTATTTTCTTCCAACGAATGAAAATATCGTGAATGTTTCAATAACATTTGAGTTTTATGACTCATAACATATAAGTAGGTCTTTTAAGTATTCGTTGTTTAAATATATTATATGTTAAATATTGGAACTGAAGTAAAGGTTCCTTCGAAAAGTAATTTATAAAATAGTTCGGGTAAAAATGGATCTAAAAATGGCATCTTTGTTTGTCACCAAATTCTTGTTTTCTAGTAAAATAAAAAAAATCTATTTTATTATGAGAAATTCCTCCCAGCTAAATTTTGCGAGTAATAAAAAATACATGAAAGAAATTATGCATAAAATTTTTGCGAAAAAAACAGTTCAACCAATTATTTTGTCACTAATTAAACCAGTAGACACTTTCAAGCGTCTTAAAAACTACGTTTAATATTATTTAAAAACTATGTTACTTACTTTGAATGAGAATAATTTTATTTTTGAAATGCAATTTATATGTTTTAATGTCGAAAACCCAGTACTTATTGACAAACGTTGTAAATTATTTGGACCAGTATTCGTTTCTGTGATTTCCACCTACTAAATATGTTTTTATGTACTTAATATTTAATGAATTCATTTTAAACTTACTGCAGAATCTCTTCAGCAAATAGTAATAAATAAATTTATACTGTCTTAAATATTGAATATTTTAACTTTTTTTTATAATTTTGAACGTTCTGTTTCTTTTCAATATATCTGCTTCATTTGAAAGCTAATTTTCATGTCAAAATTGAATACAGACTCAATTAAAATTTTAATTATCAATGTAAATCTTTCATAATTCCTTTTTCTGCTCCTATTTTAGATTTTGGAAAATTATTGCATTTAATTTTTGCTTTGTCTAATCTTAATTTATAACATTTAATTTCTTTGATTGATGTGACATTAGTAAAGGTGGTATAAAGTTTCAAATTTATGAAAATTACTTCTATGTAGAAATAGTATTGAAAATTTTTATTTTAAAAAGGTTTTTTTTGCTAAGACAAACATAGTTAAAAGAAGTTAGATTATTAATTGCTCAAAAATCTGTTTTTTTTCATAAAGTCGTTTATTTAAAAAATTAACTTAGAATATTTCAATGAAGAAAGTATAAATGTTTCTATGATTTCAACTTTACTGTTCAATTATTACACGAGAAATTTAAGTCACCAGTACTGAAAATATAGGAAAATGAAATATTTTTCCATTACTAAAGAGACGTCAAACGAAATTTTGCACCGATCGCACCAAATTGTCAATAAAAATAAAGGTTCTTTGTGCCGTGCGGGAGTGAATATTCATGCGACCTTTCACCCATTTCTTTGAACTCGAATATTTGATGTTTTGAAATTTGAGCAAGACTAATCATTTTATTTGTTGGTTTTGAGTATTTGTGTGACGAAGTAAACACTTGCCATCGAATATTTGTGTTATTGAGTTATAATGAATTATATGTGCAATGATTTTTTTACTCAAATTAAAACAATAATCTGTTAAGTACGAATAGAAGAGTAGCATTATCTGATTTTAGTACATATTTAAATTTTGTGTTAAACTATTTATAAGCATTCATATTAATTTTCGCAGAAATATATTGTCCAGTATATACTCTAGAGTTGAAGGGCGGAGAATGTGGGAATGCTGACCTAAACGTATGTGGGGTTAGATAAAAAAAGGCTTGGTACTCTATTAGGTGACGTCCAACACAGAGCTGAGAATAGGAAGCTATGCCGGAATATGATCAAAGAGAAGGTGTTATTCAAAGATAGCCACGATCGTGAGCAGCGAGGAAGCGATCCAAGAAAAATATATTCTTCATAAGCTTCAATGTATTAAATAATTGTATATTTGTCGAAAATTCTAAGTGCTTAAACAATATGTAAGGTTTATTATAAACTGTCAATAACCTTCTGGGAAACATATTTTGTAATATTAGGTTTAGTAGTTTCAGAAATGGGGCAGTAGATATTTTACAAATTTTGATATGTCTCCGAAGACACATTACTTAATATGATGAACACATATTTTTAAAAATTGTTACTGTAAAAAAATGTCTTCTAACGTCATGTAAATACGTAATTTGCTCAAATAAAATTTTCACAATAATTGTTTTGCTTGTTAACTAGGTTTGAGCAATGAAGTTAAAATGCTTGTTATTTAAAATTTCTAGGCAAAACAAATCTTACAGGAAAATGAGAGACCGTTCGATGGCCACCTAAGTAATCTCACAATTTCTACCAAATATGTGACGGATAAAAAGACAATGAATTGTTTGAACCAATATATTCCTGTATTTACGCTGAAATAAAAAAAACCCATGAGGCTCTATAATATATATTTGGTTCTATATTCAAAGTTTTAGTCAGTTTACCGTGAACTACTAAACACTGTTCAAACAGTTTACTGATATATAATGAACAACAATGTAATCAACCTAATATTTGATTAATTTAAAATATCATATAAGTCAATTGTAAAATTTCGTCTTTCCGTCCTGAATTGAAATATGGTCTGATGCCATTTCACATTTTGAAAGCAAGGTTGGTGCAGTTTTCCCAGGTTCCATATAAAAATACATTAAATTTTTATTATTACTTCCACATATATAAAACACAGGAGAAATATGTGAGTTACATAAGGGTACGGTGGCATCCCGAAAGACTATGCCTCACATTAAATCATCTTCATCTTTCTTTTACAATCCTGTTAATTGGATTGGAATGAAAGACGAAAACGAAAAAATATGATTTGCCTTGGTCATATTTAATTGGTAATCAGGATAACCTTGATCCATCGAAATAAAACAGAAGGATTAGTCAAATGAGAGTCAGGAACATAGTGGGAGCAATCGTGTACCAGTGGACATTGACAATATATTCTGCCAATATGGAGTAAATTCAACTTGAAACAGAAGAATTCTGAAGTGGAAACTTCGTGATAATACCCACAATAGGTGTTTATTTAATCAGACATGATAAATCATGACATAAAGCATTCTGTAATAAATCAGTTAATAATTATTGAAGAAAATATAAGAGCAAATAGTAGAAAGTAGGAGAGGAGATCTATATTCTAATGTGGGCGCATCTGGGAAAGATACTTCCACACATACGATAAAATACATTATCAGTGGATTGATAAAGATAGAAAACTGAAAGATTTCACTAAAATTCAAGGAACAATCACGATTTACAATTCATGTTTCTGATAAAAGATAAATATTCTAGGTTCGGCTTATGAATGGAATGAAAAAAAAAAAAAAAAAATATATATATATATATATATATATATATATATATATATATATCTTTTTAATTGAGCTGTACACCGAAACGATTAAAATAATTCGGTACAATTTGTGTTTAGCTAATAACTGAGTCGATTAATTCGAATAAATTTCCGCTAAAATTTTGTAATATAAAAATATTTCTCAATAATAGCCTCACGTTTTACAAAATATGTAGCAAGAACCCACGAAATTTGTGACACAAAATTTTGTTGGTCGGTTAATTTACTTTTACCTATTTAACAAACCAAAGACTGAATAATAATAAAAAATCATGAAAACATCTTATTTTTATCGCAACTACAAGAACGATAATTAGTAACCTACCTAAACTAAAATGCCAATAGCCACTCCATAACTACAAATTCAAAAAACATAAACGTGATAATTGATATTAGTGGTCGTCCATTGGTCGAAATTCGACCATAATTCATTAATTCTTTAAGTTTGAATGTTATCTTTATATTGTTATAATAGAATAGTAGAATAGTTCTTTTGTCAGAGAGTGTATGCCTATATTAATTGTATATAATTTTTTTTTAATTTTGCTGTACCATGTCACCTGACGGTGTACATAAATTTGTCATTAGCGTGTGTCGTTTGCCTTAATTTCTGTAATTCTTAGGAAATTGAAAATATAAAATTGGTAACAGTTCAAAAGAAACATTACAATTACAGCTTGTATTCATATTTATTATATTACAGACATATATATAAAAGAAATGATGAAGTATTACATCTACTTTATTTCAATTCTTAACAAATTCCTGAATTTTGTTGTATGACGACGTTTCAGATGGGTCAATTTGAAGAGATTAATTTGTAGAAACTTCCAAAAGCATTTAAATATTATACAAGACAATGACATATCTCCCATTTTTGTTTTATTTTCTCTTTCAATGTATCTCTTTAGATGTGTGACCGTTTTTAAACAATTAGAGGTGAACCATAGCATCAATGTTGTCTAACTGTGGGTGTCTTAGAAGATATTGAACATGGGTGGTGATATTACATTAAGTTGTTATAAATGTTTAAATAACCATCACCCTTTTACCAACAATTCTCCCTATGTATTTCAAACTTTAGCTGTACCAAATATTACACTCTTCCGTACCCACAATATGCTTGAGAAGGGTTAGAAAGTTTTCCTTTTAATTTATTGCACATTTACATATTAAATTATCAGCATTATTCACTTTATGAAATATGTTACAGGTAGAGTTGATATGAAATAATAAGTTTTTTTAAATTTTCTACATATTTCCTATCCTTCGTTTAGTTGTTATGTTATTACGTGTGTCATTTTTTCCTATTTAAGGTTTTCAGTGAACTGCCTTGAGGGTATATATTGTTCTTAGCAATATTGTCCGTCTATTGGACTACTAATTTTTTACAAATATTGAAATACCATTTGAAAAGTAATTTGTTTTTTTATAATTGATTAATAAAATTTTAATTTTATATAACAAATAGAGTCATTTCCAGGAATTAATTATGTTTTACATTCGTGTGCAGGCAGAAATAGGCCCGCCATCTTTAATGAATGGTTGGATATTTAACTTAAATATCCTTTTCATTACTTGTCAATCAACGACTTTTCTTTTAAGGGAATAACTGGATATAATGTTAATATATCTTAAACATTCTCCGTAAAATAATTAGATCCTCGTCTCATTTTACAAGACGTCTTTAAAATTTAAAAACATTTTTTTTGGTTGATCGATTTAAGGAACTCAACATTGAGACTAAGATATTTGACGCAATTTTATTCTTGGTAGAAGTAAATTTTTCTTCATTTAAGTTACAATAAGGAAAAATTTTAAGCCTTATGTAAACATTTGACAAATAATTATTTGTCAAATAACATATTAGCGACACACATTTTTCAATATATCTGCCTTTCTCTACTTTTTATGTTTTATTCTTAGAGGTTGGCTTAAATAGCTAATTTTAAATATTTCATTTTATCTTATAAAAGATAATTTTCTGACTTGAGCGATATTAAAAAAATAAAGAAATGAACTTTGAATTTCTCTTTTGCCTTCTTAAGATGCTTTATTGGCATGGATTATATAAGTAAGCATCTATCATTTTCATGTTTAATGATGTTATTTTGTTATTAGTTTACCTTTTAATAAATATGTAATTTATTCAAGCATACAAATCAAATGCACTGGAACTAGCAAGTATTTGCAATATTATATTTCCCAAAAATTTACTTACATTTCATGCCATCTTTCTGTTGTTAATAGTTTGAGTTATCTCAGAATTTTATTACAATTGGTTCCAATTTGGTCATTTCTTTCTGTTCGATTATCATCCTCAAAATGTGATCGTAAAGCATTTTGTGGGCTAACGGCATATTCTAATATTTTAATTTGATATACTAAACTGGGCGCTCGTAAAATATAAATAATTAATATATTTGAATAATGTCAGAACACTTTAGAGATAAAGGAAATGTATTTGTTTTGAGTTACACAAAATGGAAACAATCGAACATAGTAAACGACAAATGCAACTAGTGAGGGAAAATTGCGTATCGAAACTCGTATAAAATAGAATTCCAAAAGAAAATTTTAAAATTATTAATGGTGTATACTTGAAAATTATTGATGCAATTTGATTAAAATACTTTTAATTAAATGTTCTAAGCAAAAGCTAGTGTCTTCTTTAAACTCGTGGTTGAAAAATGATAGAAGCTTCGGGATGCATATTATATCATAGATTGAACATGGAATAAAATACTGAAAAAAAATTAGAAAAAAGTTGTTTCGTATATCAAAACGTTATTTAAAATTTTTTTGCACATCAACTGAGATTTTCGTATAAAACTCATATTCCATTTCCATGCACGTAGATCTATAGAAAAAGTAAAGTTGCAAAAATAAAGTTGCTAAAAGTAAGTTCACGACGGTATTCTAATAAAAAAGAGATGAAATTGTTTCTCCCCTTGTGACGAAACAGATATTGGTATTTCAAATGTGTTAAGTAATTATATCACATTTAACCTCACACTAATCCCAGATGATGGAATTACTTTATAACCTCCTTCGCAGGAAGTAAACTGAATACACAAATTGGGAATTTCCAACTATCTATTTGGTTTTATTACTGGTTAATAGTATTGTTATAATTATATCTGGAAACTAAAATCATACAATTTTTTCACTGCCTGTCTTTATTTTTGATTAACTATATTTATTTTTACCAGAAGAAACATTAAAATTTGGTTACCCAATACATCATTCACAAATAGTAATATTTTGTTAAATTTACAAAATTAAATGTAAGTAAACATTGTAATTATGAATATAATTTTAATTATTGACAAAATTAAGTAATTTAAATAATAAAATGACAATAGTTTTGAACTATCAATATTTCACAGAACCAAACTTTATTTAATAACCTACACAAATATAAATGACCCAATACGGAAAAATAGTTATTAGTATTGTAAATTTAGGGTTATGTAACAGTATCAGAAAGAAAACTGCGTTTCATAGCAAAAGAGACATGAAACAAAATTTTCCCTCAATCTTAACTCAACTGTCAATAAAAATAAAAACTTGCGCAGAGTACGACTGTGGGTTTGTATAAATATCACTTTGCTTTGAACTCAAATATCAGATGATATTTGAAATTTTATTTCATCTGTTTTTATATATTAAAAGTAAGTACTTGGCAATGTATATTTTAAGGTTTAATAAATGTCTGTAGCAATCATTAGCAAAGAGCAGTTATATTTTCAATAACATAATATTAGATCTTAGATGTTAGTATCGATTTACTTCTGTTTCGTAAATAAATTATTGTCGATAATTAAAAGCTGGTTTAGTGAGTTTTTATTAGAAAAGCCACTCTTTTAAGACAATGCTTAATTGATATTACACAAGATAAAAAGGAATTACAAGAATAAAACATGTCCTAAAATGTATATTTTCAAATAAAATATCTATAATGCAAAGTAGCTTGCCTATTCCAAAAATTAAGTCGATACTTGTGCATGGTAATTATAAATTTACACAAGAAATGATATAGGCGTGAAATCTAAATATATAAAAGGCAATGTCCTGATTGGCAAAACATGTCAACGCCCAGCTTACACTGCTAAAAATAAAAATAAATAAGAAGGAATTTCTCGAAATTCTTCCCCTAAGAGAAAAGGGTTATACAAATTTGTTCAGGAATGTTTCTTTTACAAATGTTTATGTAAAACATGGTATCAATGCTCTACAATATAAATAATTTCACAAACATTTCAGTATTTTCTGAAATTTATCCCCTAAGGTGAAAAGGGGTGTCTAAATTTGTTTGGAAAATAAATATTTTCAGGTTAATTTTTGCATAAAGCTTGGTATTAATGCTCTTCAACACAAATAATGAAACACGAATTTTATGAATTTTCTGAGATTCAACCGCTAAGGATGTGAGAAGGGGTGGCTAAATTTATAAGGAAAAATATTTATGGTAATTTGTAATAGTTCGGTCGAAAGGACTTAATTTTGAGTAAAACCAGAAGGACTGAAAATTAAAAATTTGGTTGAAGTTTGAAAAACGAATCGTCTACGCGAGTGAAGCCGCTAGCGAAAAGCTTGTAATTTTTCAAAAGCTAGTAATTCGTTTATAGAGAAATGAAATATTTTACACAGTCCATAATATTGTCATAGGTGATGTGACTATTACCGCTAAATATATTTGAAAATGTATACTTCCGCACAAAATAAAGTTAAGAATATTTTCTTATGAGATAAAATAAAAGTACATAAGCGATAGATAACTTAAGGCTGTTGGCACCTACATACAACTCTTATTTTTGTCTTTATGACCTTGCTGAAAATCCATCTGAGGTATGTGTTATAATAAAATTAAAATTTGATTCGTCAATCACTTTTAGACAATTTATCGCAAAAAGTCAATAAAAATTTAAAAAAACTTAGGAATAAAATAATATTTTTTTTACGTATTTTATATATTATCGAAATAATGTACATTTCGGGTGTTTTAAAGAAGTATATTATCTTAGTGCAGTACTCGGAGTGTATTATTTCAATAATGTGTATTATTCACGATTAAATAAAACTACTCGATATAATATTATTTCTACTTTCTTTAATTTCTTTACCACAACCTAGGTTTCGTTGCATTACAACATCTTCAGGTGAGCTATTAGCAAAGAAACAATGTACATTTTTTGCAAATAGCCCGCCTGAATAATAAATTTCTACAAAATCAACGCCAAATGTATTCAATGTGTATTATCAAAATAGTGTGTATTATCAAAATAATGTATAAATAACGATTGAATATCAATAGATTTTTAAAAAAATAAAGAGATGTTAAATATTTTAATTACTATCGGCTAGATTTAAACTAAATTTCTAGTATAAGTAAAAAGGCGTAATCACTTTATTCTTCAAGTACTTGTCATATTCTCTTACGTAAAAAATACTGCACTTTTATCCATATTATAATTGTTTCTATTCCATAATCCAAACTGTAAAAGTTCCCTATTCCATGTATAAGAGAAAACAATACTTTATCATTTATATTAAATAATCGTGCCATTAAAAAGCTATACTATCTGTAAAGTTGAAGTGTAACGTTCACCTTAAAAAATGCAGGCTTTTTAACTATCCATGCAGGCACACGTGGACATCTACAGAAGAACTTGTAAAAACACGTTTGCACGCAAACACACAGGCACGCAAACATGCAAACACGCAGGCATGCTGAGATACAGAGAATTAGAGTCTGGAAAATATTTCCTTGGAAAACATAAAAATCTAGACCACGAAATTAACTCCATTACTATTGAATATATTTGGCGTTAATTTTGTAGAAATTCATTATTCACAATTAAATGAAACTACGTGATGTAGTATTATTTCTACTATCTTTAATTTCAAAGAAATTAAAGATAGTAGAAATAGTACTACACCACGTAGTTCCATTACTATTAACAAATATAAGTCAAACTTTTCCTGAGAATAGGCGGATGAATATGTGCCGAGCTATACAATAACGATTTTTTTTCTTTTGAGGTATGGAACACAAAAATTATAATAGAGGATTAAAACTTTTACTTTTACTTACTACTAATACAAACTATTCTTTCAAAATAATTTGTTGGTAAAACCTTATTGCAATAATCGTCCGTCCATATAAGCAATATTATTATAGCAGTTTCGGTCATCTTATCAGATACGAATTGCACATATAAAACAAGCCTCAAAAACGCTTCCTCTGAAGTGTCGAGAGCAGCAGATCCAAGCTTAAATATTTAACGGGAATAAACACGTTATTTAATTTTGAAAAACGGAAAATTTAATAAAATGATATCTGGATTTAAACTGATTTATCATTTTGTTACTTGTATTTTTATTGCAGTTTTTTTAATAACCTGTCTGATTTTAGGCAAATCCCTGATATTGTTTGTTGGTTTTATTTACTTTGATATTTTAATCAAAAATCCATCGATATGTTCGGGATGTTGAGATAATTTTTGATAAATAATTGTTTTATGCAAATTAAATATTTAAATTTTCTTGTGACGAAATCAGCTGTAAGAAATAATTCGACGAAGTACCGATTTTTACGTTTTTTATTATTGTTTACATTTTCCTATTGGCACAAATAAAGATCGTCAAACTGATAGAGTGGTTTTGATATTTAAATTAAATTTCCCCTTCAGTACTTGCCATTCAACGAATTTTGTTTAATGCAATTAGAATAAGCTCCCAAATTTATGTTTTAAATAATTACATTTCGATGTAATTCTGTGTATTTTTTTATTTATTTTAATAACAATTTTATATATTTAATAAATATAAGTAACGGTTAATATTTATTATTACTAGTTGTAACACTAAAGTAAGCCGTTAACTCATAATATTTGATATTTTTGTTATAATTACGAATCGCAAAAACTAAGTTATTACGAGTAAATTAAGGTGATCCAATAACATAACATGTAAATGAAGACATAACTAATGCAATGAGAAGAATAATTTTAATTTTTTAAAGTGTACAATTAAAGTTAAAATTTTAAATTGAAAATAAACCCAAATAATCAGAACCTTGTAAATCGTTTAACAAAGCTGACGCGACGAATATCTATGACCCTGAACGTTCCAATTGAATAAGATCTTTAGTTGGCGCAGTTAATGAACATTGTGTGTAGCACCTATTCCATCATTCGGAGTATGATTTTTGACTTAATGTAGTGAAGAAACCCGAAGCTAGTGTGAAATAACATTTTCCTCATACTCATACTCGCCAAAATGTTGCCTCAATATCTTTAGATATACAGCTTGTAAAGACGAAACTCTGTTAGATTCGATTACCCTTATTAACTAAATTTTAGCTATTGCCTTCTTGTATTCCGGAATATCCCTCAAAGGCGACAAAACAGCCAGCAGAAAGGTTTTGTCTTCATCGCGTTCCAAAGCGTCCTCTCTTTCTTTACTCGTAACAATACGATTATTTATGGGGTCTAATATTTAATTTGTGCCATGATCAGCAGTTTCTTTTATCTCTTTTTTCCGAGTGTGTTAGATTAATTTCTCTCGAGTATGATCTTAACGGTTCATGCTTATCTGTAGACTGTTCTCCGTCAATACTACTCTCCGTATTCAAATTACCAATAATATTATTTAAAATAATTGTTGATTATTATAGATACAGTCATCGCTGTTTTCTACCAAAAGAGCTTACTTTATTTAAGTTATTTTTTTCTTTCTGTCCAGTAAATAAAAAATACACATTCTTATGAAACACTCCTCGTCGCAAGTATTTCGTTAATATATATTTTTCCATTTCCTATATTTCGGAAGTGGTTGCAAATTTTTGGATTTACATTACTTATACAGACTTCTGCAATGGCCAAGATAATAAAAGAAATTTGTTATTTTATGTGGATTGTCCTAAAATGTACGTCTTTACCCTAACCAAGAATAGAACCAATGGTTAAAAATTGCTGACGAATTCGATTAAACACAAACTTATATAAAACAAGTATTTATTGTAACACAATCCACTATTTATCGTAATGTATTTAACAATAAGCAAGTTATTAGCAAGTATATATTTAGTGGAATATATTACTTCTTCAATGATAAATTGGGGAAATTCCTGAATGGTCTACTGATATTCGACAGCTTAGTTTAAATGGATTTCTTTCGCTTTACGTAATAGCTCTATTCATTTGATATTCACACGTTGTATGTGTAATTATGTCTATACATATTATGACATTCATATTAAAATATTCAATAAATATACACATCAATATACCGAATGTTCAAATACAAATTTCAACGTATATGGGTATTTAATAAACAATTTTATGAGCAAACATTTGCACAAGCAATGTAAAACAAGCTTAATATATAAGTTTACACAAGAACATTTAAATCGTTTTTCAGGCAATAAGACTTAATGAGGTTTACAAAGCGTGAAAAACCCGCTTTCATAACTTGATTGTTTACATTTATTATTTTAATATATTGCTCGTACTTTCCGAATATACCTTGTAGTAATTTATTTTAGGTCTAGCGCCTTGAATAAACATTGAAAGTATTAATGTGCGGTACATAATTTTAACGATGTAAAGAAAAGCATTTTTATTTAATTCCATTTGGAAACGAAATTAAATTAAATTCAAAAGTATTACTATTTTATTTTTAAATATCAAATATCTAAAGAATAAAAAGCATGGCATCCGTTATAGGATTACTTACGCACTTGCATGTCTGTCTAGTACGATCGTTTCTCAGAAACCGATTGTTGCAAAAATTATTAGGAACCGTTACGAAACTTATTGGCTGCTATATTTCTCTACAGCATTGTTATTAAAACATTGATAAATATTTTTTCGAAAATTTTGAAATGGAAAAGTCTGCCATTGGAAAGAGCGAACTGTGCTTTTTCAGAGGGTTCAGAGATGTTTAACCTACACGTTACGTTTAATGGAGACATCTTTTAAGAGTTAACGCGCGTTTCGAACAGGGTTAAACGTTTTTCTCTGCTAAAATTAAAAAAACACAATATAAAAACAATAAGCACACCATAACGCAAATAGCACGCATTAGTATTCAAATAAACTTTGTACTGTTAATAAAACGTGACTTGAACTTTTATTACAGATACAAATAATATTCATAGAGTCCCCATATGTGAGCATAAGTTGGTGAAACTATTTTGTTATCCCAGCAATTTGTTTTAGCATTTTTTTTTGTGTTGTTTATAACCAAGGCCATAATGTGTTATAGCGGTCATTTTAATAGGAAAATAACATCGGATGTCATACTACTTCTTAGGCTTAGTGTGATGCCCATCTTTCCTTAAGAAGTTACATTTAAACAGAAAATAAACATAAAAAATGTGACCTTTGTAATGCCTTCAAGTCTCTTTGTCCAGTTTAAAACTGATTGTTATAAAACTTTATGAGGAAATGTGAACTCGTAGAAATAATAAAAGTTTTTTTTTTGTAGTACTTTCTCATGCGTTGAACTTGGTGATGATTGTTTTTCTCCTCACAGACCTCATTGTATGGAATATTATCGGAGAGGTCTTTTATAATATATAATTGAAAATAGCAAGTAATATTTTTATGATGAAACATCTGCTTTGTAAAATGTGATGATTGATTTTTATCGCGAGTATTGAGAAAAGAGGATAAGGAAATTTAATAAGCACTTCAGTATCTAATTATTTCGGTTAACTTGCATTAACAAATTACTGAGATTAAGGCAAAAAATAATTTTATCAAAATAAATACTCATTAGACAACCTATGCAAATTATTTCTTTCTGTATGCATATTTCGATTGCTTTATAGACATCAATTATCTTTCAGAATAATTCTTGATATCTCTATGTATACCCAATTAGATTGGTACCCTAAATACACCGAACTAGATGGGAAATGACACGAGTTCTTCGACACCAAAATGCAAAAATAACTCAATCGTTACAAACTATAACCCTTTTACTGGTTGCTTTCAGCTGTTGTTAAATTCTTCAACTTTGAACTGTATCGATAAATCAATTACCAGTAAGAAAATTAGATAGCTATAATTCATCATAGTACCCGCGTTAGACTCTCTGCAACTAAATGTCTGTTGAACCAGGCATATCGATTTTACGCAAACACTAAAACTTTACATATAGTCATAATCACGTATATAGTCACATCAATTATTGTGAGTATATGTGCAGCAAATTTATTGCTATACGACTTAAATAACATTCTTTTCTATACTTAATTTAGTACTGAAATATTAAATGTGCAACTTGGAGAACTGCTAATAATGTGGAAGGGAAATACATAGCAACGAGTAGCCACTAGTAGGTTATGAATTGCAAAATACTTGATTCATTGCGTTATAAAATTCCGTTTTTGTCGTATGATTCTTTATTTCCAGGGTTAGTTTGGGAAAAATATTTGCCGCATCTTTGAACAGACAGGCAATTTAATAAAAAAACTATTATTCTCCTCTGACAGTAATTCAATTATTTAGCAGAAAATAATTAGAAAACTGAAAATATAATTTCATAAGAAACAGCTGACGTTTAATTTCCTATTTCTAGATCGAAATCTTTGATATTAATTATATTGTAGTTACCCAAGCCAAATAAATAATAAAATGAAATACACCTAATCTATTAATTCGAGATAACCCGTATTATGAAAATTTGAAAAAAAATTCTTCATCACAGCTATATACGATCAGACCTCCTCCATTAATCCATAATTAAATTATGCAAAGCAGAGCAAGCGCAAAATGACAAGGGTTCACCCTAGGTTACGGTTTGAATCCAAAAATACATGCTCTTGTTAGAAGTATACGTGTTTATTTAACCGTTCATAAAATAACTTAATTTTAATGTCTCTTAACCCTTCATATTAAAATCCGACATATCTGTAATCTACTTTGCGTTACGAGGATCTCGTTTTGTAATTTAATTACGGCTAATGTATTTCAATTTTGCAATTTGTGTGACATAATTTCAGTTACCTATTAATTTTAACAATTATAATAAACTTTTATACTGTGTAATTTGTATTTTGTGGTTTGGCTATTGATATTCTCATTTTACTGAACATCTTGATCGAAATGTTGAAAAAATTATCAAGGTATAAAATAATCCAATATCGTAGAATTACCCTAAAATATCTCTAATAAAATTTTATCTATTCATGTTTGTAGCCCTTAAAATTATTTAATTTATATTGATAAACAATAAGGATTAAGGCGAATCAAGAAATAAAAAAACCTTTTCTTCTTTTTTGGCCAACATTACACACTGAGTCGTTTGCACTGTGTAATTATCGTGTCGTAACTTGAATAAAAAAATTAATGAAATTTTAATATTGCCCGCAATTAAATTATAAATAATAAGTCATATAAACTTATTTTATTTTGCCATATGTAGCTTCAAATAATTGCCAATTATTTTGGAATTCATTTCTGGTTTAAAATATTTATATAGTGTATGGTAACGACATCCGCATCCGCATCTGCTAACACATTCCTGTATGTAAATAACCTAATTTGAAACAATATTTCATTATAAACTTGTTTATCACCTTAGTTTTGTCTAGTTATTTATAGAGAGCGTATTTTGTTTGTTATGATAGCATATGGTTTACATAATATTCACTTTTCTCCGATAGTTTTCTTTTTGTTTTCTGATTCATATTGATGAGTGATAATCCAGTTTGATACTGTCTGTGGAAAGAATATTATATAGAAGTTTAGAGAAATAGTTTTAGTCTATCAGTCAAAGTAGGTGTTTTTAATATAAAAGTATATAAGTTTCTTATTTCGTTTTCTGTGTTTTTCAAATCGTTCTTTTAAATTTAAAATTACACAATTTTATACTTTTCGGTGTACATGTTATTCAGTGGCTATTTAAAGTCGGTTTTATATTCTTTTTATTAAAAGTTTTATTTTCAAATTTAAGGACTTACAATATTACATGCTACTAAAATTTTCCGAACTTACGAAGTGTTCGATAATACGTCATCATTGAAATCCAAAGAAGTTTACTTTTTTTTACTTTGTTAAATGTACATGAATATATTCAGATATATAACCAGGTATATCGATTTTATCCATGTATGTAAAAATACTTTTATTAGAATATCTTTGAAACTAAATAATAAAAAAATTATAAAGCCTGCAAACTTCAAAATTTAGAACGCAGGTTTCTTATATTATACTTAGAAGATAGATTTATTAGAAAAAGTTAAGGAAATATTTATTGAAATTCAACCTGTAAGGGTAAGATATAAGGGAAAGAACTTCATAATAAAGGTCTAATTTCAAAGTTCCAATCTATAAATTGATATTTCTGGATATAAAAATATTTTATAATATAAGCCCCGGAGGGGTTTATAAGATTTATCTAATAATATTCAAAGAGTTTATAAGTAGTTAATATTTTCAGGTATAAATAATTATCCAAGTCGAAATACTTTGCTAGTTGGTGATAATGAACTTAAAGAGTTGAAATAATACTACATCAAGTAGTTACTTTAATTGTCAATAATTATTTCCACAAAATTAACGCCAAATATATTCAATATTTTAAAATACAACTGTAATAATATAATACAAATCACAATTTTTGAGCAAATTTTCTTGTTAATAGGAAATAAATAATTTCTAAGAATCTATAGCAGTTAAACCATCGCTCCATTTTTCCCATAATATTAATATTCATTCCGGAAACATCAATCATAAGAAACAATCATACTTTTTGATATTATTTGGTTAATACATATATACAAAATGAAAAAATTCCAATAAAATGAAATAATGGTTAAAATATACGAGAAAGCTGCACAATCGTTTCACTTTTTTAGGTAGGAAAATATTTTTTTATGGCAATTCATCGGTGAAAATGTTAAAACCTAAGTTCCTGGAGTAAGTGTAAGGAAAATTTACAACTAGACCTTTTGCGTCGGTTGCTTCATTAGTTTCTGAGATAATCAACGGTACATTTGCTCATTAGTCATTTTTTTAGTATGGAGCTGCATTTTAAGTAAATTTTATTATTTATGCAACAAATATTAGTTTTCCCGACTAGAATTTTCCATAACTGAACTAACCTACGCTAGGTTTTAAGTTTAAAGTTATAAGACGTCCTAAAAGGATGTATTTAAAATAAAATCTACTACATTTTTCAATATGACTATTTTAAATTCACCCATTTCCTACCAAAAATTATTTTGAGGTTACTGTTTATTTTGTAGAAAATATTTTATTAAATGTATTTACAATTTAAAAAATTCACACAACGTCTTCCTTTTGTTCCGTTTATTTTGTTAAACATTTTTTGATATTTTCTACATGCTATGTATGTGGCAATATGTAAAATCTAATACTATTTTTGTTATAAAGAAAAATTTTAGAAGATTACCAGGGTATCAATGGTGATTATATATTTATAACACAAATTAAAATGTTTGTTTTTTATGTTATAAAAAATATAATCACCATTACAATTTGAAAAATTATGGTCGATGTAAAACGAGTAATATATTTCAGTAAATGAAACATGCGTTGTGCTGTTCAAAATATAAAATCTCGATTCGGGTAGCTTCTTATTTAACGATACTCAAACTTCTTCAAGGACTTCAGTGAACAAATTGTCTTTCCAATGCCCTAATTAAAAGACGTTACTTAACTTTATTGTATTTATTTAAATACATTGAAATTCAACACAATTTTAATGAAATAAATTTTCATATGAGTTGTCACTTAATATTGGTGTTCCGCGACTATTTAAAATCAGTGTAGTAATTTAACTTGTCAAATTGTTTTATTACAGAAATAAAATATTTAATGTATCGTATGATTTTATTATAGAAACAATTTTAATTGAAAAATATTCTTCCTAATTCTACAGTGGCAAGGGTATGCATCCTTAATGTTCCACTGCTATCAGTATCGGTAACTGAATACTTAACACAGTATCCACTACTAACGGTCATCTCCAAATATGTTTTATAGATGACCGTTGGCAGTCTTGAATATATCGTAAATGTCAGTGATGGATGCTTCGGTACTGGTTTGGAAGTAATAAACAAATCTTCAAGACTTTCGAAATTATGTGACAACTTGACGCTTAGAATAGATTTTCTAGTATTTACATTAACTAATTAACAAAATTTTACTGACACTAAAGAGACAAAAAGTTACCGTTACAATATCTTCAATATTCGGTTTACTTGGTTTAACGAATGTTTCTTGAAACTTAAATATTAACTTAATTTCAAAGCTCACTTCTCTCATATTAGAATAATTCATACATAAGTAAAAATGTGTTGAAGAACACTAACAATTTATTTGAAATATTAATGAAAACTTTATTATACTTTAAGCCAATATATCAATGAATATAAGAAAAATAACATTATTAACCATACAAAAACTTATGTTCGACACAATTATCACACCTAAGGGCATATTTACATTTATATTTTCATTACTTTACATGAAACAACAAATTTTCATCAACAATCAATACGTTACATTATATATTTATATTATTATTGACATGAATTCCATCCATCCGAAACAAATCTTTTATAGTTTAAACGCATGCAAGAAGTTCACGCAGTTCAAAGTTCCAAGCCAATTTAGGCCCGCGGCAAGATTGTAACAGCAATGAAACCCACAATCATACGTGATAGAACCTCGGATGTAAACAACGCATATACAATGCTTAACTGTATATACGTTGGAAATTAACTTCGGGGGTAATAAGTTACGGTAACAACTACGCGATTTAGATATAATTCTGGCGATAATCAGTTTAACTGTGAATAGATTTGTGCGAATATAGTGTTCTGAGTGCCTGTACAATGATGAATATCGTAATTTCCGTATTATATTTACAGATTTAATATTTTTGTATAATGTTGTTTATATTTTTGATTCGAAATATAGCCAACTTAGTCCTTAATGTTTCTCCGTTAAATGTTTAATTTTTTTAAAGAATTGGTAATGAAAAAACCCGATTAATTTTTTATTAATTAGGGCCATACGCGTCAAACAAAAGTATCGTTTTTGTTAGTAGGGAGCTATATATCTGAGTATATTTGTTGTATCGTGCCTTTTGTGAAACACTAACTGAGTTATTAGAATATCTTGTTATTCTGATAGTGTTACTAAAGAACCATGTAATAAAATGTTCTGGCTTAAAGTCATTTTTTTCGATGGAACGACCTGCTTTCAGAGGCGATGGGGAGGGTATTATTATCGATGTTCCTCTACCCTTTTATAGCAGATAATAATAAATCAGTCTCATAATAGATTCTACACCATAATAATTGTTTTTTCCTTATTCTGTAAGGAACTTCATGAAGAATTGTTTCTGCCTTTGATTTAATTGTCATCAATATTTAGTCTGGTTTGCGTCGCAGATGGAACAAATTAAATAATACGTTCTTTTATCCTGTTACAGCTTGAACACAATTTTTTAAAATAATTTTTATAGAAAATAATTAAAAGCGTTTAGCTCGATTATCCTAAAGATGCATTAATTTAGTGCAGCTTCAGGAGATATTTGTAAATTTAATTTCAAGAGACTTAAAAGTAATTAATGAAAAAACCTATAGAAGAAATAAATGTTCAGTACGCTACTTTTGATTTTTTGTTATTGTTAACCTCTGGAATATCATGCAGAATATTATAAATGAACTCATGATTATAAGTAATTTACTAGATTTATTTTCCTCTCTATTCTAATAACAAAATAGTTTAAAAATATTGTTGGGGACAACAAGTAGTAAATTAGGCAATCAAATTATTACGTAAAATTCAAATAGTTTAATTGTTATGAAATATCAAGTGGGAATTAAATTATTAGTTATAAATATAAATTTTTATATTTTCTCATAAAAACCATGTCAAAGTCAAATGGATAAATAAAGTCACGCCATAATAAATAGCTCAACTGCTATATAGCTTTCCTTTCTCAACAGATTCCTGGTGTTTATATACTGAATTTTTTCACGTTGCCACTTGGTTATACATACATCGATGTTATACATTTTTCCGATTACGACACGTTTGTGTTTTTTATATTCTTTTTTCGGGCCGTAGTGGAATGCTTTATTTGTTAGGTTGTACCGTTTACTTGTCCTCATTCGCACTTCTCTTAGGGGGATATTTTCGTAAATGGCTTGTGTTCGCAGTCTATTAATATAAAATTGTGTCGCAATTCTTGGTTTTTAATTCGTTACTTTAATTGTTCTTCGGTTTCTCTGCTTCTCATGGCGCCCATTCTCGTTTGTTGGGAACGTAAGCGTTCTTCGAGCTCCTCGACTGTTTCGTTTTTTCGATGTTCTTTTGTTTTCACCCTTTTGCTTCAGAACTAACAAGATTTCCTCCTCGTTTACGTTTGGGCATTGTATAAAATATTAGTCAAATCATTTTTTTATTAAGAAATACACTAAGGACACTTTTCACACTTTATTTTCGATTTATATTCAATCAGTGTATCACTTTGATTACTTACACTTCAGTCTGTGTTTTTATTTACTATCTGCACTTCACTGATAAGAAACTGAAATTCGAACTCACAACAGATCTTGCTTTATATATCCCTACCAATGGGTAGCTCCACCCATTCAAAAAGGGCTTCGAATGGTCCACAATGTTCCAGAACATTCACCAACATTCAAGAGTATTCTAGAATATTACACAATGATCTGGGATGTTCCCGAACGGTCAAGATTATTCCCAAATATTCCAGAACATTTCGGGGAGTTCCTGGAATATTGTGGAACACTCTCAAATACTCTCTAATATTCTGGGCTGTTCTAGAAATTTCTAGAGGGCAAAACTTCCAGCCCTGAAGCACGCCTTTCTGGTAAAAAATGGGTACCTTTTTCATGGATGTGAATAGATGGCTACCACACCATATAACTCCCCTGATCGTTTCTGAGTTTAAGCGGCACGCACATTGTATGCTTACTTTTATAACATATATTGATTAGCTGCATTGTTCTTTCTACGTCCTTAAGTTTAAACCAAATTATTTTTGTTGCTTCCACTCTTAACACAATCGATTTAAATTATTTGTTTCCTATTATTACCAAAGACTTAATTTCATCACTGAATTTTCATATTATAATATGTAAAATTATTGTATCTTCCATTATTTTTAACTATCAATGTACTAGTTCAATACAGTAGTAGAATACCGCGTAAACAAATAATTGACGATAATTTATAGAACATCTCTATCTTAATTCGTCACATATGTATAACAAAACATATTAATTTTAGAACTATTACCCCGTGAATCTAATTCAAGAAGAAAGTTTTATTGTCATTGTACTTGATTTTGTTCCACGAATCAAACGTTCTCCACGAGAAAATTAGTTATGTTTGCTTATAAAAATCTTAGAATCCAATTTTTATAAAAAACCTTACAGTCCTTTTCAATAAACCGAGTAAGATATTCCCGGACACCAAACTTTATTTCTGTCGGTTTCTTGTACTTTTTTATCCGTTAATAAAAACATATTACATTGTATTAAAGGTTTCCCATTAAAATATCTAATACCATATCCACTTTGCATTTAATTGTGTACCGAAAAATAACTTGTGAATTATAATTAAAGACTTGAATTAAAGAAATGTTTTAAATAAACCAGAATTAATAAATAAATTATATTGCTTATTGCCTAAATGATCTATTTTCTCGACACATATCCTCAAGACACAAACGTTCAATGTTTTGTTATTGATGTAATTACGTTCTAAGTTAAAAGGTAGCCTGCTACCTTGGAATAAACAGAACATCGATAACGATAATAATTTATCAGTGAAATATCGGAAAGCAATTTGTATTTCCGTAATGATAAAAACATCAAAGAACTTTTTTACCAATTACACTTAATTGTAAAGAACTTCTTAAAAATTATAAAAACATGAAAGAAGTTTTTTACCAATTACACTTAATTGTAAAAACGAATAATATTTTTTTTCGTCAGGTATAAGTGAACATTATTCATGTTCGTCTTTTCTTTCAAATCGTAAATTTTCTTCTTGAATTTTACGCTAATCTATTAACTTAATTGGTTGAATATAAATATTTGTGTAGCATTAAATACTTTTAACGTTATTTTCATGTCCATAATATTGAGATTAGTAAACGGCTATTAGGACATATGTTAGCCGAATAGAATAATACTGATTATGTAAAAAATGTACATATAGCCCTAAAAATTCCAAATATATTCTATTTATTTTTTTTTTAAAATGGTACGAACTTATTGCTACGTAAACCCTCTCTTTTGGTCAAACATGTTGGTTCAATGTGAGTATTTAGAAATGTGGAAAATAAAAAAATATATTTATAATTTACTATACTACGGAATTTACAAATTAAAATATCGACTGGTTAAAGTACAAGCAAGAAAAATCTGTGTAAAAAATTAAAAAAGGTTTGATTAAAAGACAGAAGAAAAAATTTACAAAAATAATTTGAATTCCAAATTCAACTTCTTTTTAGAAACAACATTAAAAATAGTGCTTATTTGTTTTAACTGGTTATGGAATCCTTTTGAACTTTTAAGTAGCAACACTTAAAACTCTTCTCTCCACATTGGAAAATAATTCCCATATTAAGCGGAAATAAAGATATTTGTGCCATTTGTAGCATGATGACTGGACTCGCTATGACGTAAATATATTGAAAAATCAGTTTGTGTGGCTGAGCCACAGTAACGCCAGTTCAACGAATTTGATGTTGGATTGATTATTACTAAATAAATAAAATTTATTCTTACTATTGTCACTAATATCCAAAGTTAATCCAAGTGGAGCCTTAAACTAAAGCACCTATTTTACATCAATTTGTCATAAAATATACTTATGAATTAATACGTTGTTTGTATCCTTATGTAAACACATAAGAAGTTAATATTAGCACACTTCAAATATTGACCAAAATTTAAATAGGGATGCACGTGTAGCAAACAAAGAACAAAATTATGAAGAGGCGTCAACTCTAAAAAATATGTCAGTGTGTATGCAATGGAGTAACTTCACAGGATATTGTTTCGTTCCTAGGATACAAAATAATGATCGTCTTCACCTAAAATTTTCATTATTTTGTAACTAACTTGTAGTTTCACCCAGGTACATAAATTTAAAATAACCTCGACATCCAAATTTATTTTATATTTATTTTGAGCATATTTTAAAGCATAATATGAGAGGCGTTACCATTTTAAACCGACATTCCGATTTAAGAGTACTTGACTAATAAATCTATAACAGTTATACAGATATCTTATAAATTATAAATAATTTTAAATACTCTATGAACGAATGTGAAGAGTTAAGAATTTAGCGTGTTCATTGCTAGCTAATAAATTTTTCAAGTAATTAAAACTAATGAAAAGGTATGCGCCATTGTTGGTCGCTCTCGTGTCACTAATTTTGGTTTGTTAATAAATCTTATTAACTAGAAGAAAAGCTTTTACATAAAGTCACGATGAATAATAACTATTCTAAACGAAGAGCGATGATAGGGAGTTATTAAGAACTACTTATGCCCTCGACTTCATTCGCGTCTAGACCTTTAGCAAACAATTATTGAGTTAACTGGAAGGTTAATACACATAACACCATCTACGAGTACTGTAATAATTCTGAGAATATTTTTTATGGAAGTTTAATTAATATTAAAACGTTAAAATTCCTGCTTTTTTTCTGATATCATTTGCGATAAACTATAATGTATATTTTACTCCAGACCCAATAGAACTTACCGAGAAAATAAAAAGAGGCCTATAAATAAAGGGATATACATAACAAAACCAATTGTTATCTTTCCTTTTAATTTTGTTATGTTTCCTTAAGGATTTTTTTCATAAACACCTTTAATATACAGATAATCTCATTCTGCAATGTTATTATATGTATACAACAAAGTAACAGCCAAATTTATAAGGCCTAGTATTAAAACTACAAGAGTAATTCAGTCAAAAATATTGACTACAAATTAACATTTTAAATGAATGGAGAAAACGAAATCGAATATGAAAATATCGACAAATGTTATGTACAAAAGACGGTCAATACCATTGTATGCTCCCGTACATCTGCCGGCATTCAGGTAACAGTCACCAAATTACATACTTACTCTTCGCGTAGTACTCACACCAAAAACAATATTTGTTATGCAATGTACGGACAGATCAATTCTATTTTTATTATCTCTGCATTTTATGAGACCTTTGTAATTAAAATGTATGTAACAGAAATAATTTAAGATTATTACTCTTCAAATTCTGTTAAAGAAATTCAGCAAACTATTCTCATTTTTTCATCGTATCCTGAAAACATCGAACATGAATCTGGCGTACGTTGTTGTAATCGGTACACTGTAACGAGTTAAATTCATGTTACATTAATATTTCAATTAGAGTCTCGCCGGCGTAGGATCCTCAGCTCAATTTAATAAATTAAATTTGAAACTTGTTACATTTCATACTTTAAAAATTAATTAAAGGAGATGAAGTAATATCAAAGATGTAATAAATCCGCTTTCACATCTTTAACCACGCATTATTCTCATAAATTTGAAAGTTTTCACGTACATCCTTATATACAATTAAATTCTTGCTAGCTAGCTTATCTTAACCCGTGCTGTTACAATTATATAAATCAATAAAAAGCTATTTTATGTTTTAACCCTAGAAGTATAATTATATTTCAAAATACACCAAGCATAATGACACGTATCTGAGGCACATAATATTTATAATAGGCTTTTTTTAAAGTTCGGTGGTGAAAAATAAACTTTAGGCAAAAATGAGATATTTAAGTTTTGTCATGTTCAGATATCGTACATAGCTTCAGCCATTTTGAACTTACGTGCCTGAAATTTTTCAGAATAAACTACTACGCACGGGGATCTAAATTACTATCACAATGGAGAATATTATATTATTCCTTTCCATTTATGTCCCATCGAGTGCGAAATTTTTAGAAAGATTTTCAAAATTTTTTAGAACGAATAAAGTTTCATTTACCATTTTCAAATCTGATTACAAAATATTAAGCAACAAATAACATTCAATTTCAAAATAGTATTTTTATATAAGTGTCTACGCAATTCTATTTTAAGCGTGTTCCGACACGCGCTTGTTCGATTTATTTCTATGATGGAATCCCAAACGACTTTGGTCTCGGCATCTTTCAATAGTTTTCAAGCGCGAAATTATGTTATTAAAATTATTTACTTTGAAATCAGTACTGTTAAAATATTAACATGCACGTCTTTATATAAATATTAATTGAACTGGAACTTAAGAATTTAGTATAGGATATTCAAATTAATAACAAAATTTCCGTTGTAATTCGTTCCTTGTGGTGATTGCAAAAAAATAGTTAACAATGTGTTTATATTTAATTAAATTTTAATCCTTGTACATTAATGAATTCTAAATACGATTATTATTTATTTTAACGGTTCCTATTATAATGGAGACCGGCCACAAAAATAGGTCATAATATTAGTAAATGTCGTGTGATAACATATTCCTTACACAAATGTTCACTATTAAATTTAAGCTGGAATTTAATAAATTAGCGATCTGGGTTCATAAATTAATTTTTTTATACAAATATAATTAAAAAAATTTATATTAAATCATATAGGAATCATCATTATCTGTAACTTGTCACTAAATGTGAATAGATGTAAATGATTCCTTGTAAAACTCAGCTGTGCATCCAATTCAGTTCGTACTTGTAAACATTTTCGAGATTTTAACCCAGGAACTGGTAAGCCTCACCTTAAAATATTCTAGGCCTTAAACCGATGTTAGTCGAAGAACAAGAGGTCCATAGAATGGAGTGTGTGGGGAAGTACAATAAATCCTAGTGAATACATTTTTTCAAGTGCCATTTTTGCTGTGTGGGCTCGTGGATTTCCATAAAATAAAACATTTTGTTTTGACCTATAGCAGTGAATATTACAGGTAATCACATTATTAGATAGTATAATTTCCCAGTAAGTTATTTGAGTCACATAAGTAGCTCCAGTAAAGGAGTTCGAAAAAGCGCTGACCTACACATTTTTTTTGTATGTAAGCACGTTTTGCAAGTTCCTAATTTCTGGCGTTTGCGTAAAATTTTAACAAATATCGCCTTGTTTTTACTTCTTGCAATAAAATACTTTGCTGAAAATTGGTACAATGGGAACTACTGAGTTTCCATCGTATCAATTTTCTAATCCTGGCAAACATTGGTCATCTTCTGAAAATAAGTTAGCTCATATAATATCCCAATGGAATATTTCCGCTTCTCTTCCAAAATATTAAATTTTTTTTCCATTGCAGCACAATAGCATGAGAATATCTTTACCAGATTTACTTGTCGCCATTTAATTGGCAGTGACAATATACGTTTCTTGTAAAATTCCGGTGACTTTGATTCAAAAAACTGTGCGAGGTCGTTTTGGTGTTCTTCTTTAACGTCGAGTTTTTTTTTCACGTAAATATTACTTAGAGCCCTGAATAATGGTAATCATAAGGCGTAATGTCCAGCGAATATGGTGTATGAGTAAGTATAATCCAGCCGAGCTCCTCTAATTAATCAAGTGTACGTTTTGAAACATGTGGTCTATCCCCCTGGAAGCAAGTACCAATGTATAATGCCTTTGATATTCCACCAGCAGTTGAGCATCATCTTTTTGGCAGTTATTTCAGGTTTCGATACTGAAACTCCTCTTTCTCCGATACCTAGGTATTGACGTTTGCGTGCATGGTTAACGTGTGTGTCTCATCGCTGGTTACTAACTGTTAGTTAAATAAACGTTAGGTTTCAATGTCAGTAACCGTTGACAAGTATCAATTCTGCACTGAAAGTGATATGACAATTCGTTGATGACAATTCGTTGAGTATCCGCACACCGTATCTTGAAAATTTCCCAATTCCCACAAATGTGTTTCAGTGGTGCCATGGGTTCAGTGTAGCTCGTCTGCCAAGTAATAAGTCGTCAGTCCAGAATCCTCCTAAATTAGGCGTCGTGATAGTTGAACGTCCAATTCAACAGGACGACCGGCACGGGGTTCATTTTCAAGGTCGTAGTAATCATTCCTGAACTTTCTGAACCAAATTTTTCCCGTGGCGTAAAACAACGTGGACTCGCCTATTGCATGACATATATTATTAATGGTAGCCTTTGCATCGTGACCCAGACGAAATTCGTCAATTAAAAGAATCTGTATTTGATATCGATTTAAATCCAAATTCGCTTAAAAATCGCAATTCGCTTAAAACTTCGGCGTCGACTGCTTGCAACTGACTGCGCTTTGGCCTATTTATACCCAGCAGTAAAACCTTCCGGAGCTTTCAAGAACCTTTCTCAAAAAGTTCCGAAGTGTGGCTAAAGATTTATCAGCTAACCTAATATATTAAATGCAACAGAAAGAAAACAATTAATTTTTAAAATTTTTGGGCACACAAATAGAACAGACGACGTAGACGATATTAGTCGCCTTGCATGCAAAAAGTTGCGATATTTTATGTATTTCATATAAGCTTACTTTTTCGCCCAAATTGTTACGTATTGGTATATATTATTTATAATTTTAATTTAATTACTTTCGTAAGTATAATATTAGGACCTAGAAATTTGTTTTTGGTACGATTTTACTTATGAATTGTTTTAAAAGCTTTACACAAGTGTTTTAAAATCTTTCAAAGTAGTCACATCCTGCCCGTGCATTAATATTAAACATCTGAAATTTTTTATTTTATGTATTAAAAAAACGCTTTCATTTATTAAAATAAAACACAATTTTTAGACAAATATGTGTCGTTCAGATATTTTAACTTTTTTCACATCTTTTCACAAAGCTGTAAAAACGACTTCCTGATTGTCATTACTCCCCACTCTACAGGTTATATATGACAGGGCAGTTGCAGAAAGAGTTTAATCATTAC